>BJBW01000319.1:4123-237167 GCA_004320125.1 Scolopax mira | reverse complement strand
ATGTGATTTACTTGAGCCCAGTTCTCCAGCCTGTCCAGGTCCCTCTGGATGACATCCTGTCCCTCAGGTGTATCGACAACACCACACAGCTTGGTGTCATCTGCAAACTTGCTGATGGTGCTCTCAATCCCTCTGTCTATGTCATTTATAAAAATGTTGAACAGTGAAATAAGTGGCAATTGGCAATTCAATAAATAATCTGCAATAATGGGAACAGGTGCTAGGGGGAGCAGAAGAGCTGTTGGTCAGATGCCCATCATTTAAACAGTAGGTATTGCTGGTGGCTTGCTGCAGTGGCCAGTAAAAGTCTTTGAATCTATAAAATGTAGAACTAGATGCATTTAAAAGATACATGAATGTGTTTTAAAGCTTCCTGGATATTGATGGTGTCTCCTAGAACTCTACCTAATCGGTTGCAGATTCCTTCAGTTGTAATAAACCATGTTCTTGTGTAGCACTGGTCTCCGTACGAAGCAACACAGTGTAAGGGATTAACTCAGAGAGTTTTTCATTCCCTAGTCTCATGTAGCTGCCTCTTGGGTGAAATACAAAAGTTAACTGACGAGACTTCTCAGCAGAGTTTGGGAGGGGCATAAAATGCTGAGATTTTATATTAGCTGCCCCAGTAAAATCTGGAATAATTCTGTCAGTTGTCAATGGAATTGTTTGATTTATACCCATGTATAAAATCTAGCCTTAAAAATGTCTCCAGTAGAAACTAGTTCAAAATGTTAATAATAATTTGGCCAGAAAATGGACTCTAAGGCAACTTCTGCTGTGAATGCAGTTCACAGATGCATTTAAGCCAGCTGTACAAACTGGTTCAGGTTCACACATGTATCACTGGGTTGCACTCACAGGAGAGAGCATAGTTTGAATGTAAGCTCTGTTACTACACTGAAAAGCAGAAGGACAAAGCCTTCCTATCTCATCCCATCATCATGTGAGACTTGCATACAGTCACCCAAGAGGCATTCTCCTTTGCTTGTCTGGCTGGTTTTACCACGAAGGGGTCACAATACTAACAATTTAATTTAGGTACAAATGGAGGATTATTAAGGACTTAAGTTTCTTCTGGTATAATTTTATGATTTCTTGTGCAGAATTACTCTGGTATTACTCTGGTAGAACTGTCCACAGAAAAAAACATTTTAATATGAAAAAATGAGCAATACTTGGTTTTTTCCTCTTCTTTAGGAATGGTTCTTTCTACCACAGTCCATCATGGGTTTGTTGCATAGGGGCTCGCTGAAGAGCAGTATTAGGTCTCTCCACTTGTCTGGAAGTTAATTCTTCTTCATTATGCCAAGTATCTTTTCTATTTCAAATGGCTCTCAATACCATCCACCTTATTCTTCTCTTGCCTTCTGTGTGCTAATATCTACCCGTTGCTTCAATGATTGCTACCATGTTGGTAGTACGTAGAAGGTTTTTCTTCTAAGCAAGTATTTATTCTGTTGCAATGTACTCTGCATAGCAATAAAGCATTCATTCATTTAATGGATATATAAGGTACCTCTTCAGGACAGTGCTGATCTGAAAGCAAAGCTGCTCTGCTCAAACATTGAAGCTGGACAAATACAGACCAGTGTATGGCAAAAGCAAACATAAGATCCATTAGATAAATCTTCTCTTAATAAAAAGTTTAGTCTGGCAAAGGGAAGGCTGGTAAATATATGATGACAGGAGGAAAAGGGGAGGTAAATGCCAGGAAGGGAGAACAACTGCTTAAACTAAAGGCAACGCTGGCACAGGAACAGATGGGTGTCATCTAGCCAGTAGTAACTTTAGGCTGGTAATTAGAAGGTTCCTAACCATCAGAAGAGAAAGATTTTGGAGCAGACTCCGGGCAAAAAGCTTTTTGCTGGCGTTTTTTCTTTTTCTTCTTACTGTGAGCTGAGTTTAAGACAGAACTCAGTAACCTGGCATGAGGGGTTATATTATCTGATGTACTACTGGCTATGTTTGCATATGTCCTTCCTTCTCTGCTCCTGCAGCTCTTGGAGAGTGGAAGGGGGGAGGGAGTGAATAGTGTGTTAGTAAACTCCCACTGTGTGGATGCTGACGTTTATCTGGAGTATTTTCATCCTTCCCATCCTTGGACTGTGGGAGAGCAAATAGCCAAGAGCTCTACCTTGTGTCTCTGTGGCACAAACAATCAGTCCCAGAACAGTGACTCCTGGTGTAAAGGCCTGAAGATAAACACAGGCAGAAAAATTCACCTTGGGGAGCCTCTCCCTCCACGAAGGATTGCAGAGTGGTCTCCTCCCTAGTGCTGGAGAAGACAGGCCTGGATCAGAATCTCAGATCCGAACAGCTATAGGTTTTGCAGCCTATCAGCTCCAAGTCTGAGCTCTGTAGACTGAGCCTATCTCCAATGACGTCTCACTGAATCTGAATCACTTCTGCTGCTGCTAATGTACAACAGGCAGATGTGTATTCTTACACCCACTGCTCACCTGTGATTCTGTTTTTCTCTTTAGTAATTGTGCAAGTCACCTGATAATTCAGCTAAAAGCCCTTACGAGACATTACATAATGTCCTCGGAGAAACCCTGTCTGCTGTAACATTGGATAGATTATTGTGTAAAACTTTCTCTCTTTTCTTTTGTTGTTTAGTTTTGGGTGGGGAGTCAGGCTGCATTTCCACGTGGCTAAATCTAAAAGGCTTCAGGTCTATACTGGATTGCTCCACTACTTTATGACTCTCTGGAGACTATGCTGGAATTGGCTTTAGCATCACAAGTGAAATGAGTTTGGCAGGGCTCTCTACAGTCTAGGCAGCACACCTGGCCGTGCTGAGGCAGAGTTCAGCTCACTTGAGTGAGTCGTAACACTCAAGAAAGCCCCCAGCTCTAATGTGATGATTTAATTAGCATCACTGGACCAACTCCATGGTTGGAGATACTCCATGGTTGGAAATACTTTCCCCAGTATTTCCTCAGGAGTGCAGAACTCTCTGTACACGCAGGGAGTGCTGAAGGAGTTGTGCATGGCTTGTGAGCAGGAGAGCTGTGCGAGGCCTCGTGATCAGGATGAGTACAAAGAGGCAGTTCCAGCTTCTGCTGAAACTTCTGTCTGCAGCTTCTCTTCCTTGGGGGGCTGTAGGGGGCTTGAGCAGGACTGGCTTGATCACTCTTCCCTTTTTTGCTCAAGACCCTGAGGCCCTGCCTGCTCTAAGGAATGGCCTGTGGGTGACACTGGGCCCCTGTGGAGGCCTGGAGGAAGGTTAGAAGTTAACAACCAGAGCAGTGAGGCACCCAGCCATCCCTCAGCATCCTGTCTGCATCTGTCTGCATCTTCAAAAATCTACATCTCCAGCTGCTATGGGGGAGCAGAGCAAATAGCCCTCTACTAGAGCTTTTCCTATCTGAAGCAGTAGCAGACAACTGACTAGGCATTAATGGCCATTGTCACCACCACATCCTTGCATGAGTGCTAGAGGAATTTATTAATTCCTGTAGATCTCCAGCCCTTCTCATCTGCATTCTTACACCAGCCTCCCTCCTCCTGTCCAGGCCAGTATCCAGCGCAGCACAGCTCATCATCTGCCCCAGCAGAGACCAGCAGCTTGTCAGGGCTGTTGTCAGGGCGGCAGTTTGTTAGGACAGTGGAGAGGAGAGTGGGGGGTGAGAGCCTTGGGACCATGTCCTGTGCGGATGCCATGCCCAGGAACTCTCCTCCCTGAGCCCCCCCTCAGCAGGGTGCCCACACAGGGGAGGGGGGAACCCTACTCCAAGGCTCAGGTCAATAGAGCTCATCAGGATCCCTTTTCCTTTCTGTCCAGAAGTTCTGAATGGAAATACATTCTCTGAAACACTGCTTTTCGCTAGATATTTCAAAGCAAAATGAAAACATTTATTTCAGCTCAAAGAGTTCTCTTTGAACTGAGATTTTGAGAGAACTTTTTCTTCTTGAAAACTGAGATTAAAGAAAGTCATCAACTGCAGAAAACTTTCAGTTGAGGAATTTATCAAAATGTGCAAAATACTAGTTTTAAAAACATCTCCTATTGAAGGTGAGATAAAACCCAATAATGTTTAACACTTATGTTTTTCACACAGAGATTTTTCCAGTCAGAAAAATACCAAACAGCTCTATCAAAATTATGTTTCCTTCTGCTTGTTCATTTCTTTTTTTTCCCCTTATTTGGGACATCCTGTAGCAACCAAGAATCCAGAAAATCTTTTTTCACCAAAGGTTTGCAAACCTCAATGACAAGCTTCAGGCTCATCATGAAACCTGAACACAAGGAAGGTTTCCTGGCTTCAGCTTTGGGTCTGGTGTTGCACATGCCTCTGGCTCAGAGGATTGCTTTACTGCAGAGCAGGGATGGGAAACCTACTTGTGCAGAGTAAAAAAAGATGGAAAGTTATGGCCTGCAGTGTGGAAAATCCAGCTGCAGGACAGCCTCCCTCCCCGGTCCCCACTCCAGAGCCCTGGCCCAGTGCTGTGCTTTGGCAACTGGGCTGGATTGCTGTGGACCACCTTAAATATTTTCCATGCCAGCTGAGCACAGAAAGCTGCTGAGGGCTCTGCTGCACAGCACTCTCTCTTAGCAATGCCCTCATGGTGACTCAGTCCCATTCCCTGCTTCTTTTAACCCACAGCAGGTCAAGAGTTTAACAAAGTGACTGGGGCTGGGAGCCAAGTCCCCAGAGCTGCAATCTGCAGCCAGCATGCCAGCATCTGGAAAGTGTTTGTGACCAATAAAAAATGAATGTGCAGACTCCGCCAGAGCAGCAATCATTTGGCATCTCAAGCCCAGATCTTTACAAGATGATTCTTCTGAGGCTTGGAAAGGCTCGCCTTAGTGTTTTCTAATAAAAACAGTTCTGGGCTGGGCCAACAGTCGGGTGAATAGTGCTATGTGCCGCCACACGGGAGACAGCCAGCCGGGAAGGGGAAGACGCTGCTGGAGTCTGACCCCTCTGGCTGGGGCTGGGTGCCCCATGTCAGTGATGCTTTTGCTCGGGCAGGGACAGGGCACCGCTATTCAGAGCACACTCTGACCTTGGGCTGGTTTATCGGGTGCCACGGGAGTCCAAGGGGAGGGCACAGGGAGGAGCACAGGGTAGAGAATTCCCTACTGTTAAGGCATGAAGCTTTTGGTCAGTTTGATAAGAGTTGCCTTAGACTAACCCATGGACAGAGCAGTTTCCAGTAGTCAGCAGTGACTTTTTCATCTGGTATGGCTTAAACACGCCAGGCTGTCTCTGCAGGGTACAGCTGTATTCCTGCCTTTTTGTCAGTTCCTGGCTGCAAGCAATCAGTGAGATTGTAGGGAGCTGCTTCTCAGGTATGAGTAACAGCATAGGTCTTTGTCCAGCCGAAGAGACCAAAAAGATTACGTTTGCTGTACATATGGGATGGTACAAGCCTGCTAGGGGCAGTCAAGAAGTATCCTAACATATGAATGCTGCCATTGATTGTCCTTGCCAGCAGCTAGCTCATAGTGCTGTTGTTGAGCACATCCAAGAGTCCTTCCCTTGCTTCCAAGCTCTGTCCCTAAGGAGGTGTTGAACTTGGTACCCTTGCAATACTCAGTGGGATGGATTTGTCCATATGCATGTTCTGTCCTCAGATGGATTCCTTCCTTTCTGTTGCTTTATCTCTCTCCTCTGGATTGACCATGACTGGCGGTTACATACAAGCCATCTAGGGCTGTTTGGACTCCACCACCACATATCCTGAATTCCGCTGTAAGGAAACAACACAAAGAGTGGAAGTTTAGTAATTGTTTTGCAAGTTGCCAGAATAATTTTTGCTGGAACTAGATGGATGTTGTTCCTATGGTGTCATCCTTCTGACTGTAGAATCAGTACAGTGCCATGGCTCAAGCAGCGCAGCTGGGCTGCAAGAACTCCACAGCTAAAGCACAGCCTTAACTCTGAGTCTTCTGAGCCTTAACTTCAGAGCCTTAATTCTGAAGACAGTGAAAAGAAACTCATGGTTGGTTGTTCCCCTAATTCTAAGCATGATCTGTGGGGGGAGTATAACCATGGAAGAGGAAGTTGGCATCTAAACTGCAGGATTAGAGCACAGATACAATCCAGATTCCTCAGATTCCTGCATTTGATCTTGCCTTTGAGGGGCATCAAAACTGACGATTGGGAGGATGTTTGGAGGATGAGAAATGAAGAAATTTTATTTTATGCTTTTACACTTCATACTGCAGATGTTTGAAGTTAGGTCCTCTGCGACTGCCAGGGCTGTGCACTGGCATTTTACTAAGTTTGGTTCTCACCTGGGTCCTACCTGCAGTAGGAAAGTAAAACAGCTAGTGTCAGTTACTGCATGTCAGTGTGCTTTTCCATGTGTTTACAAAGGGTAGGTTAGGGTGGCTGACCCAGTGTAGGCAAAACCAGCATCATTTGAAGAGATGTTACTCATCTGGGTCAACCTACAGTATTGCTAGAATCTCCCCTTGTGTTCCTAGTCTTGGCAGGATTAACAAAACAAACCACCACTCCCAGCACCTTTTGCTTTGAGTTTGTGTTACACATTCAAAATCCTTCCAAAGGGGTCCCTGACTCCAAAATCCCTCTCAAATTCACTTTATTTGCCATGGTCTGGAAACTTCAGATTGGGCAAAGTTGAGTTTAGAAGTTGAGTGACACTTGGCTAAAAAACAGCCTGAGTTCGAATCTCAGAATAAAGAGAAATCAGGATGTGCATTTAGTTTTGCTTTGGGATGTTTCTCAGAACCCTAAAGTCACTTATGCCTGCAGTCAGTTTTTAGTCAGTCCCTGGGAGATGGCTAGCTCATGTTGGCCATGTCCTCCAGAAGTGCCAATTATTTTTCCTTTTGTTACTTCTTGTGCCTTTTTTGTTAGAGGTGCCCTATTAACCCTGGTAAGGGGTTATTTAGAGCTTGCAAATACATCTTATGACTACCCAGCAATTTCCATGCATCCCTGAAAGCTGCTGCTATTTCCTTTTGATGGAGACTAGCCAGTGTCTTTGCTTCTGTCACCAGGAAGCCGTTTTCTCACAGCATTAAAAATGTTCCACTTCCTACTGATCTTAGATGCACTGGACTGAGGCTGCGTTAACCCTACGCTGCTGCGTTGACAGGGGCTCTTGAGCTTCCCAGTGACCAGGAGCTGCTTTGTTACACTCCAACTGCCCTGGGGACGCAGCGGATCTACGGAAAAGCAGCAGGAGGTGCAGGGCAGCTGCACACCCTGGGCACCAGGCAATGCAGTGAGCAGTGTACTTGCTGCATTGGTGCTGCATCAGTGGGATGGCAGCAGGAAGGCTGGAGGCCTGGAGATAGACAGCTCCCAGACAGCAGTGGGATGCAGGGTCGCTGTGCGGTAGTGCAGAACAGTTTCAGATGGTAGGTACTGTGCAGGCAGTGAGCAACAAGCAGATAGTGTGTGCACATCACAAGGTGACAGTGATATGTGAATGAGACAGTTCTCCTTGTGATGATCCTGGGGCTGGAAATCTGTCACCATTTTGATTTCTGGTGGCTTAAGATCGTTACCCCGCTTGCACACACCCTGCTGTCATAAGTGGTTGCAGAATACTTCTGTTTATCCTTTAACATAGTTAGACAAAGGCGCCTGCATTATATCTAAGCGTTCTCCATGGTTGCTGCGCCGTTCTCCTCTTTCCTGCCTCTCTGATAGTGAAGGGTTAAATGCACCTTTTCCTATATGCCTGCTGAAGAACTGCGAATATGCATCTAGGACCTGTTCTCATGCCTATGTCCCTTTCTATAATCCAATCTTCTCCAAAGTGGCACAACTTCTGCAGCCTGGTACGGAAGGTCTGCTGCCATGGGATAAGAAGCAGTAGGTTGATTTATGTAATCACATATGCAAATAAGCCAAATCAGGGTCCTTTCATTCAGCTTTGGTTTTAAGGGGACTCTGTCCATGGGCTGAGAGCAAAGAGATTTGAAAAGGTGAATTTCTTCTCTTAAGCACTTCTGAAGAGGAGCACACCCTCAGAAAAGTACTGCTGTTACCAGATGTATGGAGCCCAATGGGCATAAACGATTAATTGTGCCAAAACACCTGATAACCCACCCCATGCAAATGCACCCTTACCCTCTAGGCCTCCATCATCTGTTCTCTCTACTAGAAGTGTGGACTATATCCTTATGCAGGAAATGAAAGAAACTCCATCTCTGAGGAACAAAGGGAATTCATCTCTTCATCTTATGGAACATTTCAAAGATGTTAAGAGCAGCAACAGCCTCACACCTGTGGCATACCAGATGAGTGCTAGCGGAGACACGTGGGGAGGTCATTGCAATGTGTGCCTTTAAAAAGGATACAGAGAATAAATCTGAGCGCAGCAATGTCTTTCAGCGCTCAGAATGAGGACTACAAACATTTGTGCTTCTACTTGGTTCAGGTTCTCTCAGTCCGGTGTATTACCTCCGTGCTTCAGGGATGCTGGGTGGCAGGTGTGGGCCTCAGAAAAGCTCCCCAAGCACCAGAAGAGAAAGGTGTGAACCATCCATGACAAATTCACTGATCCATTCAGTGATTTTGTTTCCAGAAGTGACCCAGGTAGAGGTTCCCAAGGAAAACTTCAAAATGAGTGAGGCTAATGAGGTACCTTGTAAGGCAGTGCCTGTTCTTGAATTTTGAGGACAGAGAAGTACCAGGAGTGTCACACATTTTAGCTTTTGCTCTAAAGATCTAGTGAACGAATGATCAAAAGGTGCTATCTTTAATCCTTTAAAAAAATTAAATTAGTATGCTATTCAGTTCTCTCTTGCAACAGTGGGATTAGAGGTAAATTGGATGTGTTAATTAAACATTGAATAAAAAATAATGACCTTTTGTCAATTTTAAGTGCTTTGCCTATAGAATTACACTGACTCTAAGTGGAATTATCTTGCTATGCTGCTCTGCCTGAATGATCAACTCTTGCTTGAACACGCATGGAACTTTTCAACTTGCTTTAAAGCTTTAGATGAGAGAAAATGTAGCCAGGTACCCTAGCTAAATGCCACACATGAAGAAAAAAAGAAAACAAGCCCAAGAGATGCACTATCTGGGTGCTTTTGATTCTTTTGTCCATTACAAATTCTGATGGCATGAAGCATAACAGTGGGCATTAAGAGGTAGGTAAAGCAGTGTCTTTAGCTTTAGGCAGTCTCCTCAGTGGGGGAAAAATGTTGTGATGTCTAAGCAGCTTCTTCATCCTGGAATGTGTAGCTGCAGGCTCTTGGCTGCTCTAGGGGTGCAGTGGCCCCTGTCACAACCTTCTGCCCAGAGGCTGGCAGAGCTCTGCATACAGCTACTGCCGCATCCACTATGCCCAGGGCAGGCAGAGATAATGAAAAAAAAAAATGCCAAATGGGTTGCTCTGGTGGTGTTAGGAGACTCCCTGACACCTGGTTAAGTCACCTCTGCAGTCTCTTTACCCCTGGAGCAATACAGAGTTCTCCCAGATAGGATCAGAGCTGTCTCATCAGGAGTGTGGAAGGTCTTCCTGCCTGCCTGCCTTGCACACAGTAAGCTCTCTCCGTTTTTCTGAATCAGTACCTACTGCAGAGGACTAACAGCACCATCTACACTAGCAGGACATCTCAGAAGAGCAAAGAACCAAAGATGTGGTTCTTCTAATAATTAGCTAGTACTGAAGAGAAATACATCTTCTGCATTCCTGGGAATGTTGACACAGATAGTCATGAAGCTGTGTCCGTCTTTTCCAGCTATAACGCTCATCAGCAACTGCATTGAGGGTATCGTCTGTTCTCTGAGGCTTACTCCCAAAATGAAGCTGAGCACTGGTAGGAAACAGGGCTACTGTTAGCACTTGATCTGAGTTCAGGCTCTGATGCTCAAGAGGTAGGTCCTTACTGCTGAGATGTGTTGAGTTTATAGCATTCTGCTGCACCAGTTCACATGGGGTAGAACTAGTTAAGTCAGGCAATGACCTGCTTGAATTGGTGCATCACAGACAAGAAGCTAGTACAATCTCTTCTTGACTACAAGTGGATAAATTCAGGTGGTAAATACTGCAACCGCTGCCTTTCTTCAGCAAGCCTGTTAGCAGCTGAGACAGGAAGAAGACGGGATTGGAGGGCTGGTGGGTTTCTTCCTTGAAAGGCAAGCTTTTGGAATCTGAGTTTGTACATCAGGCAAAAGCTGGGCATGCCTGACACAGCCTCTCCTCTGGTCTAATGGAGAGTCGGGGTCTGGAAGGTTGGAGTTGCAGCTTTAAAAAGTGCTCATCCATGTAATTTCATTCTGTGTTTTGCTTCTACAGTCAGGAGGGATGTCTTTGACATCTCTTGATCCTTATCCTAAGGATGGCTGACCTAGACCACAGGTGTCACCCAGCATTCAGTTTCTTGGTTCTGATCGAATCCGCGCTGGGTGGAATGGGAGACACACAGACCAGCTCCGCTTCTGCAATGCGCAAGTATTTGCCATAGTGGAGAATCTTGCAAGTGTGAGTGTGTTTATTTATAGGGAGGCAGATGTAAACCACATTTGTCCTGTGTTTCTGGCAAAGAGAGAGCGTGAAATATTTGTGACCCGAGTCATTGGCTTTCCTGCCATTTGTATAAAAATTTCCAGATGTGATTGTTGATGCCTCACCTGGGACCAATTAAAGAAAGAAGGAATATCCAGAACCAACTGTGTTCATGTGGATACTTGACTTGTTTGTATGTGTGTGTGCATGTGCGCATCTCTGTTGGATTGTGTGTGTTTTAAAGTAAAGCAGAATTTCAGTTCAAAGAACTTCTGTCCTTCCAGGGCCTTCCTTTTGTCTACATTATCCTTTCCTCCTCAGATTGTTCATGTCCCACAAACCATTATCAATCTGGATGTCTTAGACACTTTTTCTCCTCATATTCATCCTCACACCTTTTCTTTTATACCTCCTAATAGCTGCTGGTGGCTCACCTTGATTCCGGGGCTTTTCCATGCAGGCACAGCGAGGTTACTGGAGAAGGTTCCTGTATGCTATAAACTTCTAGAAAGATGGTGTGAAATCCCTAGTTCCACGGCAGCGACTAACGAAACCAGGGTACAGCACGCTGTTTGGACTGCTGACCACCAAGTGAGTCCTGGTCTCTGGCCTGTCTCCTGCCCTAGCTGTTCTTGCCCGTGACTTCAGCTGTCAGTCTGTGAGGCCCCTATTAGACTGGGCCTGAAGATTAAAGTCCTGGGTTTCCCTTTCCAGGCGTTTTCCACAAAACCTTTCTTCCAGTTGCCCATTTTGTCTCCATTTTCTTCACTCTGCTCGTGACTGGAAACTTCTACCCCTCTTGCTTGTTTTCTGTTGAGTTTCTCTATAATGTTTTGTCCCTCCCCATGGTCCTTCCTGAGTATATTTACCGAGCTACCTACTGGCCTTAGTCATACTCTGCTGGAAAGCAAGTCTGAAATCATTCAATATTCTTCCCTTCTTTTATTGTTGTTTTCAAGGGGAGTTCAAACAAATAAACACACACACCCCAATGTCTGGTGCCTTTCAGGAGCCTCAAACTCATGTCCAGAATGAGCATGTGGAAGCATAGGATGGGAGTACAGCTAGCTTGCAAAAACTAGGCATGGAACCAAAGACACAGGCTTATTCTAATTTAAAGTAACCGAGAACAAAATTAGTACTTTTCTGCTTTTCAGGCATCCCCTTTAGCCATGATCAAACCCATTTTCTGTACGTCCCTCCATGCCTGCTGGTGTCACCCACTTTGCCATGTGGGCACAAGGCCTTCCCTGCACAAGCATTTATTCCAAAAAGGGAAGAATGCAGGGTCCTGTCAGTAGCAGGATTCATTGAACAACAGGTCTGGAAACAGAACAGTGTAATTTTAAAGACGGTGTGGCAAGTGTCAGGTCCAAAATAAACTTCACTTTCTTCTGTTGCATATTTTAGCATTCCACAAGTGGATTTGGGTGTGCTTATGCTTCTTTTCAACATGGAGGATAATTAAAATGCAGTTGTGAATGCTAGCGCATGTTTTACACAGTCATTGGTTCATCAACAAGACATTTCCAGGATAGTTATGTTTTAGCTCTGGACTTTCAACTAGGATTTTTTTCCTCTAGCAACAGATATTCATAGCTAGACTACAATTGACAGTCTTATTAGATAACATGTTAAAACAGGACTACAACTCAAGTGTAGATTTATCTTTTCTGTGTCTGTTGGGAAGAGATATACACATGCTCTAAACAGCTGATTATAGTCTTTCTAAAAGGGTTATTCTTGTTTCCATGGAATCATAGAATCATCCAGGCTGGAAGGGACCTCCAAAGGTCATCTAGTCCTACCCCCCCGCAGTCAGCAGGGACACCCCCAACTGGACCAGGTTGCCCAGGGCCTCATTGAGTCTCACCTTGAATGTCTCCAGGGAAGGGGCCTCAAACACCTCCCTGGGCAACCTGCTCCACCACCCTCATGGTAAAGAACTTTTTCCTAATATCCAATCTAAATCTGCTCCCCTCCAGGAATATAGTGAAAGGAAATTATTCAGTGTATTGTTGTTCCATGGAAAATGTCTTTAACAGTTCAAATTATTCTGCTTAATTTTTTATGGTTTCTAAAGAGACAAACAGTTAGAAAATAAGTACATGGCATTTGCACAGTGAAGCTTTTAGGTGTCTGTACGTATTTGAAGTGGTATTATTCTCTTCTCAAAGTTCTGGCCGGCATGAGTGTAAACCTCTCAGACTTTTCCCATAGCTTTATGCTGGTACCCCAGACCCTTAATAATAATAACCTGCAGTTAATTTTCTGCAGTATGGATAGGTGTTCTTTAACTCCGTTGTGATACTGTGGGTGTCAGGCACTCCTGCTGCACAGTGTTGAGTTTCTCACTCTCCTGTGTTGCAAGGAAGTAAGAAAATAAACGTGGTGCTGTATTACTGCCTTAACTGCTCTGTTTCTTTGCACACATTCCAGCTGCCCTGTGCTTTCCACCACACTGTGCCATGGGGTGTGCTGCACAGAGCTAGTCCTGGGGAGGAAGGGTAAAGATAAACTGAAGCAGAGTTTAGCTGTGCATCATCAGCCAGGTTATGTCAGCTCCTGGCTGGTGCCAAAGCTCCCCTGAGCTGTCTCTGTGATGCTCAGCCTCTTTGTCTAGGAAGGAGTGGTGTTTTTCACCCTTCCATTTGCTGTGAGCCGCAGCCTCTCACAGGAGGGGTGAGAGAAGAGTGCCCAAAGGGCAAGTGTGGGAGGGATGAGGGTAGGTAGCCGGGGGCCGGAGGGATGGGAGGGGGCTTTTGGTGCAGTGAGCTCTGTGTTGGCCCTGGGGCAATGCAGGAGGACTGGGCTGAGAGGGAAGCTGTCTAAAAAAGATCAAATGGAAAACAAAAGTGGATGAAAAAGACTCATGGCTATATTAGAGCAGTGGAACGGAGTGCTAATATACTGATGGTGCGATCAGGTACCTGGCAGGCTTGGTTTGCAGTGAGGCAAAGCTGAATATTCTGCCACAGAAATGATTTGTTGCTTTGCAGGGGAATTTCTGCCAAGTCTCTTCCTCTTCTGGCTCCCAGGTCTGGGTATCTTGCTCAAGTCATGGGGCTTCCAACCGGTTTCCTGGCTGCCACAGACTAAGGTGGTGCCAGTACTTCTAAAAACAGCCTGTGCTCTCTCCTCCTCCTCCTCCTCTCTTTGGTGAATTTCTGCCTCCTCCCTTTCAAGCAATGCTTATTCAGCTTTCTTTGCTAGATTATCTGGAGCATACTGAGCCCTGACCTGGGGAATGGAGTAGATGATGCAGGAGGAGCAATTTTAGGAAATATTCAGCCTTCCCTGCTATTACAAGACAGGTCGGACTGCTTTGAGCTGCTTTCCCCTTCAGCATTTGCTTCTTTGTGCAGCAATGCTTAAATGAATTCTTTTAAAGCTTTGGTTTCTTTTTTGTTCTATTCCTTTCCCCTGTCTGAAGGGAAAATTGTATTGTTGGGGATTGGGCCCAGTTCCTCTGTACTTCAGTCAACACTGGGCTGTGCTTTAAACTGGGATGACTGGGGGGCAAAGACTGATGCTGGGTCCATAGCACCCACTGGTGGGTGCTGGTTGGGGGGCTTTAGGGAAAGGGAGCCTTTGCTGTGGCTGCAGGTGGTGAAGGGCTGGTGCCCCCCTGCCGCAAGGCCACCGGCTGGGCTGTGGCTCCGCTGCACCTGGTGGGAAAAGGGACTTCCACTCTGCTGGGGCCGGGAGCTTCAGGGTGGGCTGCCCCAGGAGGCAGGGATGGCACCGAGGGCTGGCCTTTGTGCTCCAGCCAGTCCATGCCTGGTTGGGTTGGGGGGAGGCCGGTGGGCGAGGAGGAGAGGCAGGGGTGCTGAAGGCTTGATGAGATTTGGCTGTGGTGAGGGATAGGGTCTGGCTGGAGGGACAGAGCCAGGCCCTCCTTCCTTTATGTGCTGATGAAAAGTAGTCTTTGTTTTGGAGTCTGCAGGCTTTGTCCCCTCTGGGGAGCAGTGCCCCTTCCCCTGGGTTCCAGCCCCCAGGACGGGGGGGAGGCAGCCCTGCCCTGTGCCCACATTTGGGTGTCATGCTGACCCCCAGGGGTCCAGAGAAGCTTTTTTCCTGCTGCCTTGGAGTTGTTAAGTTGAAACTGCGTTTGGTGAGGATCCAGCAAGGTATTAAGCTACTTTCAGTCTGGACTTCCCCCCCACCTCAAGCCCCTGCCCTTTGTGAAAGGTTTAGGAGAACAACTGGAGATAGAAATTCAAATCAAATGTGCTGTTCCGAGCCTTCCTACAAACGCGTCCCCCTCAGCCCGAGTGACCTGCAGTTAGAAATTTCCCATAAGGGTTTCCATCTTACAGTTTTGTTGTGATTAGTATTAATTTTGAGCAACATTACAAATTGGGATAAGCAGCCCTACCTTGCCTTTACAGACCCCTGAGCTCAATGGTGGGTAACTGTCCAGCCCCTACAAACTGCATACCAAGATCTACCTGTCTCAAGACACAAGACACATACCCTGCAAACCAGAGAGCTTGGCGGGTGAGAAGGCAAAAGGTGTGTGTTCCAGGGAGGCACTTCAAGACTGTGGGTCCCAGGGGTCTTGCCCCTCCGCTGTGGGGTAGAGCTGGATGGCACATGGAATTTCTTCACTGCTTCCCAATGCTGAGGGCTTGGGGTGCTCAGTGGTCCTTGGACCATGATATACCCCTTGCTGTAAGTCATCTCAGCTATGTGTGAGCTGCTTTTGGGGTTTGTGCTGCTCAGAAGTGCCGCTCACACTTGCTTACACTCCAGTGTACACGGTGCTGTGTATGGTAGGTGCCTTATTTCCAAAGCTGTGTAGGAGATGCGCCCCTTTGGGTCCCATCCTGGACACAACCTGCATGATGGCTCACCCAATGCTGGGTCACCCTTCCTCAGACTCCCCATCCCCACTCAGTAGGGCAACTTCAACTCAGAAGAGCCACTTCAGACTCCACAAGATTGGGTTGATTGCCATCTTCTTGCCTGTTACACCTGCAAAACATTGGTCCCTATACTGTGCTCTTCAGAAGGTTTCCAGGCATTATTTTAGCTTGTCCAAGGCCACTTAGCAGAAGGGCAGTGTAGCCATTTTCAGATTACAATTGGTTTTATACTTACAATGTGTTCTCATTACTTGGGCTAAACTAATTTTCAGAGTACAGCAGCTGGAGTGCTGGCTATCTGTCTTCAGGCAATGGACCTCTAACATGGCACGACCCTCCTGTGGTGTCTTTAGGAATGATGATTAACCTAAAGATTTCTTCTCTACAGACTAGCGCTGTCATTGCCCTGAGCATGCATAGAGGTTTGGCACTGCAGGGGTTAAATAGCTTGGGAAGGTGGAGGATTCTTCAGCCAAACCCAAACTGATTGCACCTGGTTTGCTCAACCTGTGTCTCAATAACAGCATGGTCTTCCCGCCCCCACCCCACACGGGCTGCTGAGGCCAAGGCCTACGTGCGGTGGGGCTGTGAGAGCAGCTGTGGGGCCCACAGCGCTGGGAGGCTCCTCGCAGCAGCCCTGGCACGCAGGCAGGAGCTGTGGGAGCAGTATTGCCCGTACGCTGCTGTGAGGCTGCCTGGCCAGAGGAAGATGTCCCCTGCATTAAGATGTGCAGCCTCCTGCGGGTTAGTGCCAGCGGGGCCTGTCCCCTGGAGCAGAAGTGCCCCTTCTGGTCAGCGTGGGTCAGGCTGCCTGCGAGTCCAGGGGCTCTGGCGAGCACCCCGCCAGGCTGGCCCCACAGGCATGGAACTCCTGAACCTGCAGAAGAGTTGGACGCAAGGAGGTTGCTTGTGCATGGGAGTGTCTTTGCTGTCCTTGGGGAGCAAGTAAGGGTTTGGGGCCATAGACTCAGGACTCTGAATTTAGTCTTTCAGAATTTAGAGGAATTTAGAGTCCTACAGAATGGGTAAGGAGGCAATGAAGTCCTTACAGGAAAGTAACCTGGAAGTGTGTTCTGGAAGACTGTGCTCCTTTTAGTGTGGGTGCCTTGTGCAGCTCTGAAAATAATCACTATCGTGCAGCAGAGAGGATGGAATTACTCACATTTATTCCCTCTTCCCCTGCCCTGACTCCAGGCAGAGCCAGCCTTTCCTTTTCCAGTCCATGCGCACAGAGATGGTCGTCACTGGGTAACCCTACTCTGCAGTAGCCCATGCCAACTAAGATACTATTCATTTCTTGCTGCTTTGTCCACCATCAAGAAGACCTAGCATATATCTGTGGGTGTAAACTGCTGATTTCAGTAAAGTTCTACCTGTTTCCAGAACTTCAAGGCTGACCTGCATATGGGTTTTCTTTGGCATTGTATAAAGGCTCTGAGGTGAGTACTAAGGGCTGGGGAGATTCCATGTTGTGGCCCAGCTGGCGTGTGCAGCCACAAATAATAATTAATTGGCTCTTTAAGAAGTCTTGCAAACTCTTTTTTTCTTTTTTTTCTTTTTTTTTTTTGTGTCTGTCTGTCTTAAGCTCCTTTTAATTAACTTCAGTCATGTCCCAACACATCATCTTGGCTGAATCATAGACCTCACTGTGCCAGTTTTTCACATTCCTGAAATACACAGGCCGCCAGTGTTGTGAATGCAGCTTGGAGGCAGCAGCTTGGAGGAAGTCGGGTAGTTCTCCTGGAACTCAGAAATTTTCAGGAACTGTTCTGAAATTGAGAGGCCGAGCAGACCAGCCTCTTCCCTTCAGACTCTGTGCTGCCCAATTCCCAACAGCGTTACTGTCTTGCTCTTTACCACTGACTCGAGAAGCAGCAATTGTAGCAGGCACCTATATACAAGCATCTTTGTTCCTTTAGAAAGCACCTTTATTCGGGTTACAGTGCTGGGGCATACACCCTTTTTTTCCCCTATTCAAGCGCTTGTTTCTTTGTCACACTTCCTATTGCAAAGGGTCAGCTTTCAAGATGGTAGGGCATGTTAACAAGATACTCAGGCATACTTAGTCACCAAACACAGTCTGTGTGGCAACAGGACTAACTTTTGTGTCTCTTCACTACAAAGCGTCAAGCCTGGTCTAAAAACTTTTTCCTTTTGTAGAGGAATTTGGGATTCAGGAGTGTCTCAGCATTATAACTGAGCTGAGTCCTCACTGGTGCTGGTGGAAATAATCCCAACGTTTCCCTTGAGTCAAAGCTGCATCAACACTTGTGGTGCCTTGGTCTATGTGTTTTGAGTTAGAGACTTTTTTGCATTTGGTAACTTAGAATCAATTTTAGCATTCCACATAACATTATGTTTAATGTACTGAAAAGAAGGGAGGTCTTCTTGTAATCTCTTGGTACTTGTTTAGAGTGCAGCTTGGATAATGGAGTTGTTCAACTAGGGAAAAAAAAAGAGTGTTAGTATTCAGTGGTTAAAAGTGATTAAAAAGTGGTAAAAAGTAAATTTAGGTGAGAAAGAGGGTCTCTTTCTCTAATCTCTTTCTTATAATGCTGAAGATATTCTTCCATTTGAATAAAGTACCACTGTATTCTTCATTCCTAACCATATTTTAAATCAACTTTGAAAGTATTCTCCAAGAGAAATTAGCGTATTAAAAGAAAAAAAAGGGGGAATTTATTCAGGAATCTTCTGTGCTCTATGCTGAGGTGTAGAGGACTGCAATTTACCTTCTGCCCTTACTGAGACGGGAAATAAGGCATGGTGGTAGCAGCTTCAGGTGCTGTCTCCAGGCTTCAGGTAGGGAGCCATGAGTTGCCCAGAAAATTCTTTTTCAGCAATGCTTGTGTTTCCATAGTAGCTCCAGGAATGACTGCTCAGACAGGGTTGCTGTGATGCAGGGGTGGCACTGAATTTTGAATAGGTGTGAGGAAAACACGTATGGTAGCTGAGAAAAAGCAAAGAGGAAAAAGTACCTCAGCCTTCTGGGAAAAGGACAGGAAAACCAGGAAAGGTAATTGCAAGCAAGCACCAGGTTGGAGCACGGGCGCAATACCTGGATTGCTGGGGACTGTATGGGAACTCTAGAGACACAGGCACATTTCAAATGGATAAGAAGCAGGAATATGTCATTTCTCTGAGTAGGGGCAAGGCTTCAGAAGATCACTGAGGAGTGATCATATGGTGGTGTAGTATTTTCAGCTATGAATTTCTTTCAGCAGACTTGGTCAGCAGACCAGGAAAACTGTGAATCTTTAAATTTTGATAGTAAGACTGTTCATCCGAGACTGAGGATCTGGTGTCACACATCTGTTTATAAGCAAAAGTATGTCCATGTTTGTAGCAGCTTTTACACTACTCATCACTGCTTTTTCTAAGTGACACTACTTTTTGCACGTGAAGGAGCGTACGTAGCTCTTTTTCACACCGGGTGAAGACCCTGTGCCTCTCAGTGATGCAAGATGAGAAAAAGATCCTTGTACAAAAGTTTGGGATTACATTATATGAAAAGTAACTAGTGGTAGGGGAAAAAAGAGAACAACTCAGCAGGACTCCAAGCTGGTCTGCTGACCAGCCACTAGTTGTCTTTGGAGGGCTGACAGGGCAGAGGTTCTGACCTCTTCCAGAAAGCCTCGTCCATAAAATAATTAGCTTTGCTCACCTGTGTTCCCTGTGGCTGTAGCTCCCGTAGGGATTCCCCAGCACTGTGTGTACATGGTGTGACTCATGATACAGAGAAGGCTGAGAAGCTCTGCTTCCCAATATTGTTCTGTCTACTTCCATCTTGGAAGGGTAGTTCTCAGATGTTCTGCATGGTTGCGTACCAGGCGTTTTCAGCCTACGTTTCCATTTCCAATGGACTTCAAAAGAGGAATGTACTCCCATTAATGTTTTGCATGATAACAAGTTAGGCAAGCATCATTTTTGGAAGCAGTTGATGGGAGACAGGTTACTGCCAGTGCCAAGTGGGCGTCTTAGCTGAGACTATCAAATTATGTCTGTTATATTAAATGCTTTGTTGGATTTCCTGCTTGGAAAGCGATGCATGTGCCAGACAGTTTGCTGTTTTGGCATTAAAGCAGTCTTGGCACTCAGTGCAAACTGTTTACTTTAAAAGCTTAATTTTAAATATAGTTTTGGAACACATTTGGAAATGTCTGCAAATCATCCGTAACAGAGAGGAGACTAGAGCATCGTTTCCTTAACTCCTCTGTCTTTTTGAAGTACCTTAGTCTGCTTTGCTTTATGCGAGACCTTTCTGTTTTGTGGATGATTTATTCACACATTGTCTCTTGCTGAGTTGGACAGTCGCTGAAAGACAGGTAGGAACTGAGAGCACAAAAGAACATAACACACAGCAACATTTAAAGTCTTTTCAGTATCATTTAACTCTTTCTTGTGATTTACCATTGGAGAAAGGAAAACATACTCCATCTTGCTGAGCGGTCAACAGAAATAGCCTGTGTCAGGATCTTGAAGGGCACTCTCCAGTCTGCTGCAAAGCCAGTGAACATGCTGACATGCAGTGCCTAATTTCCACCTAACAGAAAGGTTCTTTAGAGTGCCAAGCATGACGCCAGAATACAAAACACTTCATTCATCAAAGACATAAGTAAGAAACTCTGTGATTTTGGTTTTAGAAGTAACTTTTGTACATTTATGACTTTTTCCACATTAAACATCATTTATGGTTTGGAAATTGTTCAGGCAAGAGGCATGTGGTTTCTGCTCCTGAATACCAGCAGCAGCTTTGCTAGGTTTAGTCTCTATTTTATGTTGACATTATTTTGGCTTTTCATTTACCTTTTGGATGGACCTCTTTGGAGCAAGCTGACTCAAGGAGAACCCATAACCTTCCTTCTAAATGAAGACTTATTGATCTGCTTCAGGTGAAGATGACACGGATATAGGGAATTTAGGTTTGGAGCCAGACTTCTGCAAAGTACCTGGTGAAGAAATACCTTTACTGTGATGTTCCCTCATCAGAGCAATTGCTGGAACAAATTGAGAAATAGGAATTTCGCACCTGGACTTTGAGACATGAGTTGATAGGTTTTTCCATAGGCCATGTGAGACGTTATGGAGTAGCTGTTGATTTTTCAGTTCATTCTGTTTGTGCTGAATAAATGGTAAAGGGCTGATGCAAGATGTTCAGCTATATTTTTATGTTTGTTCCCTCTTTAAAGTTTGATTGTATTCTTCCATTGCCTGATCATGTTTATCCATCTGTCTGTGCTGGACAAACAGCAGTACTGTTCTTCAAGGACAGAATGCAACCTTTTTGTTTTGTTTCCCTTGCTTGGCTAAACTTCTTGTGTGCATACTTTGTATCCCAGGTGTTTCTGCAAGTCTACCATGCCACTATTTATAATCCGGGTTTCTCCTTCCTGGTGTCCTGGGCTAGGAGCTTGGAGCATTTCTCTCTGGCCTCCCATAGCAGAACAGCCTGTGACAGCGCAGTTTCATCCCTATCCTCCAGGACCACAAGCCTACACTTGGTGGTGCAACCTCTCCTAGTTTAGTCTGCATCTTGATTTGTGATGGTTTCCCAATAATGGGAAGAGATGATGAAAGCAAAGAAAGGTGCACAGATGGGGAAAGATATCTCAGGGCTGCCAGGGCAGCTGTTCGAGATCTCTGAATCAGATGGAGACAAAACTTCACCACCCTCGTCTTCCCCACCCTCAAACAAGCCATCTCCCATGTGCAAACCAAAACCAGCCCCACCCCATCCGTGCCATTTTAGCTAATGGCCTAGTTAATAAATGTCAAATTCCAAGGGTAATCCTGTCAAAGTCTTCCTGACCTCCCCATTGATTATAGTAACCATGAAGTGCTCCCCTGCTCATCTGATTAATACCAGAAGAATTCTACTTGATTAGATCATTGCTGAGGGGAAATGTAGGAAGACAAGTATTCCAGGGAAAAATCAAGCTTTAGACAAGGGAGAAGGTCACAAGTGCCCACGGTTTGTAGAGTTTTTCACCTGGTGAAGAGGGAAAAGGTTTGTGATTGTCTTCTGCTCTGCGACAACCCTTGCAAGAGTGTGCATGTCCCAGCCTTTCTTCTTTGCCTGCAACTCATTCATATCATGTCGATATGAGCAGCTATAAACCAAGCAAGTGCATACATCTTTGAGGGGTTGGAGACTTTGAATGTAAACTCCCGAGGGCAGAGACCCATGTAATTGTTTCCTTGAAAAGTCTGGCAAGGTCAAATTAGTGCAATTTGGGATCTTGGCACACCACTTAGAGCACAGGGAGGAGCAGAGTTCTCTGTCTCCACCCTACTGTACTCCTTCCCTGGAAAAGCTGGGAGAGTAGCTTGGAGGGTGCGTAAGAAATCTAGTATTTGGGGAAAGATACTGGGCTGCTGCTTTCTTATCCTTTCTTACCCTTTCCAGAACTGTGGTTCTTAGTTATCTTATGTTAGATAAGTGACAGCTTTTCATGCTTCTCAAGCTGAATTCACAGATTCAGGCAGGCATCACAGGGTTTCTTACACATGGGCTTTTAAGTATTTATCAGCTTGCAGACACAGGGAGGGTTTTTTAAAAACGTGTCAAGGTTGTGATACAGAAGATGAGTAGAGCAGTTCTTCATCTCTGTCTTCTGATGCTGGCTTTGATACCTATGGTGCCTGCATCTATGTTTCTTCATCACTGTGAGGTACAACAAGGTTTGGTCACATAGACATGATCAGAACAGGAGCAAACAAACACTTGATCACACCTGAGCAGCTATTAGCTGTGTGTCTCACCCTAGTAGCCCCCTAAAACTGCAAACTGCTTTATTGACCAGAGCAAGTATTAATGGGAAAAAGATGTTCTGAGGAGAGAAAAGAGCCATTTTTTGGAGTTGGATGTGATTAGTTGATAGGTGTAAAGACTTGATGGGGGGCAATAAAGAGGATGGAACCAAACATTTAGTGATTTCTACTGTGTAAGGGTGTTTGAACATAGGAACAGGTTCCCCAGAGAGGCTGTGCAGTCTCCATCCTCAGAGATAATTCAAAACCCAACTGGACGCATCCTGGGCAGCCTGCTGCACCTGACTCTGCCTTGAGCAAAGGGCTTGGACTAGATGATCTCCAGAGGTGCCTCCAACCTCAGCAATTCTGTGATTCTGTAACTAAAGTCGCAAATTACCAGTTAGAGGGTAGAAGTTCTTATAGATCCCTGGAAATATCCCAGTTAAAACCAGCTCTCTATATTTTTTTTAAAAGCTGCTTTTTTCCAGTCTATGTTGGAACATAACCTGAGGGCTAATTGATAATCACAACTGGGGAAAGGGGTGAACTGTAGAACTGCAGCAAAGCCAGTGGAAAGAAGACATTTTTAAGCTGGCTAAATTATGATTTAGCCAGCCTGGCATTTAGCTTCAGTCCCTGCCCCAAAAGTGTGTGGCTGTGCCATTCTCTGCTAAGACAGCAAGCGTGGCATCTGCCTTAAAGTATAAGAAGAGGATCTAGGAGGTCTAGAAGAAGAGAGTTGAGAGAGCCTGTGGCTTGTAAACAAGAAGAGTGAAGAAGAAATGTGATAACATCATATAGCAGTAAAGGGCTGGAGGGACAATACAAGTAGTATGAGGAGAATGGGTATAATTTATTCTCCATATCCAGGGCATATAGGGCAAAACATCAACTACAGCAAGACATTTTCCCACTCTGCTCAGTGCTTGTCAGGCCACACCTGAGATAATGTGTGCAGTTTTGTGCCCCGCTATACAATAAAAGATATGGAGAGACTGGAGAGAGCCTAGAGAAAGGGTCACAAAGATGATCAAAGGTCTGGGAAGCCTGCCATATGAGGAAAGGCTGAGAGAACTGTGTTTGCTCAGCCTTGAGAAAAGAAGGTTTCAGGGAGATCTTATTACTGTGTTCCAGTGGCTACAAAAGGAGGCTACAACAGGTGGCTACAAAAAGGATTGAGACTCCTTTTTTACAAGGAGTCACATAGAAAAGACAAGGGGTAGTGGGTACAGGTTTCTCCTGGGGAGAGTCCAATTGGACACAAGAGGAAAATTTTTCACAATGAGAACAATCGGAATAATCTCTCCAGGAAGTGGTGGATTCCCCAGCACTGGACACTTTTAAGACTCAGCTGGACAGGGTGCTGGGCCACACTGTCTAGACTATACTTTTGCCAAGAAAAGTTAGACCAGATGATCTTTGAGGTCCCTTCCAACCTGCTATTCTATGATTAGGAAAAAATCTTTATAGCAGTAAAGTTAATGAAGCCCTGGAATAAAGTGCAGAGGTGGCTGTAGGGTCTGTGAAGGAAATACTTAAAATACAGTATAAAGATTTCACTCAAGGATGGAAGTCTAAGCTGACCTGCCTTGGAGAAAGCAGATGGATGGACCAGAAGTGCCTTTCTGTTCTTGGTTTCTGTGACTCCCTGGACAGTGGGGGTTAATATACAGCTGAGAGCTTGCCTGTAGGAAGAGGCTCCTCTTACTTTCTCTCACTTTTTTACCTTACAGGGGAGAAAAACAAGGGTCCGGTTTACCCCTGGATGGACTCTCTCAGAACATGAGATACACTATCATCTGCAAGATGTGTGGCTTTTCACATTTGAGGATGTCACCGAGTTCAGAGTTAGTTGCGGGTCCAGCTCCCCTCTTTGCAGAAAAGCTTAATACTAGAATTAGCCTTTTTGTTGTGCTGAATGATGGTTGTTCTCCCTTCCAGTCAGTGGCCTTTCTAGAAGACCTGTGCAGTGAGTAGTTCAAAGACTAACACTCATACAACTTGCTGACAATGTCAGCATGTGTAAAAATGTGATTATACATTATGGTGGCTCCTAACATGGAACAATTAATTAGGAGAGGGAGTGTGGTGGAAAGGTGCCTGGATTGAGAGAGGCAACCACTGTGTCTTAAATAATCTTGTGGAGGAGGGGAAATAAATTGATAAAAATAATAAAAGGTCATAAGGCAGAGTAATTTGGGCAGCAACTCTTGTAAAAAAACATCTCTAATACAGTGAAGGACTTTCAATTCTGATCTGACACATCCACAGGGAATTCCTCACCAAATATGTCTTATTGCCCTCCTATGTGTGCCCTCTCACACCCCGTCCCAGACCACAGAGAAGATTTTTAGGCATGCTCTGAGTAAGCAGAAAGGACTAGATCCCACTGGGAAAGCAGGCTGTTGAGGAGATGAAGTTTCTTGCTTTGAAACATCTTCTCCAGCACCTTCCTGGCTTCAAAATCGGTGTTGGGAATTCACTGGCAACTGAGCAGGGATTTCCTGGCTTCCACTGTGTTCTACATGAACTGAAATTCCTGAAGAAAAAAAGTGTTCCAGGTCCCTCTGAGCTTCTAGTCATGGTTATCCCATTTGTCTCCCATTTGTCCCTTCAGTGGAAGGCACTGGCCTCAGCCATCTTCTGCTTTTTTGCAGCCTGTGCTTTCGAGGGGGCTTCTGCAGTGGGGGTGAATGTCACGCCATCCTGAGGAGTCAGAGCCAGTAACGTGCCAAGAGTGCACACTCTCCAATCCTGGCATTTCTTTCAATTCCAGCCCACAATCATTCCCTTTCTGAGAAACCTAACCGCTTTGTCTCCTTTATTCCCTCCCTCTCAGCTCCCTGGACACATCTGCTGCCATGAGATGTCTCAGCCAAGGATTTTGAGCCAAGATATGAGGGAAATGGTTTAACCAGATGTGTACCCATGCCTGCAACTCTGAACTTTGAGAAGCTGATATTTAAAAAACTTGCCATCTCCCCTGCCTCCCAGCAGCAAGGTAAGTAATGGGTGGGACAGCAGCATATCCAGAAAAACACCTCTTTTTCAAGGGGAAGGAGAGAAGGTTATAATTTGACTGTAAAAATTTGCTCCAGGCTGAAACCTTGGCAAACAAAAGCTTAGCTTAGGAGTGACTTAAAAGGAAACAACAGAAAAGCATAAAATAAATCAGGGCAGTCGTTTGGGTGGAGATGAGGGTCTAGAGCTTAAAGATCTCTCTGGAGCGGGGGAGGAGAAGGAATGGCTTAAGACAGAGTTGCATTTGGCTCTTAGCCCTACTATAACTTAAGCCTTTCAAAGCCAGGAGAATAAACTGAATGCATGTCCATCCCTGGCCTCTTCTGTCACCCATTTGTCAGAGGAAAGCAAGGCTCCATGTACTCTTTAAAGCAGAGTGGATGCAGATATGGTGGCATTAGCTGAATTCCTCCTAATGCCACTTTCTAAATATGGATTTCCCTGTACCTTAAGCTGTAGAAGCACACAAAGTCACTGAGGCTCAGCTCGCCTAAGACGAAGAGGGGCATCTGTTGCTTTCAGCATTCTGGATCTTCTCAGGCCCTCTCTTGCTCCTGCCATACTGTGCCTACTGCTTGGGATCTGTGCCCTGCTCCTTCCCTCAGCATCACACCCTCCCACTCCTTGACAAGCTGAGGGGTTAACAAGAGGATGACACCTCTTGCAGCCCTTGCGGGGGCTGACTCCTCCACCGTCTCAGGCTCATAAAGCTGAGGAAGGAGAGCTGGCTAGCTGCAAAGACCACAAACACGGAGCATGTCTCCAGAGGGAAGGCTTTTCCAGACCATTACCTAATGTGTGTGGCACATGTGGTTGGCAGCACAGTTGGCAGAGGCCTTGAGAAACAAAGACAAGGCCCAGCCAGTTAATACGTCTTTTGTCATCTCCGTACCCTTGGGCCCCTCCAGCCTCTGTGCCCATACATAATTGCATTGCAGGCTCCCTATGTAGTGTTGTCACTGTGTGATTTTCCTGGTGGCCTGGAGCATACACACATCAACTTAGGAAGGAAAGCATGATGCTGGCATTTTAGACAACTCCCTCAGCCTACTGAATTACCTACCCAAGTGGATACATGGAAAAAGATTTCACAGTGAGAAGGGGGTTAAGCAGTGGAACAGGTAGCTGAGCAAGTGTGTGAGATTTTTAGAACTCAGTTGGTTAAGGTCTAGATCAACCTGACACAGCTTTGCTAACTCTCCTTATTGCTACGCACTCCCCTTGGCCATCCCCTCGGCTGCCTGATGGAGTGTTTTGGCTGTTGCAGGTACCAAGTAACAAAAGGCTAAATGAATGATCAAAGGCTTGCAGTTGTAAAGGACCCTTTCTGAAATTTTCCCTCCCTCCCGCTGCATGGTTAATATGTGTTCAGTTCTATCATGGGCAGTTGTGGTTTAGACGGGATGTTACCTAATTCTGCTCAGAACAGGCCTCCTTTGATGGGCAGCACAGCTTAAACCTCTCTAGCTTTTCTAACAGGCTTCATAGTTTGCTCACACATATTTTTGTATGTGTTTGCAGGGCCTCCCTTCAGGCACCTCAGGGCTGTCTGAAGAACTTAGTGCTCTCCAGCAGCAGACAGTGCCAGGCTTTGCTTCATATAAAAGAAAGCACTTTTAATTCCATCCTTTCTCCAGGCTTAATGAGGCAGGTAGAACCAGCCAATACAGAAACTTTTAGGACTAGATGTGTTTGTTAATAAGGCTTGGAGAAGCTTTGCTTGTACTTTTGTCTCTGTTCTTCCAGTATTAAGAGATCTCTTACCTGTATTGGTGTACTGCATAATTTGAGATCAGGTTGTCAAAACATCACCTTTCTGAATATCTCAGTAGAGTCACCTCTACTGAGTTGTCAAGGAGGTTTAGGAGATCTGTTTAAAGGGAAAGTCTGCTCTTACGTTTCAGTGCTGCCGCTTCTGTGTATTGTAATTTCTAGGGAAGACTGATGCCACTGAGCATGGAATCTAGCCCATCTTCTAGCTCAGCAAAAGTGCAGCAAAAACATTTATGGACTGATCTTACACAGCTTCTCTCAAGCACTGTAATTTTCAGGTGCATATGCTTTCAGGGCACAAGCAACCCCGGGAAAGCTGCTTTCCAAAAGGTATGTCATCTCCTGTTTAGACTAAAACAACTGAAAAGGGGAAAAAAGAAATTAAAAAAACCCAAACCAACAAACCTTTGGCATCAAAACAAAGCAAGTCTTTCTTTTCTCTAAGCTTCTTTAACTGTGCCTTGTAAAAAAGAACATGAAACTCTAAAAATTACTTTACAAAATGGGGATGAATATAAAGGCAAGGTACTGGCATTGCAGATAAGGTTAAATCAGAGCCCAGCAGAAAGAACATGGCAGTGAAAGAAGTTTAACAAGTTCATTTTATGTGCCACCGTGTCATACTTCCCTTTGTTGCTCAAGAATGTTGTTTCACTGGTTCCTAGGGTGTGAAAGGGCCATGCTGCTGGGAGGATATGTCCCACAGACCATGCATGCACCACTGTTGGGCTACCTGAGGCTGACAGAAAGGGTGATCCATCTTAAAATTGTCGTTTTACTTGTATTACAGTTTTGCTATGGATCAGGAACTGGTTTGGACTTTGTGGTCAGAGGTCTTCTGTAGTGTGATAGTGTGCAGAACAGTACTGTGCAGGGCCAAAGTGTAATGAGAGTAGGCAGGCAGTCCAGCCAAGTCAAGGGAAGTTAAAATGCCACTGTAGAAAGTATTCACAGTGGTCAGGTGGTTTGGAAGATGCCCATCTTGTAAGGAGTTGAGGACATTAAGCAAAGTGCTCTCTAAAACAATGGAAATCCTTCTCACTTTTGCTGCTTTCAAAGGAAGGAGGCAGGACAAAGTGCTCACAGACTGTGTTATGTGTACACATACAAAGCAAAGCACAGGAGGAGCCATACAGACCTTGTTGGGAAGAGTAGAGAGCACCTAATGTGTGACAAGCCCTGCTGTATATACACCTCACCACTGCCATCAGTGGCTCGAAGCCAGGCTGGGTCAGAGTTTACACCAAGGACTGGCATCTCTCCCTCCTGCCAGTGTTGGTACACATCCTCAGCTGCTGTTGCACAACATAGTGCAAGTGGCACACTCTGCTCGGAAGAGACCTGGGACTGGAAGAGCAGGTGAGATCTGCCTGCTGGGCAGGACTGCAACGCACTGTGAGACACCCCAGGCTGCTTGCTCTCCTCCCCTCTTTCAAAAGCCAAGAAGTAGCAGATTCCCGCGTTGCTGCCCACATGTCAGCTGTGCTGCTGCAGGCTTGTATGATGACAGCAATGATTCAGCTAAGTGATTTTTGAATCCTTCCTATGATGGGAGTAAGTCCTTTATGTGGACACTCTTAAACCAGTTAAGAGTGGCCAGGAACTGACCCAAGTGTAAGGTTTGTAAAAGCAAAGACAGCACAACCCTGCTTTCCTTCTTTCTGTCTGTTGCCTCTACCTAGATGCACAGCTGGGCAGTTGGGTGAGGGTCTCCCGCTGGCTTTTAGCTCTGCCCCTCTTGGGAAAAAAAAAACCCAAACAAATAACAAAGTGATCAGCCTCCTCCACCATTTGCGTTGCTCTTGGTAACCTCCAAGCCTGCACTAGAGCACATCTTCATGAGCTTCAAGGCTGTCCATCATAACTGCCCCTTTCTACCCATTCCAGCCTAAAAGATTCTTTATAGGCCCTTGCTGTGAAGGACCATGCTTCCCTGAAGGACCATGCTTCCCATGTAAAAGACTCAGAAAAGCCAAGGTTTGACTCCTGTAACAGCTGTAACTCAGGCCTTTTTGCACACATATTATTTTATTTAATATAGATGGTGTTAACATTAATGCCCTAACCCTTGAGGAAGCTAGTTAATTTCCAGGTTGATATGACCAGGGAGCTGGCAAATTTCCAGTGTTTTGGGGTGAGAGCCAAGCAGCACAGTGCCAGGGTGTTTCTGTCTGTTTTGGTGCTCCTGCGTGGAGCACACCCAGGTCTGCATTTCATCTCAAGGTTCTACCCACTGTCTGCCACCCCACCATCCTCTACTTGTGCTGTGGGCTAAGTATCTTTAATGGCAGGGCTACAAGTTACTGAGCTGCAGCTGCGTGTTGTTATACCATCAACCACAGCATCTGGGGAAGATGGGGGACAAGGGGGACAAGGAAGAGGGGACAAACTAGCAGCTATAGGAGGCTGGTGGCTTAAGAAGAGACAGCCACCTCAGTCTAGTTTTATGTAAGATGTAGCAAAAAAGTGACACCGCCACCCATGCACTCTCCTTTGTTACTGAAATGTGGATCTAACCAGGAAAAGACTGTGGCAAGCGGGCAGGAGAGGAAAAGGAAGGGGGGGATCTCAAACACCACAGGCCAGAGAAAGAAACCCCTGCACTCTCGCTTGCGTCAGTAGCCGTCTGTGTGCTGACCCCAGGCTCACCTGAACCTTGGCAAAGCTCCCCTTTGTTCTGTGTTAGCGTTTGGAATCCAGAGTTATCCCACAGCCACTTTGTGACCTGTTCCACCCAGACAGCCTGCCCAGGATTGCTTCATAAAGTGAGACCTAGGAATCAAAAACAGGGCATGTTTCCTGAGCAAAGATGGAAAACAGCTGTGCTGGAAAAAAGGAGGGCTTTGCTGGCTAAGCAGTGGAAAATACAGATCAAGGCCTGGTTGTGCAATCTTCCCTGGCTGGCCTTTGGCTGCTATTGTGACAAGGGGACCAGCTGGAGTTGGCAGGAGGATGCTGCCAGGCAATGCCTGGCTAGCGAGAGCCTCTGGTGACAAGGCTGCACATTTTACCAGCTCCTGGGAAGTTGGTAAGTGATACCTGAGATGCTGCCCTCTCCCACTGTCCTTTGGTCAGATTTGTCCAGCCAGTTCCAGGTGGCGTTTGAATGGCCTGGCCCATCACTGTCAAGGCACACAGAGCTGCGGGGCTGCAGTGTCACCATGCCCAGGCATTGGAGCTCTGCTCCTGCCATGCTCAAAGCGTGCCAGCTGCGCGGCTGCTGACAGGGATGTGGTCTAAGTCTGGCCAGGTTCCTGCCTCTAGATCCCCAGTGCCCGGGCAGGGCAGTAGGTGCACACCATCAATCAGACGGTGTGCACACACCCCGTGAGGGGAAGCTGCCCGAATAACCTTAGAGCTCGTGTCTGCTCTTCCACCGCCCTCCTTTGAAATCAAGGGAAGGCTACATCATTAAGGTTTTCCTAGCCTTCAGTGGTGCTTACTTCAAGTTGTCCTTCTGGATGAGTTCTTTATTTTTATCCAATCAATTCAAAATCTAAGCAAAACTAGAGGGAAAGGGTGTGGGATTCTGTCTGTTCTTTTAAAATCTAATTCTGTACAAGACGGAGAGAATGGACAAGAACAGAGGAGGAGAATTAGGCCTTTATTTCAGAGCCAAATTAACAAAAAAAATTACTTTTTCCTGCTGAGAGAGCCCCACAACATCTCTCCTCTCCCAGTGCTCTTGGTAATTAAGCAAGAAACTAAAGGTAAGGGGCAAAATGGTGAGAAGGCAGAAAGCAAAAAAAGTAGGCAGGACTATCAATCACCTCCTAGGCTGATACACACCAGCTACATTGGCCTCTCTCCTTAGCACCTGGAACAGGAGACAGTATGATGAATGTCTTTCACTCTGTAGTATTGGAGCAATGGATGCACTGTAATTGCAGGGAGATTCCACTTTCTTATAACTGGCTCAGCGTACCAAGCTGAAACATGGATTTAGACCTTGCTTGGCAGCAGTTTCCAGTGCTGCTCATCACTGAGACAGCACAACTGCAGAGAAAAACCCCAACAAACCCAATCACTGCTGCAGAACCCATGAAGGGAAAGGAGGACGATGTGACCTGTAGGAGGGAGGAAACTGCAGAACTGAGGCAACAGCAGTACCAGGAAGAGTTGTACAGGGGAGCAATTTTGGTCCACACAGCAAACATTGGAGTATTTTTGCCCCTCTATGGCAAGTTTTGTAATCCAGATACCTCAAGGTGAGGGATAGGATGGGTGCTGTAAGAACACAGTCTTAATGAAATTGACATCAAGAAACAGTAGCACACTGTGACCTGCGGTACACAGTCGTGCGCAGGGATGGATGGAACAAGCATTACATTGAAGGGAGTAGGCTCCCAACTACATGCAACCAATGCATTGTTTGCATTTTAGGCAGTTTGCTTCCTGTCATAAAGGAGCCCCCTAGTCCTAAATTGGGACCTGAAGAGTATATATACCCCACAGGAAAGGAGTGAGGAATTTAATGGCTCTGCTGATGGCAGCCAGCGTCTCCTAAAGGAACCCCTTCAGCTGGATTCTCAAAGTGCAACTTTTGGGGGAGCTGCAGGAGGTGCCTCCTGCTGTGCAAGAAAAGAACAGGACAAAGAACAATGAGTTTTGCAAAGGCAAATGCACCAGCTTTAGCAATTGCTTATTTCAGGCAGGTCACACTAACTAGGTGCACAGCAGGCTTTGCACAAGTGCACACAAAATCAATCTGCTTAAACCTGGGCAACTTTGTAGCACATTCACACAAACAAAACCCAGATAGATGCAGAAAATTAATAGTTGGTAATGGCTTCAGCATTCTCAGAGCTTTGGAAAATTTGGCATTACTTGCAGATAAAACCTCCAGTGCTTTGGAGTTTATTTTAAATACAAAACAGGATGAAGGCATATTTTAGAAATAATTTGCAAAGTGAGCTGCTGTTTTGGCTTTTACTGATCTTAATTTTAAAAAAATAAATAAATCTGTCCTTACCTTTTAACTTCTTAATGTGATGTCAGTCATCAGAGTTCTCATGAAAACAGACATTTTGCAACTATCTACTCTGCAAGGCCCAAACAGGACCTCAGCAGTAGCTGAAACAAAATTTCATGTAAAAAAAAGTGTTTTGTTCCCATAGAAAAGTTCAAATTTTGATGAAATTATATTTTCCTGCAGAAAAGTAGAACCCAAACCTGTTGTTCAAAGGTTTGACCCTTTGTCTGTTTGCTCCTCAAGAGGGAGAAAGGTAGTGGAGAGAAAGCACATGTGGTTTTGGGAGAAAAGTTCTACCAATAAATGGGGGCAATGAAAGCAGAGGGAAGAAAGTACCAAATTCCCAGGCATTCCAGACATATCTGGTATCCTTTACATCCTGTGCTCTGTGCTTCAGTTGTACATATTTCAGTGTTCCACCACAGAGGCAGCTGCATTTCAGTTGTGAGTTATTACATGAAGGGTTTGGTGTAGTTGTCACAGGATCTTATGAGATAAAAAGTAGCTGACCATGACAAAGAAAGTAAAATAGAACATGCAACCATTTGCCTTTGCTGGAAATCATTTATGCCACAAAGAAATGAGTGCCAGGAAGAAAACATTTTCAGAAGAAATTAGAAATAAAGGGAGAAAAAAAAGTCAATTCAAGTCACTGGTAACTAGGAGAAGAGTACAGGCTCATTACCACATCTGAGTTGTTGAAAAACAGCCTTTGGTTTTCTGAGGCTCTTCATCTGTTTTTCTGTTCATTTTTGTCCTTCTCTTTAACCTTGCTGGGTAAAACACATCTCCAAGGACAAATAAAAATTATTTTCTTACCAGTGCTGCTGACTTAGCAACCTGTCAGAAAACTGACTAAACTTGAAGCTCCTTCAGTCAGTCACTTTAAAATATAGTCAGCATTGTGTTAACAAAAAACCAAAACAGTGGGGGGAGGAGAAGAAAAAAGAAACACATGAATTCAACATTAGGGTTACTCATATTAAGGCCTTCCAGCAGGCTCTGGGAGAAACAGCAGAACTGTGGTGATGAGTAGTGGGACAGAGGGAAGTGTGGCAAATTAGGCTTGGCTTTTGCATTATAGGAAAGATGTTTGTCTTCATTAAATAGGTACTTTATTGAAGGATCCTTAGATACAAAAAGCTGGCCTGGGAACCAGAAAACACTATGAAGAACCCAGGCCAAGGAAATGTTAATTAATATTGCTAATTTAATTTAAACTGCCCATGGAAAAATGCCTGGATCTTAGCATTTGAGAGGTTGGAATCTGCAGAGTGTGTTTTTGTCATTACAGCCATCTTCCCTGGATCATGGACCCTTTCACCTGCACAGCAGGTGGGTGGAGAAACGTAATTTCTGTTAGGAAACTTCTCTGCTCCTCAGAGATGTGCCCAAATAGACTGAAGGGATTGGCAGGTTCATTGACTGTCTACTGTCTCTGCCAAACACTGCTTTCAGACCGTGCTTAGGCCAAAGCAGGGGTAACTTTCCAAAACTAGCCTCAGTTTGCTCAGGGTCACAACAAAAAAGGTGAAATTATGATTCCTCCATTATTCATTGCCTGCATCTTTGCTGTACACCCGTCTGGCCCATGCAGTTCATCTTGTCTTACATTCTAATCAGTGTCAGAGCTTGCCTTATGAGCCAACTGCAGAGGTGCTTAAAATAGGAAATTGTGTGTGGCTCTTCAGGCTGTGTCTGTGTGTGCAGCTGGATTGTGACGCAGCTGGGTCAGATCCCTGGCCAAGGATAAAGAAGGGAGGAGAAAATACAGAGTTAGCTATAGAAAAAGGTGAACTCTAGAGCAAAAGATGTAATTTTTCAATCAAGCTTTTAATGAAAAGATCATAAAATAACAGTTTCTCATCACTGTACATTAAGACTGCAAATTTCTGAATGCTGAGATCATATTATAATTTCTGTATCTTTTTATATGACACTTGAGTTGAAGCCACAACCATGTGTGGCTCTGACCTGAATTCAAGCTCTTGAAGGAAATGAACAGAACATTGCAGCAGGAATGTTGGCCTTTCCCTTGCCCTTCCCTCCTCTTCTCCTCCCCAGGAAACATCCAGGGCTCCTAGACTGACTGATAATTAAGGCTTAAAACTAAAAAAAAAAAAAAAGAAAGAAAAAAAAAAGAGAAAGAGATGCAATATCCCTTTTTCAGTTGTATTTAAAATACTAAAATAAAATGGGGAAAAGTATCCAGCCAGCCAAAACAAGACCCTCTTCTCTTAGAAAAGTTATCCCCATCCAGTCAAAACTCCCGTGGAAGTCAGAGCAACAGTTGTGCTCGGTGCTTCAATTGATCGCTTGTAAATGAGAAAGTTTAAAAAATGTCCCATTCCTCAGGGAAAGCAAGTGCTAGGAGCTGTGTCCCCCTGATTGCCAACAAATGGAGCATGAACTATTCTGTTTAAGACCTCCTCTACTACATCACTCAGGGTCTTCTCTGTTCAAAAAAACACTGATCTGTTCAACACTGGGCTTCAAATGCTTAGAAAAACTGTGGAAGGACAGGAAGAAGAGGATGGTGATAGACAATTGAACAAAAATCACATTTCTAGCTCTAACCTTATGTTTCAGTATTTCTGAGTCCAGTTAGTTACAACAAGGAAAGCAGAATAAGTATCAGTTCTGATTGTGGCACAGAGATGAACTGGGTCTGAAAAGGAAAAGCCTTCCCAGCTAGGAGGTCCAGCTAGGAGCCTGACAGCAGAGCTGGAACTGCTGCACAAAGGATCCAAATCTTTTCCAAGGAAAGAGCAAATTTAGTGAGTTTATGGGAAATTATCAAAGGTGACACTTTTTATCCTAATCTGAAAAAATGCAAAATTCGAGGAGTGGAAAGGCTACTGCTTGCCTGCTCTAAAATCCAGACAATAAAGTGCCACAGAACTTAAAACATTGCAACAAGCTACTTCCAGCAATTGAAAGCAACCCCTAAATTTTCTTCCTCTAGAACAGGGTCAGTTATGGAGTGCAAGAGTAACCTTATGAAAAGAAGGTGTTTTACAATAAATGGAGAGACTTTCCTGATGTTGAACAAATCATTAAGTTTAAACAAAAATTAAGAAAAAAAAGTCTATTTTTAAAAATTGTAGCTTAGAGCTCATTTAGGTTTTAACTCTTGTTTAAACAAATGCTTATTTAAATATGCCATCTTAGTGATGAGCATTTCTGCTCTCTGGGGGCAAGCTGGATGGTTACTATCTAGAGCCTCTCGAACCCATTTAAGATGTAGGAAGTTTTTGTCTCTGTTTTTTATTTGCTTTTCCCTTAACTCCAGCACAGACAATTGGAAAGGTTTCTAATTTTGGCAAATATCCAGAAATCAAGAAGCATCCTTTCTCCATGCTAATTGTTACAGCTGTAGCAGGTCCATAACTGCTCGTGCCACTAGTACTGGGAGAAGAGGCTTTGTAAAGCCCAGCTTTTCCCAGGGACTCAAACCAACCTATGCTACTGGGAACCCGATGCTTCAGGAGTTTGAAGGCATATCACAAGGTAGCACAGAGGCTGCTGGGTTTGGCACAAAACTTCCTTGAGCTGCTGTAGGCATCAGTGCCCTACTTGTGAGATCCGTATTGCTACCAAGAAAACAGTAACTGGGGGGTGAAGGGACTTTAGGAAAGGAGCCAGGTCCTGTCCCTCAGGCAGGGCAGCAGACTTGTCTCAGCCACAAGCTGCAATCGGAAGCACACGGCTGTTCCTCTGATGACTTTGACCTTCTCTGGATTTTGCCAGCAGTCACCTCAGAATGTGTTTTTGTTTCACGGAGTGCACTGGATGTTTCCTTGATCAAGACCCATACTCCTGCTTTTCAGAACTGAAGTGACACGGTAAAATACTGCTAACCCAGACTTTGAACCTGCACTGCTTGAAAACAATGCCTTCCACACACACACAAGAGAGGAAATAAAACAAAAACCAAAACAGGAATATTAAAAGAGTGACATTGTAAATGGAAACATTTAAATACAGCAAAACATAAATTCCTCTTCTATGCAAAGCTACAAAAGTCCAGTCTTTGTATTGTCTTCACAGGTTATGGTTTATGGCTATGAGAGTCTCTGAGATTCTTTTTTTTTTTTTAATTTTTTTTTTTAATTTTTTTGAAATCCTGTAGAGAAGACCCTGCAGACACATCTTTGTATTTGCAACTTTCTGAATTACATTGCAAAACTGTGCATACAGAATCTGAGAAATAAATACATTCATTACTGCACATACATATTGATACAAAAACAACACTGTCAAATAGTGTTTGCACCATCTTTGTTAGATATTAAGACCAGGCAAAATTAATATTTCATTTTCCATCAGCCCTCCCCTCAAATTTTTGAGGTGGCTTTGGTGTAGAAGGTAAAAGCTACAAAGGGGCAAGACTAATGATGGGGAGCATTTTTTAGTAATTATTTTTTTTGGCTTCAGCTTATTTTAGCAAACCATCGTCATTGGTCATCTATAGCCTGTTCTAACATGCAAATCAAGCTTAGGCTTCCACCTAGAAAGCCTTAGGAGTTTTGGTTGGGCTCTTTGCACATGACTGTGTGGTCCAGGGTGACTCCATCCAGCTGTTTAATGAGAAGGTGGCTCAGCTGGTCCAGAGTGTCCCCCTCTGGCCCTGGCGTGGCTCTGAGCAGGGGGCAGCCGGGGTCCCATGTTCTGGTGCCAACCCTCAGAGCCCCCCAACACAGCCCCTGCTGGCACAGAGAGCGGGTGCCACTGGAGCAGCCACAAAGCCTCACAGAAGCTGCATGTCAATAGCTCTTTGGTGTCTTCTGTGATCTTTGTGGTTCCCACTAAAACTCCCCCACATGCACAGAGAGAGGCTTTTGGTGTGGTTTTTTTGCCAGGCTTTTGGTTTTGGAGGTTTTGCAGTAAAGGACTGGAGAACAGCTCAGCCCAGCTCCCCATGGGTAACGTTAAGGAGATGTGCTGGGTACAGCAGCTCCCACCACCTTCAGACAATGTTCTCTATCTTTAGAGCTACTTGCATCACTCTTGTCCCTCTTGGTACCTCAGGCTCCTCTGAGGAAGAGGAAGGCTGTAATGCCTTCACAGTAGTGCCTGGGTCTCGCTCCCAGCAACATCTCTCATGAATTGAATAATAATAATAATAAAAAAAATCATCTACATGCCCTATTTCTATTTGCCCTCCCTCTCCCCAAGTGGTGCTGGAATGCAGGCGGGGGCACAGCGCTCCCCTCCCAAGCTGGGAAACGCTGTGTAGCCCTCAGAGACAAACCAATGGAAAAAGCAAAGATTAATTTTGACTGGCCCCTAGATTTGTTGAGGTCTGAAACTGTAAAAGTTTATGTAAACAATGAGATAAATATATTAGTACTTTTCTGAGCCAAGTGAGGTTTCATACTCATTCAAATGTGCTTTGGTTTAAAAAATAGCTTTGTGAATTTGGGTATGAGCTTCTTTATTCTTTTATACAACTTTTGCTATTTTATCTTTTTTTTCCTGTTATTCCGAAAACATTCTGGAACTAAGTGACTAAAGCATATACTTAAGCTGCCTGGCCTCTTTTTTTTTTATTTTTGTTTTTTGTTTGTTTTTACATTGTTTTATTCCTCTTGAGGCTCTTTGTGTATTTAAAAAAAAATCAAATAAAATAAAATTTAAAAAAATGCAGCTCCCTCCCCCCACTCTAAAACTCTTAAAATCTTAAATATGAAACTAGTGTTTTGCTTTCTCATTAAAATACAGAAAAATGTTTGATACAATACTATGTCGTACAAATGCAGTTGAGTGTTTAGGCCCCAAGCAGGCCTGAAACAGTCCCTGAAGTTTTGAGTATTACTAGTTATTAATTATTACTGTCACAATTTGGAAAATGTTGTTTATATTCAATCTATGGAACACAACTTTACACAGCTACTTGAAAAAAAAACACAGTATTTCCTTTTGTACAATACTCTTGCTGTACACAGACTTTTTGTCGTATTGTTTAAGTGCCGGGGAGGGGATAAAGTTGAAAAAAAAAAAAAAAAGCTCCAAAATTAAAAAAAAAAATTAGTAGTATTGGGTCGTGAAACCTCAACATGATTCTCAAGGCTTGAGAATCAAATGAAGAGGGGGCCTGGGGGTGGAGGAGAGACTCCATCACTCACACAAATGCTTGTAAAAACAGAATGAGGCATGAGGGCTGCTGTCCTGCTGAGGAGCTCAGCACCCCGTCACCAGCGGGGACCCGACCAGGGACCCCTCTGGGCAAACTGCAGGGCCAGGAGTGAATGGGGGGACCCCCATCCAAACCCCACTGCAGGGAACGGGGCTCATCCCCAGCCCTGCCCTTCTCACACAGGAGCTAAAATTGTTTCGGAAAGGGGGGGACTGAGTGGCCCCTGGCGAGAGGCAGCAAGGGGAGGGTCTGTGCAGCCCCCACTGTGGGGCCCAGCACTGCTCTGGGGTGCTGGAAGGAAGGTAAAGGCAGGTGACAGGGCCTGGAACTGTCCCTGCACCCCTGTCCCTGCCCTACTGGGACTTGCTGCAAGACCACAGCAGATAGCAAGGCCTTCCCTGTCCTCCCCAAGGACTACAGGGGACGTTCTCGTGGGGTGGTGGTGGCAAGGAATCAAGGAGAAGAGAATTCAATACATGATCGAAATGTTGAAGTGCTAAAGATATTAAATCCCATGTAACCCCCTCACAAAAGAAAGCAGTGCATCTGGGCACAATGAGAAAAGAAGTCCTCGTGCCCTCTCACGCTCCACAGCTGGCAGGTGTCTGGGAGCTAGCAGACAATGGCACTGGGAGAACTGGGAGCGCTGGGCAAGAGGGGCGAGTATGTTCCCTGCAGGGTGACACCAGGCCAAGACTGGGCGCCTTTGGGCTGCCTATTGCTTAGAGCCTGGGTTCCAGTTTCCTCAGTTCATGAATTGACCCAAAAACTTCTTATGGACTAGTCTACCTTAACATAAAAAAAAAAACCAAAAAAAAACACACACAAAAAAAGCCAAACAAAAAACCCCAATAGAAAATGAAGCTTATTATTTCTTTGTTTTAGTCAAACATGCTCACTTTTTCTTTTTTTGGTTGAAACTTAAAAAAAAAATTGGTTTTTGTGGTTTTTTTTTAAAAAAAGACAAAATGTGAGGTTTGGTAAACCTTACACATAGAGACTGTACTGGTTGGGGGAGAGGCGGGGGGAGAAAAAACACAAGTGTAAACCTTACTCAATTCAGAAGGGATGATTCTACTGGCTGTGAATTTTTACCACCACAGTCACGGGAGGCTTGAAATAAGCCATAGCTTTCCACAAGGTCACGCCAACAAAGTCAAGGGGGCCAAGAATCGGTGGGCTAAGTTCTCTGTCTTCTCTCCTAAACCAATAGCAGCTGTTGGCTGTGATGTCTTATGCAGATGTTGCAAGAACATTTTCTTTCTTTTTCTTTTAATTTTTTTTTTGTGTGTGCGTGTTTAAATTGTCTAAAAGGGAGGATATGAAACACTTTGGTTTGCTTTTTCCTCCTCTCCCCCACCTTATTGCACTCTGGATTTTAGTAAATTATAGGCTGCTATGCCCTCACCCTCTGTCCTACCAGGTGTTTACAGACTGCCACAGATGTGCTGGGGGAGTGGAAGATGAGGGGGACATTTTCCCCTCCCCATAGTATCCAGATTCAATAAACAAAGCTGGAAAGGGCCCAGAAAGCTAAGAGAAGTTTTCTCCTTTTAGATAAAAGTGACTACAAACAGCCAAGAGACTGCAAATGAGACAGTCCAAGCAGCCAGCACAGCCTCTGGCTCGACTTATTTTTTGCTTTGTCTTTGGCCAAGCTTTGCTTTAACATTTCTCTAGCTGACTTTTGATGGAAGGACAGGGTGGTAAAAATCCCTTAACTTTAATTTAGCTTCTACTTTTATACATTTAATTACTTACAAGAGAAAAAAAAAAGCACCTAATCTTTCACTAACCATCTTATTGTTCTCATGAATTCAAGAGGTAGCAAAGGTAACAAGTCTGTCCACACAGACTTGCTCTTTAGTGAGGGAGGAAAGCTAAAAACATACACACACACAAAAAATAAAATAAAAAAAATAATAAAAAAGTACCTAAGGAACTTGTAGCAAGTCCAACCTACATCAAACCCCCTTCCCACCCACCCACCCTAGAATTAACCTCAGACCTTCCAGTTCAAACATTCACATAAACGTTACAATGGTTTTGTCTTTAATAAAACAAGTACCTCTACGCAAAGAATACTCATATGAAACTACTAGAAAAGTAAAGACGACCCCCTGCTCACTGAAAGAAATTCCCAGGGCATCCAGTCCCTGTTCAGTCATGGGTAAGGCAGAAGAGGTTTGCACGCTTTGTGGGAAAAGGTGGTGTGTGATCACGTGTGCCAAGGATGAAGATCAAAACCAGAAGAGGGAGGGGTGGTGAGGGAGGCATCGCCGTTTCTTTAAGCGAAGTACTCGGGCTGGCGCACACCGAGGCATGGCACCGCCAGCCCGAGGGAGGGCAGTGGGTTCCACCATTGCCATGGCTTTCCCACAGTATCTGCAGGGGCTCCCAATCCTGTGAGATGGTCCACAGACACAGCTTCCGCGCTTGTGAATGCAGTACTGTGTTATTTCACAGCTGCTTAGGCCACTGAAAAGGTGTACTTTATTTTCTTTTTAATGGCAAGAAACGCCCCTACTGAGTTTGGTTTTGAGAGAGGAGGTGAGTAGGGTGACAGTAACACAAAGAGGTGGGGAGGGGGAGCCAGCAGAGGCTGAAAGTTCCCCATGGTCCCCTCTACCTGCTCCAGATAGTCGATATGGCAATGAAGTTAATGTGTGCAAAAAGTAGTATTTCTTGCCAGGTCACCAAGATTTGGAGGGAGAGTTGGACTAAATGCATCAGCTTGGCTGTGGACCTTTCTTTTTTTAAAAAAAGGGAAAAAAGGGACTTTTTTTTTTTTAAATGTTAAAGCTACATTTGTTTAGGCCTCCCATGACTGAACAGAGTATGGGGAGTTGCCCCCTTTTTTGTTTGCTTTTTTCTTTTTCTTTTTTTTCTTTTTTTTTTTTTTTTTTTAAGCAGCAAGTCTACAGGAAGGTAAATCACTGCGGATGGGCGCGAAGCTCATTCTGGAGTCTTTGGCTTATGTGGGAGAGGTATGCATTCGCAGGTGGCTGATCAGATTGCGCTGCTGGGTGAATTTCCCACCACACAGTTGACATTCGTAAGGTTTTTCTCCTGAGTGGACACGCATATGCTCTGTCAGTCGGTACTGCCGGGTAAAGCGCATCCCGCATTCCTCGCAAGCGAAGGGCTTGAGCCCCAAGTGGCTGCGCATGTGCCGTGTCATGGTGCCCCGCTGCGTGAACATCTTGCCGCAGATGTTGCAAGGGAAGGGCCGTGTCAGCCAGTGAGTCTTCTCATGTTGCCGCAGTGTGGCTGGATCCTTGTAGCTCTTCTCACACACTGAACACTTGAAGGGTCGGGACTCTGCGGCATAAGACTGGTTGGGGTTGGACAAATCCTCGGCTTCATCTTTGCCACCGTATGTGCCTTCTTCCTTGATGTAAAGGTCTTCCTCGGTGTGCGTCTCCACATGGGCATTGAGCTGCTCGGAGCTGGGGAAGCCTTTGCCACAGGGGATACAGACATACAGGTTGTCACCATAGGCCACTGGCTCAAACCCCTCCTGTCGGTAGACATAATTGGCACTGGTATGGCCACCACTCTCACTCTCACCACTGTCATCGCTGTTCTCCTTACCATTTTCCACCTCCTCCTTACACGGGTAGGGTAGGTCTGCGCCATAGGCCCCAGCCAGACTCCGCTCCACGGACTTGGACAAGGGCCCCAGGAGAATACCATTGGGCAGCCCTTCACCCTCGTCCCTATCTTTGCCCCCCTCCTTTCGGTCAAAGGCGGTATCTTTCTTCATCCACTCTTTCTTACGAGATGAGTGCCGGAGGCCCTTGCGCTGGCTGCTCTCAGTCAGGGAGTGGTGGCACTCTTCACTCAGATCCATCTCCATGGGGTCACTGCTGTCCGCCATACTGTGAGGGGCTCCGACCCCAGACTCGTCGAATGATGAGGCACTGTTGGCTGCGGGGGCTGAGGCAGATTGGGGAGAGCCATGCTGGCTTTCACTGTGCTGCGTGTCATCGTGGGAGGCTGCAACAGGGAGTGATGGGCTCTTTTTGGACAGGTCAAGGCCTAGCTCCTGGTCACCAGTACTCCCATTTGCACTGCTGCTCCCACCGCCATTGTTACTGGCTCCCCTGCTTAAGGAATGACAATTCTCTTGGTTGGAGCTGCTGATGAAGACCTCGTCATCAGAAAGTTTTCCCTTTGACAGCTCCTTTGAGTGCGAGCCCTTCAACCCCTCATTTGACCCTGAATAGCGAGCTTGGATGACCGAAGCAGTGGAAAGTCTCTGACTCCTGGCAGATCTCCCCACACCAAGGCCACCGGCCTTGCCAGCAAAAGACTTGCTGCTCCGCTTCAGCTTCTTTCTGCAGAGAGCTGCCAGGTCGTGCAGTTGGAGGTAGCTTGCTGCGGTGAGGAGAGCACTGAAGTTCTGTTCACCGGGCTGGTCAGTCGTTAAGAGCTTACCAGTATAAATAAAGTCCAAGATCTGCCGGAACACGGTTGGGTTCACCATGTCCGTGTCTAAGTTAATCAGGTTGTCATGCAGGACAAGGGATTTGAAATACATGCTGCTGGCTGCCAGTATGTTCTTATGGGCACGAAACAGGGCATTTTCTACCACAATGATCACATCACAGAGGAAACCTTTGGCTCGTTGCTGGTTCAGCTGCAGTAGCAGTTGTTTGGCATGATTTGGCAGTTCCATCTCCACCTTCTCTTCCTTTTGCCTTCACCTTACCACCTGCAAAAACAGGAGAGTGAGAGGTGTGAACCTGCTGTTTCCTACTCAAATAGTGGCTTAACATAGTGCTAGCACAGTGCAGTCTATGTTCAGCTGGACACTCACTAAGGAGCTCTGGGTACATTCAGCTCTGCAAACTGTGATCCTGCTTGGAATACAGAGAGTAGTATTTGCTGTACCAAGATTTGATTAACATTTTTCAAAAATCAGATTTGTAAATATCTTTTTACAAAAGCAGTCTTTGTTGGCTGGAATTACTATTCAAAAGATACGAGCAGGAAAACACTAGTTAGGTACAGGGGAAAGCCATCTACCTCTTCTGACAGAAATCCTAAGGGAAGATGGAGAACATGAAAAATGGAAGAAAAAAGAAGCATCTACTTTGCTGCCATTTGCATATCCAAACATGTAAAATAATTAGCATAAGCTGCAGCTTCCCTGTTTTAGCAAGTAGTTTGGTTCTTGGCTTTTACATGTTGAAATCTTACAACACTCAGCTGCTCTGGGGTTGAGAAAATGACATGTAGCAACTACATCCATTGAAGAAGGAATTAATCACACTGAGGTGTGAATGGGAAATCTCCTCAAGGCTGCTTTAAAAACCACTCCCCGGCAATGTCCATATCCCAATCCATTGACATGAAGGGCTAGAATCAACCCCAAACTGCCAAAATTCAGGATGCTGTGCTAGCTAAATGCCACCAAATGTCTTCAACAATCTGAAACTGTTCTCTTAAGTTAATTATGCCCTGCCTTTAGTTTTGAAGGAATTTTGTTTAAACTGATAGTCACATAATCTATCTCAAGTCACAGCCTCTCAACCCTGAAGTACAGGGAAGAGAGGCAAATTGCGGTGACTTCTGTGCAGTTCATGTATTTCAAAACCAGTATTCAGTATGTATTTTAGTTTAGATATTTATATTGGCTTTCCCAGTAGTATGAACTGTAGGAAATACCTAGTTTGAGGCATATCAGAACTAATTGTAGCTGCACATTTGGTAGATACTACAATACAGAAAAAAAGGAATTAAAATCTGGGGCTGCATTCATGAATCCAAGATCAACTTTTAAAACTTTTTTTTCTTGAGTTCTTTTGTTTGAAAGTGCTGACTACTATTTGTAATGGGCATGTTCCTGTTAAAGTTGAAGTAGTTTCTGAGGTTCCAATGTAGGAATTAAATACCAAACGACCAACAGCTACCTTTAGCCTTCCACTTTCTTCCTGCTTTTCCCAGTTCATCATATTATGGAACCAGATTTCTTCTACTGAAGGAGGAGCAAGCCGTAAATTCATGGAAATTAAGAGCTTAAATTTTCTCTTAAAATCATCATCAGTGAACGTTTTTATTGCTTGTGAGTCCCATTACCACCAGATTTCAAATGACGAAGCATTAGACTACGTTATTGTCCCTCTGTGTCAAGTATGCAAGAAAAAGAAATACGAAGTGATACTGGCAGAAATGCCATGTTTTGTAAAAAATAAAATCAAACCTCTCTCAAATCTGATTGTCACTAACTGCTGATAAACAGAAAGATTTAATTTGGCAGAAAGATGCTAAGTTTACATCATTCATTTCTGCACACCAGAACGACTTTGCTTTATTAAAGAAGTTACCAAAAAGTAAATGAATGGAGTTTTTCCTCTAGTGTCTGACTAGCCCGGTACTTTACTTTTGCCAAGGGATCTACCAAGTAGGTACCTCCCTTCTCACACAGGAGAGGCGTCTCCCTCATCAGCTCTCAGCCAGATGGGTACCTGGTTACGCACTGGGTAGAACTGTTCATCGTACCAGCACCTAACCTGGAGGCTCCTCGCCTTGACCCACAGCTGCTCTGGTTTTCTGTTCTGTATAGTCTCAGCAATGGATGGCATCCCCAGAAGACGGTGGACTTACCACTCTCCATCTTAATGTTGTTTTCCCAAGGGCAGCTGGCTTTAGAAAGGGTGGCAGCCAAAAGGAGGAAATACAGGCTTGCCATGGTGCTAGCCAGTTAGTGCTCCTTCGATAGTGTTTCTGTTTCTGAAACTCACCCTGCAGCATCACAAAACGTGATAGTGACAGGGATTACTACCACTGAACAGTGTTGAGCACTTTAAAAACAAGTTTTGCTGTAATTAGTTACATGAGAGTTGCAGCACGCAGGCAATGTGTGGGGTTCTAGTGGCTTGCTTCCAGAATTGCTGATTAAGAGGAAGAAGCAACAGCACAGAGGCACCAAACCCCCACTTTTATCTAGCAAGGCCAGTAAAAGCACTACTTCTGGGTCACTGAGATATATTGATAGGGAAGGACAAAAACATGGCTTGCAACATAACACAGCATTTATATATATAAATGCATCCTGCTCAGGAATAGCAAGAGACAGCCTGCTACTACACTATTGTCACTACTAACATAATGGTGCTTTTCCATGGGTATAACACACAAAATCCCTGGATATGATTTTTAAGTGTTCCATAAAGGACAAATATGAGTAAGGAAAGGAGAAAGCACAGACAATATTTTTTGCCTAAACTAATAAGAAAGAAAGTATGTTACTGAAGTACAAACAAGCTTATTTGCCATTCATGTGGTGCTTGAATGAGAGGTCTACAAGTCTCTATGTATGTGTTTGTCTAAGCCTTTGCAAAGAGTCAAGTCTGCTGCAGCTACTCAAGGAAATATTTTTAGATTCTTTTTTTCTTTCTGCCTTAAATGATACTGAAGCCAGGTAATGAGCCTGCAGGGAAAGCCCTGGAAACAGGAGCAGAATTATAGTTCTGCTTTTTACTGACCTTCACAGGGAAGATAATGTTATTATTAAACCTTAGTATGTTCTGTAGCATAAAAATTAGCACAGAACAAGTTGCTTAAATTATCTCTGTTTATCTCACATGTAAAATTTTACAGAAGTATTCATGTTCAGTAGGATTTAAGTATGAAATAGGATATTACCCTTAGTAGATTTTAAAAGCAGTGGTCAGGTCAGGTAACACTGCCTATCAAATTTGAATGTGTTAACTGAAGTCTAACGTGGATTTAGCAACCGCAACAGAATGAATGTAACGGAACAAGGCAGCAAAATCTTCGGTCAAGTTTAGAGACCCATATTGAAAATTTTGCCAGAATTTCCCACCGAGGGCTTTTACCAGGACAGCAACATGGGTCAGAGAGCATGCCTTTGACTGACGTACCTTTGTTACCAAAAGCTTTACAGCATCAACCTGGATTCTGCTCCTTGTACAGTCTGAACAAAAATAAATCCATTCCAGGTACTTCCCAGAGCTGACCAGTTACAAACCCTTCTTTAGCAATGATGCATTTCAGATGGGGGGGGAGAGGAATGTGTTGGAAAACTTATTAGCCAAAGAGAAGCAGGCATTATTCTTTAATCTATGGCATTCCTGAGATCTCACTTATGTCTGAAAGCATGGGACCAAAGGCAACTACATGGTTAACCCCACATAAAAGCTAGCAGATCTTCACAAACAAATGGCAGGTGTGGCCTTGCAAAGGCCTTCCTATCCATTAGTTTGGAGAGACTGGCTCTTAACAAACCCTGAACATTTGGATAACATCACCACCACAACAACAGAAGTTCCAAAAAGCCCTGAAAAATTAAAAAAATCCCACCCCCCTGACCTCAGGAATACATAGATGTCTGACTGGGGCCACAGCCTTTTATCATTGAATTTGGTGTGCAAAATTTCACTCCTTTGCATTTAAAACAGGATCACAGAAGGCTATGGACAAACAGCAATATCTCTTTTCAGATATTGGTCTTTTTTCAGATTCAAGTTGCTTCCTAGTCATTTAAGACATACAGTTTTCAGAGCAATGCACCTGCTCAAATATTCTTGTGCAAGTAGGGAATGAAGCAGGACTGAGGCTCCTCACTACCTCCACTGTATCCATGACATTGAAACACAGCACATGCAAAGATGTGGAAAATACAGGGCACAAATCACAGAATACAGTAGTGCTGCAAGCAGATGCCACACATCAAACAAAGCTTCGCAAGCTGAGAGCTGATAGCGTCCTCATAAGCAATACTGCCCAGAAGGTTGGGTAACTGCGAGCTGCTGTGCCCAGCCTGGGGCACACACAGACTGCTCCAGAGCTGTGCTGCTCTCACTACAAAGCAGGAAAAAGTTACTTGGCTTGTTTTTTTTCCTCAATTTCCACAAAGACTCTGTGAATCACAGAGAGTTAGATTGCCATAGTACAGGAGAAGAGGAATTCCTTCACCCCTTTCAATAATATAAAATCTACATATTCACTACAGATTTGGTTCTCTTTAATATCACTAAGTCTCTTCCTAAAAGTAGTTGCTGAATGAATGCTCAATGTATCTTAGCAGCCTCTGGCAAGAGATACTGTTTGGTTTAATCTCTTGAGTTATAGATTGCAGCATATGAATATTGTTTACCTTTTGAGAAGCAACACCAGTGAAGCAAAGAATCAATCAAAAACAGATCTAAGGAATCACTCATTTCACGTAGAGGATTTGTGGATGGATGAGAAGGCTAGACACCGAGCACCTGAACAGTGAACTAACAGTGCTGCAGATAAAAACCAACAAGTAGATTAGATGTGATGTATCAAATTAGATGCTGTTAAAGCATTAGCCTACTGTGCATGTTGTAACACACCTAGGAAAAGGTAGTGGCCTGCTAATTTATTTCTCCACCTCCCCAAGCCGTTGTGCTGCACAGAGCAGACACTGCACCAGTGAGTGTGGGGAAGAACAAGACAAAATTAAATCATTTGTTTCCTATGTTGCTCTCTCCCACCAATTTACTTCTGACATTAAAAATGCTGTGTCCAGCTGCAACTGGATCAGGGTGAAACTGAAACAGATGACTTCTGCACCCTTCAGTTTCAGATGAACTAACTTTTTTTAGAGCACCTGAAGACCCCTCTGGGAAGAGACCTTTCCTGTTGCTCAACTGGTTCATCTGATCTTCCAGCAGAACCTATTTCCAGGACTCTCCCGGTGAAGGTATTGATGAAGTGGACTTTCATGGCCACTAACCTTCCCCCCAGGAGCTGCAGCTGCAGGTCATTATCACATGCCCTGTAAAGGTATTGACATTGCAGAGCAGCAGAGGCATGGGGAGGATACAGGAACCACATTGACTCCCCATCCCCTGCGAGCAGGCAGACAGCAGGACTCAGAAGCAGAGGCAAGAACATGCATTTCTATCATTGGCAGTGGAGCAGCAAAAGCTTTGTGAGGTTGTCTGAAGCAGAAAACAGGATACAGTACCCTTGTCTCTCCCACAGGAATACCTCTCACTTCAAAATAGGTAAGAGCAACATGTCAGGTTACTTGGGGAAAGGTCTGCAGAGCTGGGAAAGGGACAGAGCGACATGCAGGACAGAGCAGAATTGCAGCTGATGTTGCAGGTGTGGACTTGGAGAGGAGGAGAATGGAGGATCATTTTGCAGGGGACACCACATCAGCATTCTTAAAGTGGCCCTTTAGTTTGTTGCATTCCAATTAGTGCCAGGCAGAACTGCCCTCCTGGCTCCCTGCAACAGCTCCCACAGAAATGGAACAGCTTTGCTTATGGATATGAGCACCTGTCTGGTACCTCTGTGCGGCAATGTTGGGACATCAGGGACATGGGCAATACATGCTCAACTACTACCAGCTCCTGACCCAAAAAGGAGAGAAGAAAGAGTCAGATGATTTCCCAGTCCCTTCTCTTTTCTGTTCTCAAATACCAAGGAGAGCCTGACATGACTAGGCCCTCTCTGCTGCGTGGCAAACTGCCCAGGGAAGGGGGATCTGCAATGGTGAGAAGGGTGGGGGCCCTGTGTGTGTGAAAGCACTAACATCAGGAGAGCAGAGTGACTTCTAGTCAGTGCAAGGCTGCAGCAAAGCAGGAACACCTTGCTAGACAAGCTGAGACTACGAGCAGTAGAATGCAGATTAACCACTTGGTTGCCGCTTACCATGCCAGGTACATTGGGCTAAAGGCACCTCCATCCAGTGCTGCCCGACGTGCCAGGTACATCCCATGATGTTCCATTGAAATCACAACAGGCCATCAATAGAACGTGGCTGCACGGATGCAGAATGGAGAACCAGCAGGGACGCTGTTAAATGCAATTAAAAAACTGCAATCAAAATTGAAATGTACATTTTAAAACGGCCACCTGCCTTAAATATGTAACTACTGGAACAACCTCCCCTCCACCCATCTCCCCAGAACTGCTGAAGAACGAAAATGGAGCAGAAGGCCTTAGCAAGTTTCTTGATAACTCTCTGGCCACCTTAATTCAGGACTCGCGGCAGCACTGAGCTTCAATGGGACTGGCCCATACATATCCAAGAACAGCAGATGCCAGGATGTTTGCACCAGCTTCTTTCTGTCCAGAAATTCAGGCAACTAAATATCACCATTTAAAAATGCCTCTATGACGAGAAAAGCCTGGACCCAGAGCTTTCATGGTCTTTTTCCTCACACAGTAACAGGCAACGGAAGAAACGCTTAAATGCTGATCCTTGGTGTTGTCCCCATTTCCCAGTTCCCCTTCCAAACACTTTGAAATCCTGCTCTTACAGGATGTTACAGCATTGAGCCAGGCCGGGACCTTTGGCTTTTGCAACATCTGTGGTACAAGACAGAAAAAGAAAATATACTGTACACCTTCTCCTATTTAGAATGATGCTTCACTGGTAATTTAATCTACATTCTTGGAGACTAGAGATCAAGTTGGTTCATGGTGAACTGCAGCTGGTATAAGAGTCACAAAGCTTAAGATCTATAATTCCACCCTTCCCTGCCCAAAGGAAAAAGTAATCGCATCTTTTCCATGTCAGGGAAAGGCATATCCCACAGATACCCTGGGCTTGGCAGGCTGAGTGCATCCTCTGCACTGTGCATCCTCCTTCCCCCAGAGTTCCCGTAATAAGCTCCAGTAGGATTCTCAAGAAGGATGGCCTTAGGGTAGGTGCTTAGCATAGGTACTTCTCTACAAGTGGTGATGCTGCCCCAGTAGAAAGAAAAAAAAAAAACAACAAACAGAAATAATCCTGCAGCCTTGCATCTTGTCAATACTATGAAGAAGTGAAATGTAAGAAAGTGTTTGCTCACTAATCTGGGCTATGCTGAGCCAGGCCTATGCTGAGTCTGAACAAACCATTGCCAACATGAACAGGCCAATCCACATTTGAGCATATGCCACTTTAGGCATAATGGGCAAGAGCCCCCGAGATTTGAAGCTCCCCCTGCTCCAAGAGGTTACACTCTCCAGAGCAACACACTACTGGCTTCGTCTGCCAGCATCAGGGCTCTGCACAACACTCAGCGGTACCAGCAACACTCAGCTTAAGAAAGGCCAAATGCTGCATAAAGGTATTTCTTGAACAGCAGCTCAATTGCAGATGTACACACAGATCACAGCAAGAAGCTCTTCTCCACAGTTGTATTTCCCCTCTAGGGCAGACAGTAGCAAAGAACTGCCTAAAACAAAGCTGTTTCTTACTGTTGAAACATCACGCTGCAGTCAGAAAAGCTTCCTGCCAATTCCTAAACAGAGCCCTTGCATATTACACAGTTCTTTTCACTGCTGACATGAAGGAGCCTAAGACTCCCCAAACCTTTTAGTGGGAGAAGAGAGGCATGGATGTTGCAGATCCTGTCAAGCACAGCCAGGGAGTAAAAATTCCTGCATTTCCTAATCTCAGGAACAGAGCAGTGGCACAGAACAAATAAAGCCTCCAGAGCCAGTGAGCAGCAACAGATGTTGGGCTCTTCTGTAGCCCTGCAACACATCAGCAAGCTCAGTTCCGGCTGTACCTGCACTGCAAGTGGTAAAAGCAGCTCTGATGTCCCATGCTAATCTAACAACTCCTCTGCAGTGAAGTACCCATACATTCAGTGGAGTAGCTTAGTCCTCACAAGAAGGAAGGATACTCTCTACCCATCCAGCAGTTAAGGCCCCCTTGGTATGCAAAATTCCCGTTTCCCAACTACCTTTGAGCCTTGATGTACAGAATTCTCCCTTTACAATGCAAGAATTAAGGACACGACTAAAGGATTGTTGCTACCTCACTGCTAACCCTAGAGAGTTAGCAACAACCCTATGAAATACATGGAGTGAGAAGATGCTTCTGGTTCTAAAAAGCTTCGGCCCAGTCCTTCAGTATGATCTCAGTTGGCAGAGTGGCAGCTCATGCTGAGCATTGCTCAGGATCCAAAAGCATACAGCACAGTGGGGAAAAAGGAACCTCAGACCCTCTTCCAACCAAGATAGTCTCAGAGCACAGCTTTAGGGCTGTGAGTCACCACTGGTACAAGCTGTGAAATGCAGTGATAGTGGAGCCCTTTGACTGCCTCTGCTGCTACAGAGGGGTCTCCAGGACAGGCTCCAGGCAGTCAGCTGAGAGCATTAAATCCACCAGCGACTATGACTCAGACCCCTTTGTTACAGGGTTTGTTAGAGCGAACAAGGCCTCAGAGTACTGTGAGAACTGGGAGAGCATTTGATAGGGATGCTCCCAAATGGCCTGCTCATTTTTATTTCTTGTGTGAAAACAGCAAACTTTTCTGCGGAGAGCAGCAGTCTGCAGAGGAGCATCTGCGTACAAATCACTGATAATGTGGACTTGTGATAGGTATCACCGAGCTCCACGCTGAGGGTTGCAGAAGGGACATGGGTAGTAACCTTGGACTAAAATGTCGTTTCTCTCACCATATGCCAGATACCAGTGAGCACAGAAAAAAACTGCTGTTGCATTTTCTTCTATAAAACCGAACCTCATTCCCTTCTCTCATCTGTACCTATAGATGCAGCAGCAACAGTTCTCCAACATAAATAAACAATGCCCTAAATTCAGCACCTTTTGCACTTTAGCCAGCATTCTCCCCACACAAGAATCGACCACGTATTCAGCCCTGTACTTCCCAGAGAGATCTTTGTCTCTAAGCTTCTCTTCAGTGAAGTCTTTCAAGCAAAGCACTGTTTAAGAACCAGACCTGGCAGTATCCAGACTGTACTGCCTGCCAAACATCCCTCCCAGCCAGATGCTTAACCCTCATATATTTGGTTCTTTGCAACCACCAAAAAGTGTTTCTGAAACTCTGACTCTGGCAAATGAGAGGATGCCAGAAAGCCACTACTTCTTGTAAAAGCAGAAGGCCCAACAGACTCAAAGTTCTGCAAACTGTCTGCATTGCATCCAAATCTATCCAAGCTGAAGATAACCTAAGGGGAAAGCAGGGATTACTCATTTTCAAAATTCTTTGTTTCTTTGTCTGCCTCTCCTCAACAACTACTTCTCATTTTCACTGTTTTATTCCCTTGCTGCCTTCACTCAAGACTTTGTTTAACTCAGCTCACAGGCTGCAAGGAGGACACTCTACATAGGCTTCCCAAATCCACCTCCTCCCCATCCTGCCATCCTTATCCTGCAGCACTGCACAAGAGTGATCCAGGCCTGAGGGTGTCTCAGGCACGTTCATCCAGCCCTCTCTCTGACTTTGGGGGTCAAAGCTCCAGGAGCGTTAAGAAAGGCAGCCCAGCAAGGTCATGGGGTGTTGAAAACTTTGCTACAGTCCAAATCACAGGATCTTCCTCCTTTCCTTCCCTACTGCCAAACCACACAAATTACAGGCTCTTGTCATGAATCAAGACTTAAAACATCTCTCAATTTGAAAAAAAGTGGAAAGGAAGAGCAAGGCAGAGGGGAAGGTACTTTTGCCCAAGGTCTGGTTTTGAAAAGGGGACTGACAGCCTACGCATGTATTTTACCCTCTAAATCTGAAAGCGCCTCAGACAGGACCCCTAGAAGAGCTTTATACTGACCCATATACACACCCCATAGCAAAAGAACCAGTGGCTCCCTGCATCCATTCCAGTCTGCTTGGCTTCTCCTAAATCAATGCTGCCAGAAGGCAAGACAACACTACAACAAATTAGCACCACTCACAATTTGTTGGAGTTGCCGTTGCGTTGTTTGTTTATTTAAATCAGTGCACACAGGCACAGACAAACCTCCCCAGTGCTCTCTGCTGCCATCCCCTCCACTCCAGAGCGGTAGTCTCTGAGAGGGGCAGCAAAGGCAGCGGATTACACCCATGCAGAGCAACAGCTGCTGCGCCGGGACCCTGCTTGGAGTTTGCTCTTTCACTCGCTACAAGCAGAACAAAAGAATGCCCACACCGTTCCAGCCTGGAAGATCAAGGTGATAAAATCCTTATTTCAGCAGTTGACTAGGAAAGCGTTGTTAAGAAAAAGAAAGAGCCACAGGCTTGAAAGGAGCCAGCACTAATAAAACTCTTAGTGCTAATGCTATTTATGAACATCCAAGAGATAATCTGAACCCCTTATCAGCCCACAAGATTATAAGATCTTTAAAATAGGAAACATGTCTAACTTCATAAAGCACTGTATAAGTTTACAAAGCACAATACTAGCGGTAATAAATAATTGTCAAAGTTGAGCAAAGAGGTGGCTGTAAAACCTGAAACAGTACCACCCCTCCTGTTTCATTCTGAGCTCTGGGTAGTGACTGTGGGGTGACTGGTTGTTCCCACTTGCTTTACTCTTACACACTAATCTGTTTTTACTTTAAGAGATTATTTACGAAATGTGCTATGCTTTTATTTACACTGGAAAAATTAATGCTTTATCATGAGGCGATCACAACAAGGGTGACTTTAAAGAGCTGTAGTAGATTCTTATCCCTCCATCAAATGCAGTCTAATTTGCCAGCATGCATCCATGTGCCAGCAGCAATCCCTTACAGCGTTGCTCTCTGTAGGCGCTCACTGCACGCAGAGCACCCTGCTATCTGAACGACTGCTCGCCAGCTGCTCACGTAGCTATAGAGCAGCTTCTCTTTAATATCTCTTGGTTTATATGACATTAAACTCTAGGTTGCTGCGGGCATAGTTTAAAGGACAGTAAAGTCAGCACCATCACCTCAAACCCTTACATGCTTTGCATGTAGTGTTTTTTTTTATTTTATTTTAGAGATTATTTTCTGATTTATGAATGCTCTAAATTTTTGCATCTTCTGGCTGCTGTACCACATGCTGAAGATCTCTGCATCATGCAAAGCATCTCTGCTAGCCTGGGCTGAGCACGGCTTTGGTTGCTGGACAGGTGAACACTAGGTACCACAGAGACCTCCAGCACTCTAACAGCAATCAAGGAAATTACTCATTTTTATACTCAGATTGAGACCTTTGCATGGAGTTCTGTGGGTGCTGAAAGGATCGCAATTTTATTCTTCAAATAATTGATGGTTAATCATATGTTTAAATACTCAAGCCTAAGTATTTGAAAAGCTACTCACTTTACATTTTTCACTTAAGGAAATTGCTAAGCAATTTCTGTATTTATTTCCTGTCAGAAAAAAGCCTCAAAGAGCACAGCAGAATGGATCACCCTTCTTCTTTCAGCACTATTAAAACCATCTCATTGGTAATTATTCTCTTCAAGATGGGCGTGGGGGAGTGAAAAGCTGGAGCAGATTCTATTTATAGAAGATAACCCTGGGAAAAACAGGAGGTACCAGAGAAACAGGTAGGAGGGGTGCAGTCGTGACAGTCCTGGGCCCAGCAGGAGACACAGGTGTCCCAGGGTCTGTGCCAGAGCTGGGGACACGGACATGGCTGCGCCTCTGACAGAGCTGGGCTTGGCTGGAGGTTTCACAGGTGCTGGGGTGAGAACTCACACACAGCTCACCTAGCAAGAGTCAAACAACAAAACAATGCACACTAAAAGGCTATTTTAAACATTTGCTGGATCACTTCCCTCAGAGCTTTCCCCTCTCAGCAAGAAAAGTGGTTAAAGAAAAAGCAAAACACCAAACGGAACCAGAACAGAAAAACCAAAACAGCCAGAGAGACCGCAGCCAGCATTACACAGATGAAACAACTTGGCAGTTTTAGAGCTACATAAATAGGATCAGAATCCAAAGGAATAACACGTGTACAAACTACTGCTAACAGCCACAACAAACATTGATACTACATGTTAGACTCAAAGGTAAAAATAAAATTCTTCCATTGTTACCACTTCCAGCAGACCCCACTAATACAACTTCTGATGCTTCTAGGAGCATCAGAGTCTTCCTTGACCCATCGAGTCGTCCAGCTAAGGCTAACCTGTTCCCTTCTCCAGGCATTTCCATGACAGGCACCTGCCTCAAAGAATATGTTTTAACAGCAGGAAAGCTACCCCCAAATCCAAAACCAAACACCAGTCAACTCCTGTAAGGAACCTTAAAGAGTGGGATCCTCCTTATCATAAAGTATTCTCCATCATGGATGCAAACAGGGCTTTCACACACCTTCTTTCTCTGTTGCCTCAGTCTAAGAAGCTTGAAGATAATCCCAAATACTCAGACCCTTCCAGGACTAGTCATTGCACACAGACCCAATCCAAACAATTAAAGTCTTATAACAGTGTATGTAATGTAAAAGCTCGTTTAATCTTGTGCAGGCAAGAAATAGCAGGGACCTGCCTGTAGAAAAATTAGAACTATATAGTAATTCATCAAATTGATTTAATACAGCCAGCTGCATGTGAGAATGCTAGCCCAGGCAGAAATAGTCCCAATAGTATGCATTTGCTTACAAATAGGCAAGGTGTTTTGGCACAGCTACTACATCCTTCGAAAAAGTTGGTTTTGACATGTTGGGAAAGGACTTGGATTTTCCAGATGTTCTCTAAGCAGCAGGCAATTCAGCACACACACCCAGGACCTGCAGCAGACACCACTCTAAAATTTGTCTTCATTATGTTCCGATTTTCATACACCTTTCTATTATTTGCAACAACCAGGAAAATGCTGGTTAAATTTTTCATGTTTGTAAAAACAGATGAAAGCTCAGGAAAGCACTGTTAGGAATAACTTGTTCTTCCTCTAGGAGTAGCCATCAAGAGCGCTGGGCCACAGTTCACTGCTCATGTTTTTTCCCCTGTTATTCTTGAGTCACCAAATCAAATATACATGTTATGTTTGGTGGGTTTCAAAACAAAAGGTGTGTTGGAAGAGCGATTATTCTGTTTTGGTTTGCTTGGTTGTTTTTTTAAAGACCGTTATTAATAACGAATAGTTAAATTGCTGAGAAAATAAATTCTGCTTTGCCATCTTGCAAACATTACTTCTTCCCTCGAGAGGAGACTGGGTCACTGAGAGATCTGCAAAGCTTCAGACAGGACTAACAACTGTGCTGAAATTTTCTTAGGTGCCCAAAAATAACCAATGAGTTTGGGTCTTTCAATAGGATGAATGGCACAGTACAAATTCTTGGTTCTGCTAGTCTCTTCATACGAATTTTTTTATTTGTATAAAAGTTTCATTGTAAAAGACAGAAATATGGTTATTAGAAGACACGTAAAGCACACCAGAACTTCAGAGGGGAGCCCCAACTCTGACTATCTTTCCTGTGAAAGCACAGATGATTATTACAATCCACTTTTTAAACTTAATTTTTATTTTTCTGGGAAGTGTGAAAAAGCTTGTTTGTGCATTTGGGTTTTCATTGATCATATTATTGAAAGGACTTTGCAGGGAACCTAAAAATCTGCCTTGTTGGGGGCATGATTAGAAAGAGAAAAGCCGCATAAAAACAATCCCAGACCCTACAAACACAGGTTTTTTCCTCTGCTACGCATACACACTCAGGACCTTTTGCCTCCCCATGAGAGAAATTGATCCAGAAGATCTGGCATAAAGGCCTGGAAGACACTGCACTAAGTTGGACACATGGCAGAGCAATGCTGGGAAGCAAAGAAGCAGCTGCAATTATATGGAAATAACAACATCCACAGAAGTTCCCTTTGGATACATGTCAGCATGTGGGAATGATGGATTAAGATGGAGTATTTGCATTTCCCAGGCAGATGCCAAGATGTCAAAGCTGGCATGCTAAGGTGTTCTGGCCTTCCACGAAGGGAGTCTCAGCTGTCAACACCGTGTGTACAGAGCTCCTCCGCTTGCAAGTGCATACATTTTTAATTTTTTTTAAAATATGTGATCTAGGTTAATGCTCATAAAAATGAAGGATTAACAGCTACACCGTAGCACCAGCAGCTGGGCAAGCTCTGCTGACAGATCCCTGCCAACACAATCAACCCCAAATTAATCCTGCACTGTGCTTCCACCCACACACAGCAAGCAGGTAGTGCCACGCTGCCAACTTCCTCAGGCAACATGGAGGAGCAAAGAAGTGCCATGTTACTACCTCTTCTTCTAAAGGCCACTTTTTATTGATCTTTGCCTACAACAGGCCCATAGACATCTAAACAATTAAAGCGCAGGACTGAATCCTCCGTCAGACATGGGTGTTAAAATAAAATGTAGCACTTCTGCATCACTGCCCACTACAACAGACTTTAGTGTTTTTGTTTTGTTTCATTGGGTTTGGGTTTGTTTTTTGTTTTGTTTTTGTTTTGTTTTTTTCTTTAAAGCTAGCATTAACATTGCCAGTGGTACATTATTTCTCCAGCTGGAAAAAAAACACAACAACAACAACAAACAACCCACAAAAAAAAACCCAAACCCCCAGAGAAATAGATCCATCATTACAGATGATGCAGCATCATGATCTGTTTTAACCCACCCAGGCCAGGGCCACAACTGAAAATGTTGGGTCTTGCCCTCTTCCTGCATCAGCCCTCATCTGGCTCATCCTTAAAGTCTCATGGTCTTCAGGGGGAGTGCAGCAGAGCACAGCCAAGGACCAGGATCACTCATCAGCAAAGCTGTCTGTGAAGCTAAATCCCATGTGTCAGAGGTCGCAGCAGTAATTGAGGATCGTGCTTCAAACTCCTAAACATCCTCCAGTGCCCAGGAAGGCTGCTGGCAATAGGTGAAAGATAGTGGTGAGACAAGAATAATAATGAAAATAAAGTTCTTGGGAATTATGTCTGGCGCTGCGTGGTGCATGTGCAATGAGAAGATGGAGCACAGCAGCACTTGGAGCAGGAGGAGCTTCTATCCCACGGAGGGAGGGACAGAAGGCAACGCTCCTTTCTGCCTTTGGGCCTGAAGGTCTCCTCTCTTACATCCCAGTCTGCATAGTAAGAAGCGAGATCAATGGCTAACTACACAAGATGCTTCACTTTGTGATGATCTTCATTTCTAAATGCTTAATAGTTGTTGACTTCCTCCCTTGGGATTTTGTAACAGCCCATCAAGAATGAAAATTCAGGGGGTCTCCCAAAAGTCCCCAAAACACATCATAAACTGGAATCTGCTGCAGGGCTGCAGTACATTGTCTCAGCAGATTCAGTGGGTAACAAGGTCTTCTGAAACAAAGTGTAGCAAGTGTTTCTGCCTGGACTTGCCAAAAAACCTTAATGCAAACGCAACTCCAAGAAAATGAGGATGGACTGTAGTGGCTGCCTCCCCCTCAGGGTTGGCGTGTTTTGGTTTTGTTTTTTTTCCTTTCAATCCTGATGAAATTCATTACAGTTGCATTTAAACTAAGGTTGAGATTTAAATTTTCCAAAGCAGGCAAGGCAGGTTTGAAAGCCTGATATATCAGAGTTTATGTGCTTCCTGAAGAAGGAGGGTGGTTGCAGAGCCTTCCCCAGGGGTTGCCTCATGGGTCTCTTGCTCCCTGACACATTTGCTGTCACACAGGTACTGGGTTCTTGGCTCTCATAGGCTTGCTCCTTACGGCCAGGCAGCCCCACATCCAAGCATGCCAGTACTTTCCTTGAAGGTATTTACAGTTTACTTTTTAGTGCTACTTTAGGTTCAAAGGGGCTAGTAAAGCCCCATTAAGCCATTTACATCAAACTGGTTAGTTAATTATCTTGTTGCAGGCTTTAAATTACCAATTTATAACCCCCTCCCTAGAGATGCCGGTATTTGGAAATAGCTCAGCCAGGACATTTTGCAAGGTGCAGTTATGGAACAAAAAACCCCACTAAACCAAACCACCCCCCTAGAAGACTCTCCAGAATAAATCTCTTCAGTTTTTGTTTGGAAATTGATTATCTCCAGGAGAAGCCAGTGAGGGCAGGGGTGGGAGAGAGCTCTGTCACCAGCCAGCAGGAAGGACAGCCAACCCACCTCTCCCTTGGGCTGTATCTGCACAGCAAAACGCGTGGACATGCATGTGGACAAAGCTAAGTTGGGAGACACCACAGCTAAACGAGGGTGGTGCTTCCCTTAAAATAAGATAGTCTGCTTCTTAGTATCACAATCAAAGGTGTTTTCACACTCGTACTTCCTAAAACGTGTCTGCCCAAAAGGAAAGAAAACAATTTGAGGCTTTGGGTCTGGCCTTGAGTGCCAGCAGACTGGCAGAGGAGCGTGAGGTTTGGTCACTGCTCACCCATGCAGGCATGGAGGCTCTTGCCACACTGCATCATCTTTCAGGTTAGGATTAACAAGATTCAGATTTATATCCCTTTGTCAAAAGGGTCAATGACCTGCTCGTGGTCAGCCTAACCCACTGGCCAGATGAGGCTGGAGCCAGGGGTCTCCATGCCCAGGATCCTCTCTCCTGCCACCAACAGTACATTTCTGAGGAGTATCTGTTGTCCCCTCAGGGTCTTGTTATTCTGGTCCACCCCTCTCAGAATTCAAAGCTGTTACAGAAGGGAATAATAACCACCTTTCTCACCTACCCCCCTGGCCCCCAAACACCTATCTGCCCAAACCAGCCAGGTCCTGAAGTAAAACAGGACACTCACCCTTCTCTTCCTTATTTCCACCAGCCATTATTAGTTCTACAAACAACTGGCATACTGTATATTTAATGGCAAATTCTATTTAAAATAAAGATGGGAAGGAATGGCTGTCCAGTTGCTACCGTTTTCATACAACACTCTTATCAGGTACGGGAGAAATGTTGGCCCCAATCCTGGTAGCTGTCCCAAACCAACAAGCACTTAAAACCTCACCAAGAACAGGAATCCGTGGAAAGAAGGGGCATGTGGAATGAGACCAAATCAAACTATGAGATTCCACATTAACATCAAAAAAGGCACATAAAAATAATTTTGAGAGAAAATTTCCATTCTACTTTAAAGACAAGACAGACAGATGGAATCAAGTCATATGACAGACCCTGCGATTTTTGTCCTCCATCTTAATACATCCCCATTTCAATGGGAAAAAAAATAAATTATCTTCTGCCAAGCAAATGTCAGATTACCTTAAAAGAGAGATAAAAATCTAAGCATGTTAATTTTGTTATATTACGCAACCACGAGATTTTGCATTTGCTTACTTTTTCTGGAAAGCTGCCATTTCACAACAATTTTTGGGATAGTGGGCAGACAGGAAGAAGAGAGGGAAAGACACTTGGACACTTCAAACCAAAGGGACAAAATATTTTTGTACAAAATTTGTTAAGATTATATCACTTATGTAATTTACTGCTCCAAATTACAAGACAGAGACCTTATAATAAGAGTAGGGTACAGGTAAACACAGCATAAAATCTAAACTATCTAAAGGACTGAAAAACCCTGCCCTGCACATAGATGACATTCTCTGAATTCTCTGCCCTTTCTTGGGAGCAGTTACACCCAAACCATCACTCAGCCCAGAAGCTGTTCTCTCCTGCTAATCACTCTAGAATCACACACTAAGGTAAAAAAAAAAAGCTTCAAACGCAAACACTAGCCTGGCTTTTGAGACAGCCTGGTGCTAACAGGCTGCAGGATTGCAAAATATTAGGAAATCATAAAATAATGTGAAACCGGGGAGAAGGAAGAACACAAAGCCCTCCTGTGGATGAAATGAGGGTCTTTCCTGCTCCACCAAACCCCTCTGTCCCCAAGGCATGCGGTACCCAGGGCTATGTCTACAACAGGTGTCTCCTTAAATACCTCTGGTGTCACACTTGTGTCCCAGGGACACGGTCCTGCGGGATTATGTTCATGCAGACCAGCTGTGGCTGCCCCAGCCATATCCTGTGACTCCTTCGGGGGGAGAACTGCTCTCCAGAGACACAGAGCCCCTTCCACATGGCTCCCTGCAGACAGACAGTGACCCCCCCGCTGCAGTGTCCCAGCATTTGTGCTCTGGGGCTGAACGCCATCAGCACAAGCAAGAGACTCCTCCAAGAGCAGGAACAAGGCATTGTCAAGAGAAAGTGAACGAAGGGCTCCGAATATTCTTTTCTTTCTCCCCCCCCCGCCCTTATTACCAGCAATTTCTCAACTGATTTATGCCAAATAGACACTCTGAAGAGCCCCTTTAAACAAAAAGAGATGCAAAGTCCACTCAGCCAGAGAATGCTGACAGGGCAGATATGGCAGGCTCAGGATGAAGGAAGGGCAAAGGAGAGTGAACCTCATCCATCCCTAAGTCAGTGCAGGAAGAGACACCCCTTGGCAATTTCAACCTAATTATTCACTACGCTTTGGAGTATAGAAAGAGTCAACAAGAAATTTTTTAGGGCAACCAATGTATTAATGGCACTTTCTATGTCCTATCTTCCTGAGCGGCACAGATAATAAAAAGAGAAGAACCACTTGCCTGAGGCATAGCTCTGCATCACAATAGAAAGGTGTTCAGCATGAATAAGAACTGCCCCCATGCCACCCATCTCATTAAAAGCATCACAAAGTACTTAACAGGGAGCTGGAGCACTGAGAGATGAGATAGCCTGCTGACCAGCATACATTGGCCCGGAGGTGGAGGACCACAGGGCCCTGGAGGCTCCTCCTTTCTTACTCCCAGGAGTGCTTTCATTTTCCAGCGAGCAATCCTTGCGTTCAGGCAACAGCTTTTAGGAGAGTGTACACGAGCAACAATGCACGCACCAATCTTGATGACAAGTCTAATTTATGAGGAATCCACTGCATCCATAAGTTATTCCACTGGTTAATTGATTCAGATTTCCCAGTTTGAACATGTATCAAACCAGGCTGCTCATCATGAGCCATCAGGGAGCAAGGCAGTGTCAAGCTACACATTCTTCTGAAGTGGCACAGTTAGAACTTTTTCAGTCCACCTCTGCTTTATAAACCCTTGAGGGCTGGGAGATAAGAGTGAGCTCGGCAAACCTGATTCATCATCCCCGTGCAGGTCGGAGGCAAAGGGAAATTCTCACATACTCTACATCCCACTCATCTATTCATCTCACTGGCCATCTCTGTTCAAATGAATCCAGAGTAAGGCCATTCCTTGATACTTGATTCTCAAACAAATGAGCTGGACCCCAAAATCCATCTACCCCTAGAAACACGTACACTTCTTACTACAGACATTTCTCATTTTCAAGAGGTCTCAAGTCCATATCCATAAAAATCATCATTAACCACCAGGTAAACTCTTTAACCAACTATTTCTTACACTGGGTCTTTGATTATCAGGCAAACATCTGTTGCAAATGCCACCCAATGTTCTCAAGCATCAGAAGTTTAAATGTTAAGCAGTTTCCCATAACCAAGATTTAGCATTTTTATGTTTTTTTTATTCTTTGGCAGCCGCAGTGTTAGCAACTTCCTGGCCAGTTAGCAGCCAGCCTGGTAAGAGCACTTAACTTTACACACTTGTTATGAGATCTTAGACTATACACTGTCATGTCTCTCTTGAGCAACTTGAAACCAAATCACAAGAGCAGGTCTGTGTCTCCAACAGACAAATGGAGGCACAGCTGTATTTCAGAACTGTGAACGGGCACTTTCAGAAACCTTCACACTGAGAAATGCATCTAATGCAGAGTCAATTGTTTAAGAAGCCATTAATGAAAATCCCCCACATTCAGTATAGGAGTTCAATCATTCACTTCATTTTTCCACAAACAAATTTTTCAGACACCAATCTGGTTTTCCCACAGGGAGATAACACAACACACGTTTTCTTTGAAGACTCAAAGTCTGAATTTCTTGTCCCTGAACCTCTGTACACGCCTCCATCCAAATGCACAACTGCCACTGAATGCAGCAGAGGTTTTTTCTCAACCTACAGCTATTTCATGACATGCCTGGCTTGGGACATAGGAACCTGGACAGCATCCCCCTAAACCAAATGCATTGTTATATAATTGGAGAAGTTTTATGGGAGAAAATGGCAAAAATCCTACTGTCATTAAGAAGCAAATTAGTGATCTAGTGCATAGCAGTGATTAAGCTTCTAGCTATCCTTTTTTATTGAGGAACCAGACTCGTAATTAATGTGAGTTTTTCTTAAGGTAACATATAAGAAATTATTGTTGAGTTTTACACAAAACAGTAGAATTCAGAGTTCAAATGAATTACAAGCTATTTCACTGTTGGATTGTTTGCCTCTAAGGTTGTAATTAATTTTAACTTTCAGAAGTTATAGTACAAAACATGCAACCAGGAGTAAAATAAAAACCTTTTTAGGGCTCTCTTTCAGTTTGTATCAAACATACAGAAGACAGGAGAATGGGAGGCCAGGTGCATTTATCTTCAGAGGTAGCTAACACACTTTGAAAAATATGTAAAACATGACAAATTCAAAATTCACTTGCACATTTCAATTTTTGGGGAGGGTACTGGAGGTGAGAGACAGAGGACAGGGAGTTAAAAAACAGACCAAGTAACTTAATATATGAACATACAGAGGGAGTTTTCTTTATCTGTGTATCACATCACAGCAAATGCAGGAAAAGCCATGACAATACCTTGCCAGTAGCTAAACGTACTTTTAATTATTTTTTAATTCTGATAGCATCCAATGGTAGAGCAAGGGTGAATTTAAGTCAAAGTAATTCAAAGATACCAATTTTAATCTTGTTTTACATAAAAGATGATCAGTGGCTGTGAACTACTAAGCCATATTGATTTGCAACTAGATATAGTCTGCTCTCGATTTGATATTATTTTTTGCTAACCAGAGTGTTTTCCACAGGTGAAACATTTATTCTATTTTACAGGTATTCATCCATCTGATATTTTTTTCCTCCTTTTATTATTTTAATAAACAGCCAATTACTTTCATTAGACATTTTCTTTTTCTCATTTGAATCAAACTGCATGAAAATTCAAAAGGTAACCATCCACTGAGTATCTTCTGACTTCATTTTCTTATCAAGCATACTAAACATTTTAGTCCAAACATATTTAACATTTTAAATAAACTCTGTATTAAAGATAACTGAGCTGGTTATTTAAAACTGAATATTTATTGCCTTGTCCTTAAAAATCTAGAGCTACCAGATATTTCCCTCAAGCCACTAGATACTTCCCTCCTCTATCTAGTTCTTATTCACCAGCTTAGGAAAGGAAAACAAGCCTCCTAAATTTCTTAAGCTTTCATTGTTTTCTCAACCAAAATCCCTTACTGCATTAAATAAACTTTAAAAAAAAAACCAAAACCAACCAAAACAAAGCTGCAAAAATACCCTCAGGTCTCCCTGCAAAAGCGACAACATCTGTCAAAAGCCCAGTACTTTCACACAAACTTGTGCTCCTCGTGCTTAGGGACAGAATTCCTGCAGTTGAGTGTTCTCTTTCCTTAAACCTTGGTCAGAAGACAAGTATTACCAGAATAAAGACAGATCTTAGTGAGTTTACATCTATGAAAATTGTTCAAGGCAGGTATTTTCAAGCAAGTATTTTTTTCCTAGTTATTAAAAAGATTGTTCAATCAGTAGCTTTTAGCTACTACGTCTATGACACACTTAACTTTAGCTCAGTATCGCCCAAATTCCTAACATAAAGACTACTCAAACATAAACTGAAATAAACCATGGGGAAAGAGAAACACTTGCACCCCACGAACGCAAGAGGTTACGTATCAATTTCCTACCATAGGCATTCTGCTTCCCTTTTTGTGGCATATGTATTGAGGGGCTGTGATTGTGTCTGTTCACATTTTGTTTAGCAATTTTTATTAAAGAGAAATCTTTTTTTCCTAAAAAAATCTTAATACACATGCCAAATGTGAAAAGATAAAGCTTAATTTGCTGTCAGAAAGATGTCAGAGGAACAGGAGACAGACCTTCACCTGATCAGACACACTGTTATGTGAAAAGTACAGAAAAACAGGTATTCACGAAACCCTCCCACGCTGCTTCCAAATTCATGTTTGTCTTCATAATCCATGACATTTCTCAAACCATTTCTGCACTAAGTATTCGTTTATTCCTTCCTAAGATAGCACTTCCATTTATAAAACCCACACCTCAATTGCTGGCACGGCCCCGGCTGCCTGTCAAGTTAGGAAACCTGAAAGGAAGGCTTTCCTTCCGCCGGCGGGGGCTCGGGCCAGGGCAGCCCAGACACTGCTCCTGCCGCTTCAGGGAAGGTCTGCGTCACTAGGTGCTTCATTACCTGATGAGGCACAGCTAGGAGCTCACTGCTGCTTTCCTGCAATAATGTGGTTACACTTAGATGAAACAGTAGAAAGGAATGAAAAGTAAGCTTACATGAAGGTCAGAGCAAAACGAACCATTTGTTCTTAAAGTCAGGAGACGCTTATCCTATGAGGAGGTCTGCCTAGCAGTTTTCAGTACGTAAAATAAATGCAAATGTTGCCTGATTATCAGATGGCTGCTGGCAGGCCAGCAGTGACTCGTTTTGCCACTGACAGAACATACTGCAGGTAGGTTTTGCACAGCAGCCCTAACCTGGGGGGATACGCCACACATGCAGCCACAGATTTCTGAACAGTGGAGGATCCTGCTCAAATTCATCCACAATGGCAGGTTAACCACACAGAAACCTGTCTGAGGTGACTGTAACAGGTAAAGTAGTGCTGTGTTAGGCATAGGGTCCTGGTCCTACATCCTGTTGAACAATCTCATATATGTAGCCTGGACACTGAGAGAATCTCCCTGGATAATTTACCATTATTGGAGGACTTCAAGTTGCGGATAGCAAACATGCATAACGAACTGTTGTATTCTTAAAGGTTCTTTAAAAAAGAAAGTCTGGATGCATTGAAGGGATAAAGCCAGTAAAACCTCTTTGCTCCTTGCTATAAACATGAGTTGTTTGGCTGACGTGGGGGGAGAAGCAAGGGAAATAAAACTACACCTCCCTTCTTAAAAGGAAGATGACTTGGTACCTCAGAAATAGTCTTATAAGAACACTATTTCCTTTACCTAATGAAGTTCCTTGACCGGTATTAAAGGAAAGTAATCTTTCAGTAGCATTTCAGCCATGTCAAAGGGCAATTTGAAAAAATAATGTAGGGTCTTGATGTTTAAACAAGCTTTTCCAGCAATTACTTGCTAATAGCATCCAGAGGTTCCAAGTAAGAAGTACGACCCCTCCTCCCAAGCAATTTATAGTAGCACCACTATAGTAGAGTGAGGCAGAGGAGTTGAAGGGAGCAAAAATGCTGGGGACAGGGAGAGGGAGGAAGATGAAAAACCACAAGATTAATTGCCAAGAATATCCAACATCTAAAAAATGGAATAAAACCCAATGTCATGCAACCAATGCCCTCTGGAAATACAAACTTTTATTTTACTTCCTTGTTTGCCCAATCAGATCAGACCCAGCAGCTTTCCTGCAGCCTATGTTTCAGAGAGCTCCAGCCGTTTGCTACCCCTTTGGCCGCTGTGTCCCTTAGAGTGGTGCCAGGCACGGATGGGCGCACACTCATCCGCCCAGGGCCGCCTGGCACCTGAACTCCAAAGGGCTCTGTGAGATGGAAAAGAAATCTCCTGAGAGAAGAAAGAAACTCTATTTTGCCTCTTGCCGCCCTCCCGGCTGAGGAGGGGTGTTCGTAAAGTACATACTCAGGCTGGAGCTGCAGCCCATACTCCTCCTCGAGGCCTGGGACGCCGTGCCGCAGCCCGCCCAGCCTGATGGCTGCCAGCTTCCTGGGGAAGTGTTCCAGGCTACTCAGCTTCTGACAGCTCTCCAACTGCTCCTCCACACCAGATTGCTTTATGTTACATTGCTTTCCCTGCCAGGAGGCACTGCTGTATTACAGTACAACTGATTTTTTTCACCTCCCAAATACCAACTGTTGCCACTGCAGTCACAACCATAAGCCTTGCTCTCTATTAGACTTCCCTGCTTTTATGCACATACAAGAGATTTTAGTACTTTTCTTCCTCTTCCGCCTCCCAAGCCTTGCGGATTCTTCCCTCACCATCACGCTTCCCAGTCCATCCATGCTCAGCTTCCAGACCAAAGTATCACTGCTTCTCAAATTAAAATGCCTAAGCTACCTCATTAGGTGGATTATCAGGCAACCTAACTGTAGCACCAGACACAGAAAGTGAGAAAAGTAACTAGAAAGATCGTAGTGACTCCCAGCTTCCCAGTTAAGATTTTTAAGTCAGAATTTTAATGAAGAAAGTAAGCTGCAAAGACATTTTATAACGCATTTTAAGATGTTAGTAAGCATTTTGGGTCCTAATTCTCTTCATTTCAGTGTGCTTTACATTACTTGTGGGCTGCAAGGCAAAACCAGTTCCCTGCACTGGAGCTAGTTTCCTTTCTAGTTTTGAACTATAAAAATAGACATGTTACAAGAGCAAAGGTCTAGCTCTCGAGTAGCCAGAATAGAGCGACACACACCAAAAAAAAGCATGGTGGTATGTGCGTGGAAGAAAAGCAGTGAAATAGAATACAGTCTTTTCCCTTCTTAAACCCTGTGCAATAGTTAAAGATCTCCTGATCCCAAGGTTGCATCCAGGCCATCACTTTTAACAAGAACTTATCTGTCCTTCATCGATTTTTCAATCTGTTTAGATTTCTGCTATCCATAACACCCTTTGGCAATGAGTTTCACGTGGTAAGTGCTGCCTGACAGAGTGCCTCCTCTCTGCCTACTTCAAGTCAATTTAGTTAACCATGAAGAAGCATTCCCTACTCTCCTTCCCCACCCCATTCGTGACAAGGATAAAACATCTGCAATTCTGTAAGTAGTCATCTCTTCTCTATGGCAAAGACAGCAGTCATGTTGACTCACTTGAGACGCATCTTTGGTGGTCTTCTCTGGACCTTCCCTATCCCTCCATTACCACCTTCAAGAGGTGGTAATCAAAACTGCATAGAATTTCTGATACTGGCACTCCATGAATTCACATCGCAGCACACTGATGGTTTCTGTTTGGTTTACCAGCTTGGGTAAGCACCCAGAGAGTTTGTTGATTTTTCAGGGAGTGTATCAGTTCCAGTTGTCCATTAGTCTCTCTGCAAGAACTTTTGGGGGACTCACTTCAGATCATGCTCTTAAGTAGCCTGCTGAGGTGACAGGTGACATTTTTCATCTCCCAACAACTGCTGCCACAGATCTCTCAGTTTCTTTACCCAATTCAAAGTAGTCAAACTCACAGCTTTCAAATCCCTGCCATTTCCAGTACCTCTTCCCCTGCCACCAAAGTCTTCCCAACGGCATGGCTGTTTGCAGCCACTCAAAGCTCACACACAGTGAGATGTCCCACAAGCCAGAGAAGCAGAAAGCACACGGTTCTCCCCAAGAAGCCAAGAGAAACATTGCTGCATTAAAAGATACACCAACCAACTAGGAAAACTTTCTTAAGCTTATCCCAGAAAATATCCCAGTCTTATGAAACTTCTTAGGCATCCCCATACAAGTGACTGCCCTGAAGGATCAGTCGACCCAGCTCTGTGCTACACAGTTCACCACCTACCTCCGGCCCCTGCTAATCCCCAGGGACAGGCTTCAACAAATAGAGCTGCACGTATAATGTATAATTGCTTGGCTTATCTCCCTTCTCTTAGCTGAACTACCATGGTTCCAGAAGTCATGAAAATTAATGATAGATATGCCTGCAGATTAAAATAATCTACCCAGGTAATACTATGAACAAGTTGTGCACATAACAGCCCTGGCAGTCACAGTGCTGAGCTGCAGTTTTTCTATAGCTTCTTAGTAGCAGCTCAAATGCTGCCCAATTAGCAAAAGATGGGAGAAACATCCAAGTCTGTTTGACTCCAGTTTCAGAATTTCTGGGAAGCAGCTGTAATGCACCATAAAAAAGATAACACAAAATGCAGTTATGAGCTGAAACTGCATCTCAGCACACCTGACCAGAAAACTGAGCAGCTAAGTGGAGCAAACACAGACTCCTGTGAGTATGTGGTTAACAAAACTAGCTCAAGAGAGCTAAAATAATACCACAGACACATTTTACTTCCATAGTTTCAAACCTCTGAGATTGAATGAGCAAACTATATAAATAACAGCCTTTGAACATCCACAAAACTCTACTGCTACCCATGAGCATAAGATGGCATCCAAAAGCTAGGTGAGTAAAGTAAGCCAGTTGAAAATCTAAAGCATATTGAAATCTAAACCTTCCTTCTGGATATCTCATTTTCTGAACATTTTGCACACAGTGCCTGCAAAAATAACACCGGGTGTGTTAAGTGCTGGGGAGAAGAGTCCCTTTCCTTCTATTTCCTAAGGAAACTAGCGTGGGATAAAACATCATTTTTACTCAATAGGATGAGAAATTCCCCAAAATCCCTTGTACCTCTGACACAAAGGCAATCCAGAAAGCAAGCTAGAGACCTGCCTGCATCCATCGCCATTACTTTCCAAGAGTGGAATGAGAAAAAGTTGTGTGTACATTTTTCACTTGGCCTCAAATGTTAGTCACCTCAATTCTCTATTCTGAAACATACACACCACGTATACATACATACCGTGTATTTACACACACACACACATATAAATCACTCCTGCTATTTCTTCTGAAATCCCTCTTCTTGACATGCTGAATCCAACAGATAGCTTCCCCAGCTGTTTACCCCCTGTACTGTAAAATGCTGCTGCCCAACAAGGATCAGACCCAGCTAGGAGGTTCAATACAGAAAAGAGAACAGTCTGCTCATGATGATCAGAAAAAAATATCACTGTAACAGAGTTTACAAAAAGTATCTTAAGCACTTCCACAACAAAGTGCCGGTCTATTCAGAGCTACACCAGGCATGAAAAAAAGCTTGAGTCCCAGGGCCAGTTACTCGCTAGTGCCCGGGAAGGTGGGTACCTGCGGGTGAGGAAGCAGTTAAGGATCTCCTGCTCCACACAGGACTCCTGTCCAGGCCTCACACTGCAAAAAGTCAGCACATGCTGTTTGCTTACACCCCGTGCTCTGGTAACCGGTTGAGAACATGTTACTTAGCTTTAGCACGAGCATTTCTTCTCAGTCTAAAAACATTTAGTTCCAACTCAACTGGTTTCAGAGAAGATTTAGCCAAGAATAATGAAGATTCCCTCCTCAAGATAAATGTTCTTGCATCTTGTGGGCATAACTCTCCCAGCAAGACTTGACAATTGATAATGTTATTGCAAAAATGCATTTAAGCTCAGTTCTGTTAATATGGTCCTCTCCCAGTTGAGACCAGAGAATGTTTGTCCAAATGCAGGAATCTTCTGCATTTATCCTGCCATTGTTCCAGAAGCAGAACTATTACTGCTGAGGAAAAGTTACCTTAGTAAGGGACTGGACTCTTCTTCTAGGCCACAAAAAGGGGACAATAGGTGAATTTACTTTGCAATTTGAGAAGAGTACTTCTTATCATCTAGGACATTTGCATAAAACAGCTTCCTTGCTCCTGGTTTAATGAATAAAGGAATCACATGTTTCAGCGCATATTGCAAGTAACCACAAAGATTTGCCATGTGAAACAGCAACACATGGCTCTCTCCATACCTGCCATCTACAAGTAAACATTTCTTAAGTGATCATCTGGGAGAGCTGAAAGCAGGCAGAGCTCAATACCCAACCACACTGACTCTTCAAGAAGTCTGGACAACACAATGCTAAAAGTCTTGCAGATACTTTACAGTCACTTCACTGTGTTAGGTTTTTCCTATGTTCTTAACTTTTTTCTAGCAAGCTGGTGATTTTCCTGCTCCATTAAATTTCTTGATAACCACCTTGGGAGAAAATTGAATTGCTACATTAACATTTACATGGCGTATTTCTTTGTGGTGTGAAAAAAGTCAAGGGAAGAGGTGAAGAGACTTGCCCCTAAGTGACAATGGGAGCTGCAGAGCTGAGGGGGGACCCCCATCTTCATTCCCTTAACTCCCTGTCATTTAGCAACTACTGAAAAGCATAGCCAACAGGCAGTTAGAGGAATGACGGACCTGCACAGCAATCCGGCTTCAATGCTGGAGCTAAAGCTGCTTCTTGCAGTCAACAGCAGAATCCATCTCCTTTCGGGGCAAGCCAAGAGCTCCCCAGCAGGCCTGCGCTGGTGACACCCATGATTTATCCACGGGGTTAGGCCAAATGCAGTATCCCAGGTACCTATCACAACAACATCTAAATGCAACTATCAGAGCACTTTACAGACAAAAAGGTCTTTGCTCCAGGCTGTTTGAAATTTGCATGCTCCTGTGTAGCACTGAAGATAGTAGCAATGGTGATTCATTAAGATAATGATTTAAATAAGAGGCTTAAGAAAGTTAGGGTGGATTAACATCCAAAGGACTGGAGCTGGAGTTCCTCCATTCCAGGATGCCACCTCCCCTGCCTCCAAAAGTCTGGAGAGCTATGAATTAACCGCAACTCTATCACACAACTACAATGCATTAAGCACAAGAGCACCATCTCTATTCCAGCCTGTCCTCCTTGGCAAGGTCAAGCACAAAATTTTATGCTGTCGGAAAATGTTCATGGTATTATAAATTATTGGCTCTTCTTTATTTTATTAGTTTGTTAGTGTAAGTTCTCCTCTAAAAAAGAGTGTGCATATTTCTTTTGAACTAATTTTCTGTCCACCTTAGAAACAACATGAGTTTTCCTCTGAACAATTGCCTTTTCCCACTATCAAATAATCAAATGGGTTTGATAAATTGATCGCTCCCCACATAATAATGTAAATATACATATTGAAAAGAAGCATACATGTCTTTTCCACACCCCAAGATTTAATCAAATTGTAATCAGTTGCAAGTTGAAACATGCATTCTGTCCATAACACAGGACAAAGCTCTGACAGTAACAGGCAGCTCATACTTCATCCCTGCTGAAAAAAAAGAGGCCTTTGTGCTGTGATTTTGATATAATACTTCGGATGCTGCGGGCATCTCCCTGAAAGACAACAATTTTGCTATGCTGCCACTCATGATAGCTGTGATAGGGCACCCGGGGCACACTGCCCCACTCACCGCTAGCTGTGCCTGCACTGAACGTCTCCCAGGCACTCTATCCCATGCTGACTCGGTACTGCATAGCTTCCTAGAATGCAGTTATAGAAAGAGTAAGGCTTTGTCTTAAAAAGGGGTTATTCTAGAACAGCTATTCCTTATTAACTATTCCCCATCACCTGTTTGTTAGGATGATGAAGTTAATCAGCAATAGCTCTTCCATTCAGATTGGTAACTTGCCTTGGTCTAAATCAGCAACCCTGTTTAGGTGAGCCCTTCGCACAGCATCATACAGTCCCAGCAACAGCTTCATCAGTGAAAACAGATGCACAGTGGCCATGAGCTGCTGCACAAAGACATCTCATCGCAGTTTGTTGTAAGCTGGGCAGGTAACAGGGTCGAGAAATATGCAAAAAAATATATTTGCTCCTGTAATGTTAGATCTCATCAGTGCTGTATGTAACATTTTGTGTTTTACAAGTCTCTGGATCCATTTCGTTCTATCTTGGTTTATTCCTTAGATATATGGAGATCTCAGCAGCAGGGAAATTTTGGGTTCTGTAGCTTCTTTGTTTATTAAGTTCTTAGCTTGCAAGATTTCTCATCCAAAAAGGGCTGAGAAAGTACCTGGCACATCTTGGATTCTTATTGAATACATTAAATAAATCAAACGTTTTATGATAAAATTCCACTCCCCCACACCAAACAGATGTAGGTGCAAGTCAAAGAGGCTTGAAAAACTGCCCTAAAATTGATTTTGCTCCAGTTTTCCCCAAAGGAAAAAAAAGTGTGGGGGTTGAGAGAAAAACATGGAAAAATTCAGCTACCATGAACAACTGAGAAGAGAAATGGAGGAAAAACATAAGGCAAAACTGAACTTCACGTTTAGAGCGCATAATTTATATTCTCTACAGTGTTGTCTACTATGGGCATTTCTGGACTTATATATACAGTGTAAGTCTTTCCCTTGGGCTCATCATACTTCTAAAGAAAAATGCAGGATAGCTTAATGCTGGAGTGTCCTGGCCTCCTCAGGGGAGATCACGGACCATAGAGAAGAAAAGATAGGACCCAACATAGCTGAGGATGTCTATCTCAAAACTGGAGGGAGAGTTACTTATAGACACTTACCAAGTCCTGCAACACAAAAATCTGAGAGAAATCTTGAACACCTACTACTTAAAATATATACAAAGCTACCTCACGTTGCAGGTGTTAAAGGGAAGAAACAGAAACAAACCATAGTCTGTTAAAGTTGTTTCTAGGCTGTTGATCTGGTATTCCTGACAGTTAAACATCACCATCTGTGTGATTTTTCCACCCCTGAGGCCTGTGCCCAGGCAGCTAGTTTCTGGTAAGGGGCACAAGGTAGAAGGTTTCAGTGGACATAGTTCAGTCATTTCCAAGGACTGTACAGGCATCTTAAAGGAACTCTGACAAAGACAGCACAGAACTCAGTATTGCAGGGCAGCATTCAACTGACAGACTTGCAAGACCATTCCTTGTGCCCCTGCAACTCTGGATTCACACCACACCTCCCACATTCACACTGGCAAAGCTGGTCCATCCCGCACGCGCAGTGAATCAGGGATCCTGTGTCAAAATCCAACTTGCCATTACTTAATTGTAGTATGTGGCAACTATCAGTCTTCTTCTGCAGACAGGCAATCTTAGTCCACATATGTAATATTTTATAAGCAACCTTTATGGGTTCTTTTCTCCATAAGAGAGTTAAAAGAGACAAGACAGAAAGGGGAAAGGGCAATTATAAATATATGCAAGTCAAATAAGGCAAGGGGAAATAAAAAGAAACCACTTCCAGTCTCTTTCTCCAATAAATTCCACTCTCGTGGTCTCTGGCACCACTTCACAGTAACCCCAGAAGATGTTCACCTGCTCCCACAGCACTCAGAAACAAACAGTGAAACAGGAACAAAGCAGCTCCCACCTTGGATGACCAGTGTAATCCCCTGACAGCATATCATGAAGGGAAAACCTTATCATTAAACCAGAAGAAAAACAAACAAATGCGCGCGCACACACACAGAGCTCTACTGCTGCGCACTATTAGTATCTTCCCCATTTTCCATACTCATCCAATATCAAGAGATTTATATTCAGGCCAAAAGCTCATGCTGGCAGAAGAGGAAAGTACTTTGGAGAAGAGGGAGGGGGAAAAAAAAGCCTACAGTTTCTTGGCTTGTGATCAGCAGGCTGTATGCATTCTGTGGAATTAGGCCAAAGCGTTAGTTATTATATTCAAGAGAACATCTGAATCCCAGCTCAAGGGAGCCGAGTTTGTGGCTCTCATTTATGCTGTATATCAACTGAATATCAAACCACATTTTGCGCCTTCTGAATAATAAAGCTTAATAGTTTGGGACTCCCATATGGTCTATTGTTAAAATATTTCCAAACACTGGCTGCTGTTTTATTCTGAAGGAAAGATCTCCCTTTCCTCTTCAAGCTTTACTTGTTTAAAAGATGCTTGTACCAAAAGCTAAATATATTAATCTTCTAAATATTTTCAGAGTTCTAGGAAGGGATGAAAAATGAGGGGATAAGGAAAAGCAAATACATTTTGAAATTAGCTTTTTTTTTTTTAATGTCACATGCAAATGTTTGTTCCAGGCAGAAGCAGCTGGTGCCACCAGGCTCTGCTGTTCAGAACAGGGAGTGCAGAAGCTTTCAGAAACCATGAGCTGCTCTAACAAAGAAGGACCACACAGACTCAAACCATTCACAAAAGGACCCAGGCCGATTATTTGACTATTACTTACAAGGAAGCCTGGCTAGTAACATAGGCAATAAATACTGGAGAAACCTGTTCCGTGCATAACACAGGTTTGTCTTTTCACAAGTCCTTCTCTCTAATTAGCTACTCATTCCTGGAGGGCATTGCTGATGGATTGAGTGTATCAATTTAGTATATTTTAAAAAAAAGTTAAGAAACTTGTTAAATAATAAAACCATGAGCATAATAAACACTTACTAGTGTTCCTTACCAATCAAACCAGAAGAGAGTATTTCTGTTCTTTCTATGTCACAGAAAAAGAGTTAGTGCCAGAGATTCTCTGACCTGAAAGGGCTCAGCACCCTTGAGCAGGAACCAAGAAATGTTCATCTTTTGGTGCTGCGTTCACCCCTTTGACGAGCATGGAAGGACTCGACTGCTGGGTGAGCAGAAGTGAAACCATGCGGCACTGCCCCCTGAGCGCTGGTGGGAACCTCCAGCTCCCCTGGCCCGGCTCCTGCACGGCCCTCCGGGCTGTCTCCGGCAGGAACTCTGTGGGCACCAGCTCCCATGTCTGCAGGTCGCTTGGTGCTGAGCGAGGCACAGCCAACAGTGTAACAGCACAAAATCCCAGCAGTTCCTACAGCTCAGGAAGCTGAGCAGAAACTTCTGCTCTAGTCTCCTTAGTTTTCTGTTCTAGTCCTCATTGCTGCTTCTTGTTCTGTCTCCTACTTCCCTCCTCCTGCCACAGTGGTCCATCCCCTCCATCACCTCTTGGCCCTGCCATCCCCTGCTCTGCTCCAGCGCACAGGTTTTCAGTCAGCTGTCCTAACCCTGAAACAAGAAACGTTATTTGTGAACACCACTGCATTTTATGTCATTTGAAATGGAATATGTTTGCATTACCGAAACCAAAGCTGGTTCATTTTGGTTTGGTGACCTGACAAATTTTCTTCCGAGTCAGTACACTGCTGAACTAATTTTTTTTTCCCCACACTGTTGCATTGCCTCAGACACTACAGTTTGGCAGCCTGATAACCCTGATCTGTCTCCTGGTCAGACCCTCCCCAGCTGGTCAGCCAGTCCCACAGCATACACCAAGGTGTCCGTCCTGCAGCACAGGCAGTCTCTGGTTTCTGGCAGAGCTGTGGTGCCATATGGCGATGCCAACACCTTTGGTGCCCAGCAGAAGAGGACAGGTACATCAGACCACAGCTCTCTGAGCACCAAGGGCTGCCTGGAATCCAACACAGTGTTTTCAAGCAATGCTGAGTGAAGCCTTTCAAAGCTGTTAAAGAAAAGCAAAACAAAGAGGTATTCTCATTCGGGTAATATAAATGGGTTAATGTAGTATTTCTGGTAAAAAACTAGTTTATTATTTTTACAGGTGATCAGAAATCTAGAATTGGGGTTTTCTAGAAAAAAAGAAACTGTATTTTTCCCTAAAGAAGCCACTACAAAGAAAAACTCAAATCAGTCTCCTCCTGACCACAGCAGCATTCTTACAAACTGTCTTAAAAACAATACAGTAAACAAAGCTCACTCTTACAGAAATTTCCCCAGCAGGGAACTTGAATTACAGCAATATCAGCACCTCTCTGCCTCCTACATATCTCCTGTTGTGACCCAAGCGCGGTAGGATTAAGTTCATCAACCAATAATAATGATTAGTTTAGAGTCGGACACACATGAAACAAGAGGTTTTGGAGCAGAAGTCTGAAGGGTTGATCCCTCGCTGCTGCTGGACAAGGCTTGGGCACGACTTCTGTTGGGTAGAGTCAAGTGCTGGTGCAGGCTGCAAGTTCTGCCCCAGACACTTGGGGTGCCACGAGCTCGTGCTCGCTAACAGCTCTTAAAAACAAGCAGAGAAGACGCAGCAAGGGATTAGCATACCTTTGCAGAAAGCTGTTTTAGCAATTTTCCTGTAGGCTCTATAATGCTGCTCCTGTAACGTCTATTCTTATCCGTAGGTCTGTGTGTCTGAGGGAAGGTAGAGTGCATATGCCTGTATGGTTTTGATTTATTCCAGAAAAAAAGAAAAAGGAGAAACACTTAGCCTGTAGTTGCAGTGTTGGAAACTGCAATAAACCTCTCTTCTTAAACTCCCATAACCTTGTGACTGTTTTATAGTTATAAGGAATCATAACCAGAGAAAGATTTAGCCTAACAGTGATCTGCCCTCAAAGACATTAATCTGTCACATATAATAGAAGGGGAATAAGGAGACGAACCTTTCCTCCAAGTGATTCAAACAGATGGCGTATGGCTTTGGTGGGAACTTGATGGTAAATTACCCCTGTGACAAGGGTAAATTTGGCAATGCTGCACAACCAAAAACGCTGTTTACAAGTCATCGTGAGAATTATCTCTGCATGATTTCCTTGTGTTTTAAAAACTTGAATTCTCTATGATCATATCTCACCGCTTTTGTGGTTGACACATCCAACCAGCTTTCCACCCACTTTTTTACTACCCTTATGCCAGTAAGATTGAGTCTGTCTTTTGTTTGCAATTTTTTCCTCTTCTCAAAGCAATTCTTTACTTTTAAGGGATCAGGAGAAGATAATCAAGTACATCATGCCAACTTGTTAAAGCAGTTTCCTATCAATATTTCAAATATAACTTTGTTTTGGGCTTCTAGTAGCTTCTTTCTTACCCCATAAAGCAGGCAAAAGCCTTCAGGTTAGTTTCTCTTTTCTTTCCTTCTCCTTGCCTTATATGGGAAATAAAGGGTTTATTTTCTCTTCTTTTCTATTCTTCCCCTAAACCTCAATCCTCCACTTCTCCAGCTTTATCATACAAGCTCTCTCCCTCTTTCTATTATCCACAGCATTTCTCCAGACACACAGTAAAAAGTATTTCTGGATCACCTTGCTCTGGGTTCCTTCCTCTCCTCCAGAGGAGCAACAAATGGCTCCTGGGACCCTTTGCTCCTTTCCTCGTTTCCTCTCTTGGAGGAAAGCCAAAGCTTGCTCAACTCTCCTTTCCTCAGGTCTGCCACTCAGCCCACTAACCTATCCCCATTTTCCACCCACACTGAACAAGCCCTAGGGTTTCCAAACTTGTCTGAAGAGCTTAATCCTAAATTCAGCTTGTCCTGTAAGAGACCAGACGTGAAACCAATACCAACGCTCAAGAGTTCTCATGATATCCCAAAGCAGGTGAGGATCATTATTGTCAGATTCCTAGCATTCATCAAGGCTGATAGGGAGCACCCAAAGACTCAGGCAGCAAGAGAGCCCATTCACATGCAGTGGCAATCCAGCCAAGTATACTGAATTCAGAGGAGCAGTAAACTTAGACACTGGTTTTCCAGACCAGTCAGGGGAGGACTGGTGTTAGAAGACCGGAGGGTAATCCCCAGATTACCCTTCAACATGCTCACGGGGAGCAAATGTCACTTTGCAGGGTGCAGCGCGCTTTATGGTTCATGTTAATGAGTATTAGCATGCAATGCAACTTCCTTCCCCTCCCTATTTTTGATACAATTAAGGACTAGAATGAGCATTTTGTTTCAGTCTACAACAGCAACAGACTGCAGCACAGCAGAATAGCAAGGAAGGGAGAGAATGAAGAAAAAAAACCAAAACATTCAGGTGGCAGACACTACTTACTGCTCTGACCACTGCATGAAATGAAGGCTTGAGTGCACATTTTTGCCTGATTGCATAGCTGTCTCTGCTACCCATCTAATCTGCTTAGAAAACTGGTTTTGAAGGATATGGTTCAGACATACCACTAGCATGGGGGGGCGGTGGGGGGGGAGTGATGAGGGGGAAAAAAGTGCTGCAGCTGCAAAAGATAAAATAAAGACAACTAATTTTCTCAGAGGTTGCAACACCACCTCTCCCCCTCCTCCACATGCAGTTTCTGCACTGGCAGGATAAGCTGGAGATTCCCCCCGCGTAAGCAAGAAGGCAAAATGAGGTGTGCAGGCCCTTCCCCACCCCGATACCCACAGCCCTTGGGGGACCAGGGAAAGCCAAGGCTGACAGTGCTGGCAGGGAGGTGCTGACATTCCTCCGCCTGCTCATTTCCATTGCATTACCACTGCTCAGAGGGGACGTGAGAAACGCACGCTGCTGGATGCCATGGGAAGACAATGAGGAGTGCACAGGAGCTGCAGAGTCCTGCTGCACCAATTGGTGGCCGGGTTCTGAACTCCCATTGTGTGATCTGATTTCTCCTGTCATCCAAGTCCTTTTGCACACTGTAAGCATACGTTTATTTGAGCCATGTGTCCTGAGGTCTAAACAGCTGACGGGGACGGGAGGGGTAAGGAGAAAGGAGAACCACTGGATTTCTAGTGACAGTGGCTAAAATACACATTTGCAGAAGGAAGTCTCCCTTTAGATAGTCACTTAGCAAAACAACTACAGCTGCTGACAGGCCAGAGGTATAGTTTCAAGTGACCATCAGACATAAAATAGGCCAAATAAAATTACTGCAGTCTAAAGGGAGCAGGTGGGTGTGCTCCCACAAACATAACAGAGATAACAAACAGATTACTGATGGGTACCTCAATGTCAAGATTAGTGGACCGAGTTCTCGTTTGGGTTATGCCGTAGCAGTGGCACTACCTAAGGTCTAGCGCAAGTCAAACGGAAATCAGACTCCAACCCAGGATGTCAGGGCAGCAGCTGCTTTAGTTTTCTAATGCCTACAATTTCAACCCAGTTTTCTTTGTTTCAGGAGTCTAAGCTGTCTTTGGCAGAAGGACTAGCAGCCTTTGCCAGCTGCCATGTGATCTGCAAGGATGTTTTCTAAACGGAATTGTTTGGGGGTTTTTTGAGGTGGCAATGGGGGAGAAGAGGTGGGAGTTTTTTGTGATGAAGACAGGCAGAACGAGAAGAGTATTAGCATTTTTTGGCATTTTTTTCTCCCTTTCCTCAAAGTTGTATTTTCCTTTATTTCCATTCCCTGCCCATATATACACTTACCCTCTCCTCTGTGCTCTCCTACACGTAGACCCATCTGTTCACTGAAAGTATCAAGAATGCCAGTTCTGATCTTTGTGGGTCTTTGAGGAGACATTGTGCGAGTCATTCTTCCTCAACCGAAGTAAAATACAAGGGTTTTTTACATATATGTAAATAATTTTTAAGCTTTCCAAATATTAATTGTGTACGGAAATTAAACATCTGACAACAATAAACTCCCCATACAAATGAGAAGGCAATTTCAGTCTGACTAAAATGCTTTCCCTTGCTCATTGCTAAAAATACTATTTTCTTGTAGGTTACAATGGCAATTTCATTATTTCTCCAATTATCAAAATATTCCAGTCCTTTCTCTTTCACGACAGAAAGGAGAAGGTCCAATTCCCATCTCCAACTGAACTTTCAGGGTCCTGCAAATCTATGTGAGAAACTAGCAGTTATGAAGTCATTGTGGCAGAGCCCAACTGCATGGGCGGCAGAGCCCACCTGCAGACCTTCTGTCCCCCATCACCCACCGTCCCCAGGAGTCTGCTTAATTGTCACAAGTGTTAATTGCAGAATACATCTAACTGTAGCAACTAGGTACTGCAAGTGCAAAAAGGAGACGAAACGCTGATAATCCGAGAATGCTTAGAATAACTTGATGCCACAGGGAGAGAATGGGGCCACCAGCTGAATTTGCAACATCCAAGGAATTCAGTTAGTTGGGTAAAAGCCCCCATATGGCTGCTTGGGAACACAGAGCTAAAAGGGCTTTCACTGCTTGGAGAACTGCAGCTCTCCTCCAGCTTCTCATCTCACTCTGCACAACTTGGTGCAGAAACATAATGAAAAAATTCCAGAAGCCCACAGTATTTTATTATATAGGAAAAAACAACCAATCCTCTGCATGAGTATGTTTTCTGCATTCAGTAATCTTAAAGGATGTAGCTATAGTACTTGCCTTCCATCCACCAAAGGGATGAAAAGCCAGGCCTACCTCGCTCAAGGTCAAATAGCAAGTTCAGCAGAAAATACGATGAGGACTCAGTTACATTCAAATCCTATTCAACCACTCTACACATTAGATTGAAGAGACACTAAACACCCTCATGGCGTCAAGAATTACGAATGCCCTCCCAGGTCAGCCTGTGATAAAGAACTGTGAACTTGTACATCTCCTTCCTCTGCCCCCACTCCTCTATTCCCACTCCAATGCTGTTCCAAAGCCCACTTGATGACATTTTGCTAATCAGCAATTAAACAGTTAATGCTTACATTACAGCAGATGGAACAGGAGTTGCTGTAGGGAAGGTATGCAGAGGGAAGGAGAAGAAAAGAGACAGCAAGGAGGAAAAAGCAGGCAGAGAAACAATCCTGAAGGAAAGCAGTTTTCCCACTAAAAGGGGTGATTAGTTGACTAGACAACGTAGCCCTTAAGACTTTGTCTAGACTAGGATAAAATGCTATATTGTTGAAGGCGTTCGAGAGGCATAGTGTAGGTAAGGCTTACAGCCTTTGAGCATGTGGTAGCTAAGGTAGAGACTAATTAGGACGTGCTCGCTAACACGTCTTAATGTTCTACTTTTAAATCCTTGCCCAAGAACTCAAGGCTATGCAAAGCAAAGGTCTCTGATGTCCTAATGGTTATAAAAGCAAAGCTATGACACAGTGCAAAGAAATCAGAATGTCGAGGAACAGATGAAATCTCACATTCAGCATTTTTCATACACTCAGTGAATGCCTGTGAATATTTGCATCTTAAAATATTCACCATCATTTTACTGGACAACATGCTATAACATTTTTCTTCTAAAAACCTAATCAAAGCTCCAGATGCCAACAGGAAAAGAGACCACAGGCTAACAGCCTACATTCTTGTGAAACTTTTCCTTTTGCTTCAGTGTTTGCTTAGGGAGATTTGGGAAGGAGGGGGTGTGGGGAAAAGACAAGAAGACCACAAAAAGTGTGCCCAAGGCCTTAGCAACACCATCATTTTGATAACCCATTACCAGATTTGTAATTAAAATCAAGTCCCACCTCACTAGGGCAGCCAGATGCACCCAAAGAGAACTTGTTCAGAGAGTTGTTACAATAAATACCAGGAGAATTACGAATGTTGTAGCTTCTTCTTAACCCTTCCAGCAGTATTTCAGAGAACCACCTGTCAGTTTGAAAGACTGATCCATTTTTCTCTCAGCTTGTTGCAGGCTGTAGGTGTGCCCCTAACCAAATAGGCTTACCACTTAAAAGCTTAATTGCACCTGTGGCTTAAACCTTATCCCAGACAGCACTTGGGAGCATTTGGATTTGGGCGTTTCAGGTGTGGGACTGCACTCACAAACAGAGCTCAGCAAGTCAGAATAGCAGCAGCCCTGGTAAAAGCAGGCTCTGTGCCAGGGAGCAAGGGATGGGGACGAAAAAAGTGCTTTTTCCATTTTGATCACATTTATCTGTATTTACATTTCCACAGTTGGGTTTGAGTAATGTCCACCTACCTCCTTGTTTGTGACTGAGGGCAGGTTTCACAGTCTCAGATTTCTTTTCCACAACACAAAGATCAAAGTTTGAGCCACTTGTGCAACTTAGGTGTTTACAGTGAACTGGTCTAATCGCATGGCAAGCCCTCCCTCCCGTTATCAGTCTCACGCTGAGCCACGCTCCTTCATTCCATGTGCACCAGGAAGGGCCAAGAGAAAAGAGCCCATCTGGCATGGATTATAACCCACCATCGCTTCGGTCTGCTCTTACACAGGAACTGAAATACAGCATGCTAGGGAAAGCTTTGACACCTTCAAGCAAAGGTTAATTCTGGATCTTTCCTGCAGGGCTGACAAGCTCCTGGTTGTATTTTTAAAGAGGCTTTCTAAAAAGCAAGCAAGCACTGTGTGAAGAACCACAAGGAAAGAGTATGTTATCTTCACTCATCTTCTCAGTGCTGCCTCGGTATTACAAGCTCATAGTCCATCTTACTGCCAAAGGAAATCCGCGCTGCCTTTTCAAAAGGTACTGGTGAAGGGAAGATAAAGAAATATGGCGTGATAGGTGTCCCTGCCTGTAAGCTTCCACATTACTAGTCTCAGTCTGTCTGGACACACAAACTTTCTGGGTGTCAGTTTTGTCAGCTATGAAATGGAGCTGAATTTTAGGGTTTTGTGAAATTGTTTTAATTAATAATTGCAAAGAACACCTCTTCAGATGGAAGGTATCATATAAATATTAATGAGCTGTGCCAGCTACTACTGGCAGTACATGTGTCTCTCAGGAATCATAAGCACCATGGATGGATCAAAGAGGGCAGGTACCTCTAAGACATGGAGTGGTGGGAGTTGGCTCTGTGTTTAACTATATTTTAAAGTAGATCCTCAAGACTGTTGTGGATATTCCTTATCAAGTTACAGCAGCTTTCAATTAAAATTACATTTTTTCCTTAGGCAAAATTCCACAGTGTACCTTTTAATATTAGCCAGGCACATTTTCACTCATGTAGATCTTTCTTCTACATACATGCATTACTAGATCTTTGTAAACAAGGGTCAAACCAACTGGGAAACAGGGATTTTCACTTCATTCTCATCTAAATAAATACCCCTTACCTAGTTACATCACCAAACAACTCCCTGCTGTACTGGCCGTGGTGTGCTGAGCAGTGGGATGAGGATGTGGATGCTGTTTGCTTCCAGGTGTTCACAGGGCAGGTCTGCCTGGCAGTGCTGCAGACATGGCGCCATTTTGTCCTATGAGCGAACATGGTGGAGAACGCTGCATGGTCACCATGCTGCTCCGGCTCTGCTGCCTGGTCCCCTCCCGAGCCAGGGCTGCACCAGCAGCATCCAGGGACAGGCCCAGGGAGGCCCTGAGTAGTCGGGGAACATGGGGCCCTCACTGCTCCTTGGGAACACTGGGTCAACCACAGCCATCCCTCAGGAGGGCTGTCCAAAGAGATGCTTACACTTCTTTCAGAGACCAGCAAACCTGTGTTTTTTTGTTGTTGGGGTGGTGGCAGTGAATGAGGAAGAATCGCTTTGTTGGGTGATTTTAAAAAACATGAGAAGACAATAGGGAGCAGGGAGAAAAGATTTTTTGTTCCCTGAGGAAAATTCGGTCTCATCAGCTGCCTTTTTCCCTCTCTCAGGCTGTAAGAGCCCATGGCCAGCCTTCTGCCCGCTTCCTCCATGGCTCCTGAGCCTGACACATGGGGGGAATCTCCCTGGGGCTGCATTTGCCAGCAGAGCTGGCCGATGGCCCTCTGTCCCACACCTCAGACATGTCTCCAGAAAACCTGCTTCTTGCCCTCGCTGATGGGGCTGCAGCCGCCTCCAGCTTTGTCTGCACTGGGGCAACTGGGACCCATCCCTTCATGCCGGTGGCAAGAACAACAACCAGATGGTGCAGGCATATGGAGTGGTTGTGCTTGTGTCCCTGATCTGCTCACAGGAAGTATAGCAAAGAGATGCCATTGAGAATCCTTATCGCTTCTTTGGCAAAAGAGGCAGAAATTTGGAAGATCTTGATAGTTAGGAAAAAAAAAAAGCCCCAGAAATGAATATGGCACTGTGGTGCCAATAAAGGATGGGGTGTTCACAACATACAGTGAGTGGTGGCCAAAACAATGATCTAATAACTTGGATCTACTCGCTGTGTTCAGTGTTAAATGTAAGACAGAAAACATGACTGTATTTTGATACTAAATAACATAATCTGGCCACAATGCCAACAATTTTTAGGCAGGGAACCATGAACCCAAACTAGACTAATTTCTTCCACCAGCCACACCAGGGAATTTTACACCTCTCAATGAATACGTTTTTATAGCAAACACAGACATGAGTCCTTGCAAATACCTCTCTGTAAACTCTAGCCCAAACGAATCACTTTGGAAAAGGTCCTACCACCTCCTGTTCCCAGAATTAAGTTAATTAGCACTCATCCCTCTCTGTATAAGGTCAGGGATCCTCCCACAAAGGAGGTACACAAACAGACTGTTAAAAGATGTATGTATGCCTTCTGAAGCAAACAGGCTTCTTTGTAGCATCACTAAGATCCCCTCTGGCCGTCCCTGCAGCCCTCCCGGCTGGAGGGGTTCAGGGGGAGACGGGTGCAACCACCGGCTGCGAGGGGCATGGCACCGGGCAGCAGGCCTGACAGCACTTCAGAACTACATAGCAGTCTCTCTCCATCCAGATGATTTTTATCAGGTTCAATATCAGTCTTTCATGCAGAATGAAATAGTTGAACTATGGAAATGTTTTCGTATTGAATCTGAAAGACTTGCAGTGCATTTTCCCCTCTGACACATTTTTTTCTTAATATTCCATCCAGGCACTTGTGCTATATATATTATTGAAGTATTTCCAGTATTTTTTCAGTAGTGCTCAATGACGGGACAAGAAATAACAGGCACAAACTTGAACATAAGAAGTTCCATCTCAACACGAGGAAGAACTTCTTTCCTGTAAGGGTAGCAGAGCCCTGGAAGAGACTGCCCAGGGAGATGGTGGAGTCTCTGGAGACATTCAAAACCCACCTTGATTCGTTCCTGTGCAACCTGCTCTGGGTTAACCTGCTCTGGCAGAGGGTTGGACTAGATGATCTCCAGAGGTACCTTCCAACCCCATATCTTTCTGTGCTTCTGTGATTTTACTTCCCCTCCATGTGACTAGCTACATGCCCTGAAAGAAAGTAATCCAGGTAAGACCTGCTATCAGTTATATATAGGTGCAACTAAAGTTTGATCAGCAATGAAGGCCACCACAGTGTTTTGTATTTTTTGTCCACAAAAAAAGTTGCACCGTTCACTTATTGAAAGGAAGAAAAAATAGCCCGGCCCATACAGTTCCTGGATACAGAAACACAGGTTGCTGCCACAATACTTATTGCTGGCTTACAACAGTAGTTTAAAAACAGAAACCCAAACCCAAGTGTTTAATTACAAACGTGTCCATCCTAATCTAACTCTAACATAATATGAGCTATGTAGGATGCTAAACCCTGCTCCTGAAGCCAGAAGCCTTGCTGATGGAGAGCCGTGGCTGCTCTGAGCACAGCCCTGAACCTGCTGAGCAAGAAAGGATTACCCCGAGGAGGACGGGCTCCAGTCCCTTGGGCAGAAAGTGCTTTGTAGGCCCATAAAAAAGGGTCCAGAGACTATTTGTGTCAACTCCCTAAACCACAAACCACAGCTAGCCCTCCCTCTGAAGCACTTGCACGCTGCTCCTTGCAGAGCTGGAGCAAGATATTTTGGCATCCAGATCTACGCCTTCAGGGGCCCACCCATCCCTTTTGGTCTCTTTTCACTCCTTATCAGTGACTTGCAGACCCTCTCCCTGGGCAGCAGCAGAAACTGGGGCTCATTTGCCTCCAGGTTTGCCACCTTTCTGTTTCACCATCACCCCATTTTTCTGAGCAGGGTGCAGGTTACCCACCCTCTCTGGATTCGCTGATACCCAGAGCAGGGTCATATGCAGAGAGTCACATGCAAGAAACGTGAAACTGGCGACTCTGGCATTTGAAACAGAATGGGAATTCAGGATGTACTTGGCATTTCAGCTTTAAACTTTAAAATAAAAAAGGCAAAACTGAACTGTAGTAAAGGAATGGCTTATGGGCAGCTCAGACTTGCCCTACACTTTCAAGCCAGTCTTTTCCCATAAATACTCATAATTTTAAACATGAGAAAGGGGGAGAGGAGACAAAACAAACTGAGTCAACTGCTTACTGCCTTTCTGGTTCAGAGTCCTCAGCAGATATAAGACAGAAAATTATTCTAGGAAAAAGTTCATTTTTATGTATCTGGGACAGCCCCCAAAATTTTTACCAGAGGGGAAGAAGAGGACAAGAACTAAACTGCGAACTTGTCCGCACCCTAGCAGGAATTCACCCGTTTTTCACCTCCCACAGGTATCATTAGCATGCTACTGAGAGCAGGAAAGATCAAACACAAGCTAGTAACAAAGCTCTTCCTCTTGTCATCCTGTGATGGGCCAGAATTTCTGGCTGTAGCCAGTCTTCTTCTGAAAGGCTGGGTTAGCGCAGAGTCCCTTTTAAAAGAAGTGCCACACTCTGAACGTGCTACAGCTGCGACACAGAAAGTGCAGAAGGCAGGAAGTCTGACGTTCACACCAACCTCAGCCCCTTCACTCACACCTCTTTTCAAATAGCTTTAGCACATGGAGCCCACATTTCCACATTCTCAGAACTAGCTTTATCTATCATACTGCAAGTTTAAGAAATTTTTTTTAAATTGTCCAAGTCCCTCTTTCCACATTAAGAGACTCACTCCGCTGAGAAAAATTTGAAAATTGTTTTTATAAACTCTGATTTTTGCAATAAGTTGCTACAGTCTCTTTTAAAATAATCTATATAATTTTTAAAAACTAAAATACAGATTGAAACACCATACCAACTGTTGTCACAGTCCAAAAATGTCCGGATTTTCAAACTTAAGTCCACCCTGTATGAAAGGGCCACACACATGTAGGTGTCAATCAGACTTGGTGGCAAAACAGAGGGACCCAGGCTGATATTTCAGAATGGCACAGACTTTCCTGGACAGAAAGAAAGTGCCAGTCCTCACCCATCCAGAATAATTTCTGCATTTTTCAATGCAGACTTTTGAAACTTGACCTCAAGAAGCCACTGCTTGCAGTGTTTGGCGATACCAGCAGAAAGAGGGGAAAATAAATAAAAATGTATTATTTATAGGGCTCCACCATAATTATGCCTAATGTTATCATTGTCACTGGTTTTGCAGGGAATTCAAGAAGTCTGTTCTGTGCCCAGAAATTCTGTAGCTGATCCTCTGCATTTTTATTCCACTCTTTTAAAGAAACATTATCTCCATCCCCCTCTTCTCAGCACCAGGTTTAAAATAAATTAACATCCAACATATTTGTGGGAAATGGCAAACAAATGGTAGTAAAGCCTGGAGACTGCGTGGCAGCAGAAAGCCACAGGCAGAAATTAGCTATGGCAAGCAGCTAAGTGAGGATAGCAAACCCCAGCAAGCATTGTCCAGCGTTTGGACACTCGGCAAAAGACTGATGATTGAGTGGAAAGAGCCAACCCCACACGATACCCCAAGGTCTCAAGTACTATTTTGAATCAGGTAAACTATTGTCTCCTGTATCTGTTCCAAAGTACATAGTAATACATGCTCTCTCTTTTTACAGAGTCTACTGGCTGCCCAAAAGATCTTGGAGAAGATCTTGTATTTTCTCTGAAAACGTTCTCTGAAAAGGATGCCAAACAAGTGGCAGAGACACTCACTTTGGGAAGCCTTTGCATGTTTATCTTTACTGATAAACCTTGGTCTTTACTGCAAGCACATCAGCATTTGTCTGCAGCAAAACCTTATTCTAGTCAATGCCTGCCTTGGAACAGGCACCACCTCCTGAGAGGTGGTCAATGTGTTTAACCCCTTAGTGCCCATTCTAAAGAGGCCTTGGTGTAGGACACTTATTGTTCCTACTCAAAGATGCATCATGTTTTCATTCATCTTTAAGAAACAAGCAAACAAGCAATCTTGCCCTGCTTTAGGGCAGCAGCAGTGCAGATTATGTACCTAAACATCAGGGGAATTTACCCTAAGAGAGCTCCATCTCTCCAAAGAGCCTCTGGTTCTGTGCAGATCAGAAGTATTGTCCATGTAAAATAAAGGGATGTAGCTATCTAAACTGCAGATTGAATGCATGAAAATTCATTAAGAGGACTTGTTGCAATTATTGTATTTAATTGATTGAGACTATCAGCTGGAGCTGTTTGGACTCCTAGAACTGGAGAATCAACCATAATTCCAAGATACCTTTCTCTAGTAGGTTGACTAAACCTGCTCATGCAGCATTGTTAATACTTGAATTCTCAGTTCACGCACACATATGCATGCCAAGGGCAAACATCCAGAAAGTCACTAGGGATGTCCCAAAGCTGACATGCCAAGAGCTTGGACAGCCTGAAAATTACAAACAAGTGGCTTTTCTCTGACAGCAGGTTTCATTTATTTCCTCCCACTTGCTCTTTCCCCATCTCCTTCCTACACCCCTGAGTCAACCTTCACCACACGAGTTTCAGTTAAGCATGTGCTTTGCCAGAGGTGTTTTTAAATTATGGTTTTAAAAGTTTATTTATAGTACACATATAGAGTGCATAATGCTTTCAGAGCTTCTGGAGACTTCAGCATGTCAGGCATGACTTTGCCAGGTGGAAGGAACATGAATTCATCAACTGATCCATAGAAAACCACCTCCTCCCCTGTGTTTGCCTGCATCTGTACTCCAACTCAAAGTTGGAGTGAAAGAAAATAATTTTTACTCATTTATCTCCTACCCATTATTCATAACATACATGATCAATGTCCTGGAAATTCTAATTGAAAAATTTTAGAGGATGCCACCTGAACCTTCCCAACTGATTTTTTGGTAATACCAGCAGTCCATGAGACAACACAATGATTCTATGAATAATTTCCCATTAGGGGAAGAGTCGAAAATAGAGTCCAATAAATAGAACTGGGTGAAACGTGCAGAGTTCATGTGGTCCAGCCTCCTTGCATGTGGTATGCAGCATGTTTCATGAAGCTGTGTTTGTCCCAAATGGTTATACTTGACCCATGTGACTGTTTCTCCTTTCATAAGAAAAGCATAACATGACCACAAGTTAATTTCCAAGCAGAAAAGTATATATTTCTAGAAACAAATCTCTGAGCTCAAGTTCTTACCCAAAAAGATAGCTGTGCTAATGGTTTGGCTTTCACATCTAAATGCAACACAAATAGGCTTTTATTGTGTAAAACTTTGCTATTGTAAAGAGATCCCACATTCTGCTTCCCGCTCCATACCTGGCCCGGGCAGTGAATATCCACTGGAAAGGCCTTGCAAATCAAAGGGTATGTTCAGGGCTCAATTTAGGATGAGTTTGACTTTCCTTGTTCTGAAATTATCTACGTTGCTGAAATATTTTTTCCTCAGCTGCACAGCAAATAAAAAGAAAGCAGGTACTCAGAGTTATGCCTCAGAAACCTGAATACTAGAAAGTGGCACAGCAGCATTCTGGGAGGAGAAAAGCATGTGGTAGACAACTTGCTAATGCCCAGTAACTCTCTCTGAAAAAGCCAGCTGTATGCCAGAATGCCTCAGGACAGGGCTGAGTCCATTGCTCTTTCCACAAGAGCAGCTTTTTCTAAATGAAGAGCTCTTTGCACGCAGGACTTGGGAGACTTAATTCATAACTAAAGTTGTGAATTTAAAGCGAATTAGCTAAACCGCATTATATTTCCATACAGACATACTTATTCAGTATTAAGAGAGACTTTAATTTGGTCTATGTCATTTTACTGAATTAAGAGCATTCTAATTTGAAGAGTGTCCATGCAGGGATTAGTGGGTTGAACAAAGGATGAAGTTATATACTATGCGGGAGTTGAATGTGGCATAGGAAGTCTCCCCACTTCCATGCTAAAGAATGTTAATTTCTCCCCCACTTAAAAATAAGCTAACTAAAATTAGAAATTCATTTTTTCTAATTACCCATGCTTACAAATCTCAAGCTGCATTAAAAAAAAAAAACACCCTACCTCTGGCTCTGCATGTCTCTTTTGTTTCATCCCACCAGAGCATATGCATTGTTTAAGAATTAAAATATCAGAAGGAAATAGGACATTGATATAATAAAAAATTGTAAAAGACAACAGCACATAAGAAGCATTCATGGCATTACTTCATATACAAAAAAGACAGACACCGGATCCCAGCCACATCTGTGCAACAGTCTGCGTGTGGACCTGGATCTAGAGCTGGCCTCCACCACTTCCATGACCTACTGGTCTGACCACTTACCAGAGAGGATAGTTCTCAAGTTTAAGGGATTGTGCTGTTTGTAAGCAACTGGGTATGTTTCCATCAAGAGCCATTCAACGCCACAACTTAGACAGTTGCACAGACAACAATTTTTCATCTCAAGGGCTCAGCAAAAATAATTTCAGAGGAGAAATGGCAAGTAATGGTAAATTTCTAGCTGCTGTTTAGGAAAAGAGACTTGACCTCTCTGCTTCAGTTTACCTAGGATTGTTGAGAGAGCTTGCGACCGTACACTGGGCCCACAGACTATAGAAGTCTAGTTAGCACAAGGGAGACTGACCAACCTCTTGAAATGAGAGTGGGCTAGTAACTGTGGCTACTAAATAGCCTGAATCCGAAAGATCTTCCCCCACAGAATACATGGTGCTTTCTGTGCCACTGCTTTTTGAGTAGGAGAGGAAGGGGAAAAAAATATATTATAATAAAAATTCTTTGTTCTTTTTTTAAGGATCTCTCTATATATACACACTCTGACTCCATTGCAATCTTCCACAAGAAGAAAAACCAACTTCTCAAGCACATCAGGAATGTTAAATAGGAGACAGATGAAAGCATTGCCTCAGAATGCAAGGAAATCCCAGGCTCGCTGGCTGGCTGGGAAAGAATTAGCAATACATAATTTAAAAAGCACGCTCCCCTTCCTCATCCCTAAGGTGAACACGGGTCCTGCATAGTATTGACTTCTGCATCAGCACCAGAGAATGTAACTATCGCTTGAGGTCTTTTATTCCTAGCCAGGTCTCTCTCCCTCCTGTTTTCAGTTGCTGGAGGCTATTTCACAGTGGTTACCAAGTACTGTTCTGATGCTGGTAACAAGACATGCTGTTCATACCTGCAGCTTGTGATGAAAGATTTAGCCACCAGAGAACACCAGGAGGGAGGGAACTAGATAGTTCTTATCTTGATTCACAGTAGAGTTTTAGTGGTCCATTACTGGTGGCCCTGATTGAGCACCCATGGAACCAACCCTCCTGCTCCTGCTTTTACAAGGGAGGAGTAGGGAACAGCTCAGGTCACCCTTTACTGAACAGATTAAATCCTGTCATTTGTAATATCATCTGGAACACAATCTTTCAGTATCCTCTCCAGAAAGAGCTACTGAAGACGAGGAACATGTAGCATATTCACCAGGTAAGAGGTGAGAGCACAAAGCAGTGTATGGTGCAGAAAGACTTCTGTACAGGTCGAGGTGGGAGGGATGGAGAGGATAGAGGTAAGCAAAACCACAGGAAAAGCACATGGGCAAATGCAGTTTATGCCTTTAGCACAATAGACAGGCTGCTGACAACAGGCAATGGAGAAAAGCCAGCAGACAATCAAAACTAGCGAGTAAAATAAACAGATGCGAGTGCCAGTGGCCCGCTGATCTACAGGCAAGGACATCAGCAACATGCTACGGAGCAACATCACACCCTGCTGTCCCTGTCCCCCGAAGTTCAAGGCTGGGGACCACTCCAACAGTGCGTGGTGGTACAGCTGACCTGGGGGTTCTTTGGTCCCCAATCCAAAAAGGCAGGGGATCGGTGAGAAGAGCTTAAGTGCCATTGCTGTATGTTTAAGTATGTTGTATATGATGGAGAATACCCAGCTACGCTGAAGACTCCTGGAAAGGCTCGAAATTCTCTCGCCTTAGGGCACAAGCCAACTACTAACTTCCTCTATGGACAAGTTATTCCATAATTGTTTGTTTTAGGAGTTCTTATACACTTCCCTCAAGCATCTGGTGTTTGCCTCTCTTGGAGAAAGGATGCTAGACAGACAGATCATGGCTTCTCTCTGGTATGGCAATTACTGCATTGCACCCTGGAAGGGAGAGAACACACTGGGAAAAGCGAGGAATGTTAGATGGCAGTTCCAATAACACATGGCCTTCGTCGATATCTGTCCCTGCAGAGTGATGCTAGCAGCACACCAGGAACAGACAGCAGCACGACTTGGCCTGTCCATTCTCAGAGAGCCCTGTGTTCCACTGCAGAATTTGGGAACAAAGCTAAGCAGGGCTCTGCTCTTGTCGTGGAAGTCCTCACACATGCAAGAAGCAAGATGTTCCCATACAAGTAGATGTGTTACAAAACCAGAGGATGGAGCAGAATTGGGGTCTGCAGCCCAACTGAATACAAAATGCAGTATTTAAAAAAAACAGATCTCAAGAGACACAATGGTCCCTCAGCATCAGGCTAAATCAGTCATTGTCCTATAGGATCTGTGCCTCTAGAGCTAAAAGAAACCAAAATACATCCAAGTTTACCTACAAAAACAATTCTCTGCAGCCTTTCAATATGTCAACCCATTTCCAGCAGGACCATCAATACCTGTATCAGCCTATGAACTAGGGGCTTGGGATAGCATTTATACTTGAAATAGGCACCTGGCAAGGCCTCTTTCTTCCTTGAGCCAAAAGGCTCCCAAGCTCCCCAAGGCAACTGCAATCTGGGGAAACATAGACCTGCCTTTCTACCTAAATATTCTCCTCTCTGTTTTCTGTGGCTCTGTGCCAGTTTAGCTTTCAATTCCAAGTCTCCCAATCTGTGTGTCAGCAGAAACTGACAGTAGATATCCATCCAGATTAGGCACCCAGGCACTATCTCACTTGTGACCTCCTTCATGGGTACCCTTCTTGAAAGCAGGTTTCTTGCTGCTTCTGATGCATTTATCCACTGGATCCCTCCCTTCTCACAGTCCATCTGCTGCAGGGGAGCAGAGCCACACAGACAAGGCACAAATAAGTGACAGGGAAGATCTTGCCATACCAAACAATAAAAGCCAGGAAATTTAAAGTCTACACCCACCTAGTGAATTTGTGCTGGTTTTTAAAAGCAGAAGAAGAATGTGGATAAGCAAACACAGATACAGTTGAATGACTTCTCTAAGTTTAGACAATCAGTATCTAAATAATACTGGTTTAACTTAGTACTGTAAAAAATATGAGAATTGATTTAATAACCTAATGTTGGTTTTTCACAGTAGAGATCTGCATCAATGGACCAAGACACTAATTATATTACCTTATCAAACCAGTGTATAATAATGGAACCTCTCCATGCATTGATGGAGCTAGACTTAGCTCTGAATTGGAAAAGAAACCCTGAAAGACATAGGATGAAATAGTATATAGCAAGAACTCCTTGTGACTGGCTGCATAGTTGTTATTTTCTTTCTTTTTCAAAATATTACTAAGTATTATCTTTAAGGCATTGCATAGCAAGAAATTTCCTCTGATAATCTCTTATCGCTTGATATTTAACCTTCCTCTGTCTTTCTGAGAGGTAGTCAATATAATTCTCAAAAAGACTTAAGTAAAAGGGAAAGAACTACTGGTGCATATGCAGATCCATCAATTGTAAGCCTGCAATAAAGCTTTTTCCATCAAGGTACAAGCAAAATGACTTGCTGACATTAACTGGCAAGTATTTTGCATTCATATGGTATCTTTCATCTACAGACTTCAAAGCGTCTGACAGGAGGCAGGCAAGCGTTTCTTCATCCGTGCAAGGAAGAAACTGAAGCACAAAGTGGCAAGGTGTCCCAGAGAAGGTAAAACCATTAGCAGAAATCTAAATTAACTGATTCCCAGTCCTTAAAAATGAACTACTTTGCTCCTGGTACAAATTACACACGCACCAGAGAGCAGAACCATCACTCATCCACGCCCCTCTGAGACTTGCTAGGGATTCTTTAAGAATTTAAATTTCATTCATGAGAAACTAAACAAACATTGTACATGAGAATACTCTTTACACAAAAGGAAATTATGTGGATCTGAAACCAATCCAAATCTTAAGTTCTGTAGTGCTCCAAGGAGGAGCACTCCTTGAATGAACCTGCAGAAGCACAGGTCTTCATTCATCAGGAGAGAAAGGGAAATCCTGCTACATAATCTAGCAAGTATTTAAACAAACCTGTTCAGATCACAGAATCATATGGGGTTGGAAGCAACCTCCAGAGATCATCTAGTCCTCTCCAAAGAAAAACTAGGACTGTAAGAAAGGTTATGGAAATAATTTTTTTTTATGCCATCTTAAAAGAGAGTAGCCTTGTTTCAGCCCTTCACCTTACTCTTACAGCTGAAGAAATGCTGACTGCTTTGAGCATTCAAATGGTCAGCAGAAACTCCTTTTAAACATAAATAGGGGGAAAAAAAACCTTCACAGTTCTATTTAAAAAAAAAAAAATATATGGATTCCTTCAAGTCTGAAAACAACAGAAAAAATTATGCTGAAGCAACCTCTGGAGCAAACAGCATTGGTCAAAAAGACTGCACTAGAAATATTTAAAAACGCACTCTCTAGTTATGAGGTATCTCATGGCCTGTGGAGGCGGATAATATTAGAGGCCACTAAATCCTGAAGTTTATTTTTCTTAAAGTTTTTACTTCAAATAAAGCTTTGTTTTAAAATGTATGGGGCCAACTGTTAGAGCATTGAAGTCCTGGTTATTAGCCAGCTAGAGCCCATGAATTATGTTTAGTGAGAAGTTTATTGGCTCAGTAAACACCATTCCAGTTCCTCTCACCCCTGAACTGTGGAAGCCAAACCAAGAGATATTCAATGCCATGTTACCGCTAGCACCAGAGCAACCATTATCTGATTACAGGCATTTTTATTTTTTTGTAAGGAATTTGCTATTGCATCATTTCATACACGGAAGTCTTTAAATTTACCAAGGCAACAGACAAAGAGTAAGTAACTGTTTGGTCCTGTTTACCATTTTCTGGAGCAGGAATATTTGTTTCCATCTTGTGGCTTTCTGAGCCCAAGCACTACAGAAATGCAGTCCCTCAAACTCTTAGCAAGGCAGGAGCCCGGCAAGAAATTTAAGACACTAGCAAGATTAGAGAGCCTTCTGCTAAAACCATCCTATGAAGCCAGGGCAGTAAGAAGCTGCATTTGTTTCCTTTTGCTGCTACTTTGTCTTAAGGAGACTCATAAAAGCAGAGTCCCTTCTGTGTTCCGAGAGTAGGTGGCCAGAGGTCCGACCTAGATGTTGCTCTTGTTAAGTTAATGCTGTCAAGAGCAACCTACCCCATAGTGAGCTGATGGAGAGCTGGCCACAGCTGGGACACCCTGCAGGTAAAGACATGCCCAAAGCAGAGCCCAGGCAGAACGGTGTGTCCCCAGCACTGCTGGCCTCTCACCAGGTGTGCGCAGCACTGGGGACCCCCAACCCAAACCGAACAGGGGGCACCTCCAGAACTAGCAACTCTGACATGTAGCTGTGCAAACCCAGAGGCAACTTCTGCTTGTGTGACTGGCTCTGACCTGTGCACAAAGCTGTTTTATCTGGTTACCTCTCACTGCCACGAGCGAAAGCCTCACGTACAGAGAGTGAGCAATGATCAGTCATTGTGCAGCAACTTGTTTGTGTGCCTGTTGTTCCAGTTCTCTGGAATAGCTAAAATACAACCAGAAGACCGTACAGGAACTGTGTCAGTCCTTGAGGCAAGGAAAGTCAATTTAGTTGGAAGAGTAAGGATGCAAAAAAGAGTGCTATAATAACAGTAGTCTGTTCTGGTAGCAAACTGGAACTGAAGGAATTCAGGTTCTCCTCCTAGTTATCTCCATCTGTCACACCACCTTGGCTGAATAATGCATCTCTCCATGTCTCTGTTTCCTTCACCAAAAGGTGAGAACCTTTTGCCTATGCTGTCCGTTTAGACTTTGACATTTTTCAGGGAAGAAACTGTGCTTGTACAGGACCCAGTGACTGTCTCAGGGCTCTGCAGTCCCTAAGCCAAACAGTGCTTTTATATAAAGACTTTGCTGTAGACCAGTTTACTTAACATCAACTATGAAATCTCATATTCTCATGTAAATGCTTTTTCTTATGTCCTGAGAACCACGATGCCAGAATCTGTCCCTATGACAAGGAAGAACATTGGCAGTATATACTTTAATGTCCAATGCATCCCACAAGGACATGCCCAGGCCATATCATCCCACCCATAAAAAGGCACCTCCAGGGAGTAGGCACAGTTAAAATCTTTCCATCCCAGTAGTGGTGAAAGACAAGATACCCTTTTCTTTAAACTTAACCCTCTCCCTTCCAAAGAATGCCTGGAATTTCTACTATTTCACAGCAGAGACTGGAAGGCAAGGACTTGGCATGGGGCAAGACAGATAAGAGCAGTTGCCTTCTCCAGGATTTGTTAACTCCGCGTAATTGCTTAGGGCATGTGATGGTTAGAGAGAGACACATACACATCTGTCAGAGACAGACTACAAATCACCGGTATAATTCCAAGCAAACAAAATCTAGTTTACAATGTGGCTGTGGTATATAAAACACTTCTGTAAAACTACAGTATAATTCAACTGCTCCAGGTTTAATTTACAAAGTAATGATATAGTTTTCCCTCTCAAAGACTGCTATTTAGGATCACTAAGATGTAGAATAAAGTCTTCGCTGTCTTCTGGGACACCTGGTGAAGGTTGATTGTTGTTGGAAGCCTCTCTAAGCAAGCCACATTTAAATACCATGCTTTGCAAAAGGGCCCATATTATCTTGCATGTGAATTCAAGTTCCTTTACCAGTTTAAAATCTGGGTCAGAGCAATTTGCTTACATTTGGAGTCCTTTTCCAAAATTAATGGCATGTGGGATTTAGAGTTGTAGATATAAGACAACCAGATAAACTGCTATTATCTACTCTGCATCATGCACATACCATCTACAGTTTTCCTGCTAAGCTCTGTTCACATGTACAACCCACTTCTTCGGCAGTTGCACATTCAGCATACTAATGATATTATTCTTGGCCATCCTGTTAAACTCACAGCGTAAATTAAGTGCACGGTAGGGGGCCTGCTGGATTCTCAACAGTTTTTAGATGGCTACAGATTATAGCTGGCCAAGGGTGGAAGTTTTGATAAACAGTCATGAAGCTGAGAGCTTTTCTATTCAAGCAGAATGTTGACTAGTGCTGACTCTCTGTCACTACTCTGGTGATAACTAGGTTACCCAAATGTACCCTGCTTAGGGTACATCAGACCACCACTTGGGAGCTCCAGTCAGTGCTGCCAAATTGCTTAACTAAATTTCACAATGGGATCACACAGACCAACTGTGACGGTTGATGTCCTGTTTGTTTCACATTGCCATTCAGGGAAGTACTTCTGGATCACCAATACCTTGACAGCACCAATGACTTGGGTGCTGGCCATTTCAGAGATTATTTATTTCATTGTATCGTGATAGGCAGTTGTAGGCTGGATCTTAAGCCCTCAGCACATGTTTAAGTCTCTCTGATCTGGAAATTTGTGTGGCATAGTATCTGCTCAGAAGTCCCACCCAGAGCTGGGACCCTGCCCAAGTTTATTTTGGAGCTTCTTGAAAGAAGCAAGACAGAAAGGAAGGAAAAAAGAAAGAAGCCCAAAACCACAACACAAATTTGCAAGTTAAACTTACTGACAGAACTGACCTGCAAAGGGCAAAGCAGAGAATGATGATATTCACAGTTTCTCATAATATTCCTCCAGGTACAGAATATTGTATTTTCTTAATGCAAGACACTTTGGAGTGATAGTCAATGAAAGACATTAAGTACAATAAAAATATTAGGTTTAGAATAAAAATGTGGTTCCTACGTGTGGGCTTGTAAAGGAAAACTCGTCAGAGTCTGGCACTTCTCATAGGTAAATTCTGAATTTTCATCCTCTTGTTCATGAGCCAGGCAGAATAAAAATATCCACCTACACTAAACCAAAGGGAGCCACTCGTAACCCAGACACAACCACAACAGACATTCTCAACAGTCCTTGGCTTAATAGAACACTGCTCTGTGGTTATACCCACCACTAGGATTTCATCTTGCAAGTTCTAGCACGTTTAATTTATTCCAGGTCATACATCAAATATAATATTAAAATTTAAGATGGTGTTTGAGATTGAGACTTTTCGTTTGCAGTGCAAGTAGAAAGAGAACACACTTGGGACTGTGGGTGCATAAGCATATTAATACATAAACACAAACCTGTAGCCATCACTCAAGAAAAACAACTGGTCTTTAAGAGGGGGAAAAAAGTTGTAAAAAGAATCAATTCCATTAAATAGCTCTATAAATCAATTCCACCAAAAAATCAATGGGAAACTACATCCACAAGCTGCCAAATTAACTCCCACACATCAGGTGCAACTGTCTGTGATGTGGGCCACTCTGCCTGACGGGGACTTGGCAGCCCAGGGCTGGGGCAAGAATCCCGCCTTGTCCATGCTGCCCCCCAGCTCACCCCCAGCCCCTTCTGCCCCTCTCTCTCAGGGGGAGCTGTACCCCCCTGAAAGGCAAACCAGAAACACCGCTTGCTTCCAAAGCCTGCGCATCTCCCGTGTGGAGGCAAAAGGAGCAGGCCACGGCTGCTCCTCGCGCTGTTCCTGCAGACCCTCTGGAAAGTGTCGGAGGAGAACCAGAGTACTCGTGTGAGCCATCCCGCCTGGCCAGGATGACAGGAAGCCCGCTTCTGACAGGAAGCCCGACTTTGGGATTTTCCAGCAGGCATTGTATCACATCAAGTCTCCTTCCCCTCCCAAAGGGGAGCTGACTTTGCACAGGCACAGAGCAGGTGGCAGAGGAACATTCGGGATGTGGGGCCCAGCAGCCACCAGCATGCAGTAGGTCACAAACTGTTGAAACAAATTACTTCTCTAAGCACAAGTTCACGAGTTCCACACTGTCAGTCTTGAATGTTCAGTGACTCCCCAGTGACCATGCCAGGCCACTGTGCTCTTACTTTCAAAGTGCAGCTAGTTGCATTTTCACACTTACAGGCTGTGGATGCCCCTTCAATGACTGGATACACCCTTGGGGCTTTCATTTTGGGCTGGCAGCTCAGAGATGACTCTAGGAACAAATTCCCCTGAGGCTTTTGTTCTGTGTGGCAGAGCAGAAAGGGCACATAAGATTCTGGCTTTGTTAAAACCTGCAGAAAAATTCATGCCCTGTGTCTTCCCCTTCATGTGCTCCGCATGTGCTGTCGTGTCTCTGGGCCTATTATAAGCACACACTAAGAAATTCAGACACAGCATTTTTGCAGTGGAAAAACTTTATGAGTTGGCCTCTGCTATTCAGCACTAAGTACCAAAACCCATTTTTCCCTCTTGTAACTGAATGCCAAGTGTAACTGAGTTCAGTTATTCCACATAGGAACACTCGTAATACTCGTCTGGTATTATTCACATATATTTAAATTAGAGAAAGAATGTATATGTGTGTGTGTGTGTGTATGTGTGTAATAAATAATGATCAATTTAACGAGAAGGCTTAAGACTGTCCATGGCAGGGGATGAGAATATCTATCTCTTCTCTCCGCTGCTCTGTGACCCAATTGCAGGAGGAAACTGACCTGCAAATTGCATCATGGCTGTTGGGCTTGATCTTAGCAATGAGCACCTTCTGAAGCTGAAACTTACTGATTTCAACAGGATTTGAGAGCATTTGATAGCAAACCTTATATTGGTCACAAGTTTCTCCTAGACATAAGAGCACGCAGTTCTGGAAAGCAAGATTTTGACACAGGCTGGAGGTTTGAGATTAAGAATAAGTGGGAATTGTACAACCAGAGGCTTCAATCTAACCACTGGTATCTAACCAAACAAAGCAACAACACATTCAAGCTTGTCTCTTTTGGAATATTCCTTAGAACTTTATCATATGACTCTTCTGCTCCAGAAGAGTGAATCGAACATTAAAAAGGACACTTAGGAAGCAGAACACTGTCAGTAGAAGAGCCAGAAGATTTTCCTGCAAGTCACAGAAGATGTTCCTCTTTTTCCCTGTCCCTAAAAGCATCTGCTATGATACTTTCTTATTTACTGGGATATTAGTTTCATACAAGTCAGGAAAAGTAAATATTTCTGTTCCAGCATTATAATAGGAAGGATGTTTGCAGAGAGTTTTGAAACACAGATCTTACTCTAAAGAGAGTCTTCATGCACAAACAAATGCTACACCAATTCCTGCGTGGATGTAACCCTATTTGGCAACTCTCTGAAGTACCTGACTAGTTTACAATGAAGAAATTACCCTTACATTTATGAAGGCCAGCTCAAAAACACGGTGCAAAGTTTGTCTGGAAGGAGACAGAAAACAGACAGGAATAGGTACAGCCCAGAGAAGGAAGAGATTACAGTGACGCAGCAAATAGGTTGGAAAAGGCAAGTATGTGCACAACTGAGGATTCTGGAGCAAGCAAAGAACCCAACAGGTTAGGTAACTAGAGTGTAAATCAAAATAAGCAGACACTATGGACTCAGAGTTGAAGCCAGCACAGGGATCTGATGTGTTAATTTGCATTTAAAGACTATCACAGTTAAAATCATACACCAAATTGCATAATATACAAAGGAGAGGAATTGAAAAATTAGTCTATAGAAGTAGACTCAGACAGAGGATTGTGAGGATATTTTTTTTTTTAAATCCTGCTCCTAAACTCCTGTACTCAAGGAAAAAAGTTTTAAATCCCATTTCCTGCCACTATAGGGCTAAAAAGTTAACACCATATTTCATAGTGGTTAAACATGAAACAGGATTACTGTGCTGACTTGTTCTTAAAGACCAAACACATTCTAAAAACTAGATTGGGAATAAGGTAGATTTCTTTCTGCCAAATCCTCTGACAAGAAGCGGGAGGGAGAAAACATATTGTTCTCTAAGATTTCGGGGGGTAAATAGAATTTAAAAGTCTGTTGCCCTCAGTGGAACTGATGTACTCTTCCAATTGGACTTCTTTTGTTCGGTCATTCACTGTAGGGGCTGACTTCATATGAATAATCGTGCTTTTCTTTCCTTCTATGTTTTTCAGCTGAAGTGCTTACACTCTTTTCAATGAAAGCAAAGAATTGCTTTGTTTATCCCTTAAACATTAAGTGTTTAAAATAATCCAAAAAGGTTTTATGAAGAAGATCCAATGATCTATGAGAAGGAATAACTTCTTCATGTCAGGCAATTAACTGTCTCTAAGAAAAAAGAGGACTGAACGCCCTGAACTGCCCAAGCAGACATCCCAGCCACAGCCTTCTTTGGGATGAGCTGTACATACTCTGCTTGGGACCTGACTGTGTCACAGCCTTCGGCGCGGAGAGCACCCCAGCACTGAGCATCTGACACACATCTAGCGAAACTCCTGGGGTCTTGCCTGTTTTCTCTCGAGGCTCTAAATTGTGGCCTCAGAACAAATTAATCCGAGAAGGAAATACATGTGTCAGGCACACACTCGGCTGAGCGCAGAATTTTTAGACCAGGGATCTGAACCAGCTCTATCACCTCCCACTTCTCCCCTGATACGATTAGTCAGCACCCGCCCCAGGAGCCAACCCCTGCATCCCAGGTGGGGGACAAGCGGCCCCCTTGCCCACTGCCTGCTTCCTTGGGCTGCAGAGAGCTCAGGGGACTGCCTGGCGAGGGTCAGCATCCTTTCCCTGTGCTCAGAGGAGTGACAGGAGCCAAGAACAGCTACCAGGTACAGCCTCTCTGACTGCGGGCTCCAGCCCCACAGCAGGCTCAAACGTGTCCGGGCCACACTCTCCACACCCTGGACCCGGGCCATGCTAGCTCCACACACCTGTTGGAGGCTTCCCCATGGGTTAAGAGAATCCCCAGGAGGGGATTTGCAGGTGCTCTGCTCCCTTCAAAGAGTTCAGGCCACAGATCAGCCTGGGAAATTGGACCCATGGTATTCCACGTGGCCCTCTGAACTTTTCTGAAGTGTTCTGAGCCCACCAGGCTGGCAGGACTGAACTTCATAGCTGAGCGTTTTGAAAGAAGCATGTGCTTTTAAATTCCAGTTGAATTTTTTGCTAGGGAAACTTTACAAAGGCATCACTAATGTATCCACAGGAGTTTTGCAATTCTAGGTTACAGGTGATCACAGCAAATAAACAGGCATGCAACTCAGGGTCGGAAGCGGGCTTTTACTTGAGGCCTGACTCACCAGGGACTTGAAAAATAAATAAAACCCCCAAGCAGTTCTGCTTCACCCAACAGCTATAAGGCTCCAGCTCCGCTCCTCAGGCTGGATTGTGAAAGCTCTTACCCCAGCAGTCACACTGAGTTCAAGCAAAGAGCCTGAGTAAGCATTTACAGAATCTGACCCCCCCCAGTCAGTTATCTATACTGCACCAATTTGTGCCTTGCATTGCAAGCTCTTTAGCCAGGGACATGGTCTGTAAGTATATTGTCAGTTGCAATGGGCTTTATCTCCATTTATGTCATTAAATCTAATTTTTGGTGCCAAGTACAGCATTACCCTTACAATGACATCTATCAGAGACAGCTTTCTCTGAAGACTGTGATCTGACCAACAACTAGTTTGCGCTGTTCATTTCTTCCTTTTATTGCAAAACCCCTATGTTCACAGTACCTCTCTACTTTAAAGCCAAGCTTTTTGTTAAAAAATACTAAGATGGGCACTGAATTACAGAAACCCCACACTCTGGCATTACACTGACTTCACTTGGGATCCTTTCTTCCCTGAAGATTTACAAAACTGGGAGCTGAAAACAAACTTAAAGCAACAAACTTGAGAGATTAGTCTCCAGTAACATGGAAGCTGAGCAGGGGCAGACGGGCTTTCCCGGTGCCTGTGGGAGCGTTCCCCATGGGCACCCAGCCCCTTCCCCTCATGCGGCACAGCAGAGGGAGGGCCAGGACGGCAACATGGCACAGCTTGGAGCAGTTCTTATGGAAAAAAAAATCCACAAGTTCCCCCGAAATGCTGTGTCCTGCATGCCACGAGGGACAGCTGCTACCTTCTCACTTACAAAATCGTGACCCCAGCCCATCATTCTACAGAGCTACTGCCGGCAGAAACCCTCCCTCCCATCACCTCTGATGGCCAAAGCCATGTAATGAAGCAGTTTCCCCTCCACTTCAAAAGGGGATGTGCTTTGCTTTTGCTCCAAGAAAGCTTAGCGAGAGGTGCTTTGGGGGTTGGATTTTTGCTTTTTGGTGGCGGCACAACCCAAACTGTTTCAGACAAACGCAGAGGTAGCATGGGTCCACATGTAACCAGACGAAGCAAGCACAAATAGGCAAATACTCTGAATAATGGCAGAGAAGAGCACACGGAAACTTGCCCGGACTCACTTGGACTCTTTCTCCCCTTTCTTGTCCAACCAGTTCATGGATGGGGAACATCCCAAGCCTCTGGCATATGGTATTAGATGCTCTGGGTATTAGGTAGGAAGCTACTGATAAGTCTTTTGAAACGGTACAGCTGGCGTCATGTAGTCCAGAGGTTCATATCAACCTCTCAGAATTTGGAAGGGAGAGTGAGATTTTGTTTATTTATTACAAGTGGAAGAAAGAAACTGGGGTGCTTAATCAGCCATTTGCGTCTACTGGGAGTTGAAGCTGGTTTGGGTGGCTGTGCCCATGGCCCCTGTTCTGTTAGGGAAGAACCCTTGTGCAGCTTTCAGAAAGTCATACAAACATCTCAAAAAAGGCTGTATGAGGATGCCAGAAACACAGCTGTAAGTCACAGATCACTAATTATGAAAGCATTTTGAGATGCTTTGAAAGGATCTCTATGCTGGATAGGCAAATATTTTAATTCCATACTCCAATGATCACTCTTCCAGCAGCACCCTTAAAATATATTTTCCTTCCCTGACTGTCCCCTGTTGTTAGTTACACCTCCATGCAGCTTTTAAATAACAGTATGATTTCCAGCACTACAGCACTATCAAATGTACTCATTTTCTCTGCATTTGGTTCCACTTACAAGACACTGAATTATTAGTACAGCATTCAGTTTGAAATCTTTTTGCACCATTAACAGAGTGAAGTATTACACAATAGTGGCTACTACTGTTATTTATCATTCATTAAATGCTAATGGAAATTCAGCCCATCTTCAAAATGTCATGCCCTTACACAGGTAGAGACAGAGAGGCAGAGATTAAAAGGTTTTTTCCAGCAGCAAACAACAAACTGGTGGTAAACAAATTCTCATATTCACCTCTTTGTTTTAGCCACCAAAATAGAGACTGTCATAAGGATAATGGCTTGCAGTTCTCTCTCCACACTCAGGTCACTTTTTCCCCCTCACTCAGGAGTTAAGGACTATCACTACAGCAATTAAACCCACACTTAAAAGTAGTGACCTGAAACTGGAAGACCCAGCACAACTGGGATATGCCAGAGGACTACAGCTACTAAAAAGAGGTCCACACTTGGGGAAACACTGAAGACATTCCTTCTCCAGAGGTACCACCCCTATTAACACACCAACAGTCCCCAACACCTCTGCATTTTGGTACGCAGAACCGCATATGTTAAACTACTTTTCTTGGAGTTCAGCTAAGAATGCTGCCAGCTTGTAAACAGCAGAGTCAGTTTTGCTGCCAACACAGTTTTTACCTAGAGCAAACGGAAGTGCTTTTCCAAGAATTTCCAAGACTGTTGTGTCATGCGCTGGCACCACACCATGCAGCCCAGGGAGGAAAGAGAAAAAAATACAAGCCGCTGCTCTGCGCATCCTGAAAGGGATTATTTAGAGGCATTCATTTATTCCCAGGAAGGGACTGGCAGTGCAAAACAGACCTTCCAAAAAACCCCAGTATTCACTGCAGGGGAACATAGTGTTTTAGTATTTTCAATACCATAGCAAAAACTGAGTAACTTCTATAGCAGACAAGTTTCAATTTTCATTACAATTTTGAAAGTTTTGTTTGATGAAGTACAGTGGAGGCTAAGAAATGTAACATTTCTGAAGGACTGGAGAGCAATCTTCTCTATTCTTCCTCCCCCACCATGGGTTTTGTGCAGTACTACAGCATTAGTCCTTTGGTAACTTTACCATTTTGAAGTTTTTATTAGAATTATGTGTGTGATGACAGTGTTTACAAGCCCTCGCTAAGGTCAGGGTCCCAGTGTGCAAACATTTAAATATGATGAGCATTTATAAGATAAATATACAAGATAAACCAAGGACATTGTATTCTCCATACTTTAATCATGAAGAAAACTTAAATTGCTTAACTTCCCCTCAAGACCATAGCATGGAAAATTCAAATCAGCAATAGAAACTGAACCCAGACTTCCCCAGACCACAAGCTCACCAAGAAGAATTAAATGTGTGCATACATTCAACCACTGCACCAATTCATAACAGTAAGTACTTGCAACTAAGTTTTCTGGGTAAAACCTTTTGAGTTGTAAGTTACGTTACTTTTAAAACACACTCAACCAAACATCAGTCTGCTGATATCTCAAGAATTACAAGGCAATTCTCACTCTCATGCCAAAATTCCCTTTATTGAGCAGTTTGGTACTGCAGTTCCGGCTATGTAGACTTCATAGATGTGCATGCACATTTCTCTATTTTAGTGGATTCCCTGCCAGCTACAACTTTGGTAGATATTTTTTCCTGCCTAGAAGGACATCCACATTTTTCTTTGCAGACTGGTTATAATCATGTCACTAATTCACATTACCAAAGAGCATTTGAACAGCCTAGAAAACTAACAAAGAGCCTTTTTCAAGGACTCAAGATGTGCATAAAGTTCCACATGAGGACCACTCTGAATACTTTCTAGGGATAAACAGAAACTAGGAATAACAAAGCACCTCACCCTTCCCGGTGCAGGGGAAACAACATTACATAAAACCAGCACAAGCTCAAGTCTTGCTATACACCCACGCAATTTCAAAGCTTCTTTTTAATAGGTCTTGTTTTAAAAAAAAAAAACAAAACCAAACAGTCTTCAATAGTATGTGTTTGCTAGTGAAGTCCCTAAACAGAGAAAGCCACTACGTTATTGTTTCATCCAATCCTGAATGATTAACTAACACTTTGCATCAGAAGCCTCTTGTAAAGAGATAGAAAGTATGTTTTTTTCAGTTTCAGTTCAAAAACAGGTTCTTTCAGATAGGAGAAAGCAATTGAGATTTGGACAGGAAAGCTTACTTCCCTCCAAATCAAAAGTAGGTGTTAAAGACTAGAATCTATTAGTTCTAAACTCATAAAAGAGCAGCACAACCAGAAAATAATCAATTCCCTTTTACTCAAAGAACATTTCCTTTGCTTTACATTTAAAATGGAGTTGAATAAGAATCACAGAATAAGTCACATAGGAAGGGTCATCAAAAAGCATTTTGATAAGAAAAAAATTTCCAAATATTTTAACTAAACAGCTAAAAATACTCAGGTTTAGCATTTCATTGAATGTAGTGCTATGTAAGAAGTTGTTTGATACATTTCTTGGAAACAGTAATATAGTAAATTAACGTTGTTTCTGATTTGCATGTTAAATCATAGCTAGAATGTGTTGAATCCTGTCCTTCTGCTTAACAGAAAATAATACCAAATTTACTTCGTTATTTTCAGTTGCACATCAACATGTTCTCATACATACACACCAGTGAGATCCAGTCCTTCCACTGGATACCATCCAGATACCACCACACAGACAAACAAGCGAGTTTTAAAATAAAGCTTCTTGTCAGCCGATTTCAATCATCAGTTAAAATTGGCAATGCAAATTATTCTGTTCTTTATCAGACAAGAGAAAAGATTTCCAAACTGTCAAACTGGCGGGTAGCATCTTGACAGCAGATGGAAATGCAGTAAGTGGAGTCCTGCACGGCAGTGTCTTTATGTCACTCTTGGAAAACTGAATCCACACAGTGAATGGTTCTTTATACAACGGGAAGAGAACACACATTTAGGGAAGGAATCTGCTGTACACCTCTGTCATCTTAAACCCCTCCAGGAATGAATGGGACCAGCCCAGCATGAAGAGCTGAGCGAGCTTGTTTACCATAGGAGGCCTCTTTCCCAGTCAGTCAATCACATATCTCTTTTAAAACTCATGGCAAAAGACTGACTTGAAGACAATTTTATCTTGCATAGTGTTTGACTAAGTGGGGGCGGGGGGTGGATAGGGCAAACTGATATATTATTGAAAGCCACCCCCTCTTCCTTTGCCCAAGAGCCTGAAGGAAAGCGAATGTGTCGGGCAGCGTGCTGCCAGGGAACGCTTCCTACCTCCCATCCAGAACCTGGGCCAGGACAACATTGCCAGGCTTTTCCACCTGCTATCTAAAGCTGGATGAACAAGAGAGAGTTGTACCTTGCTTCTGCATAGATCTCTCAGAACATTTAGCAACAGAAGCAAGACATACACCCTGTCTCAGGGCCATTTTTATTGGGACAACAGCCCCTGCTGAGAGTTTTGAGGAGGCAGCTCCTTGCACTCCTCTAAGGTCTTCTAACTGCCAGCAGGCTAGGACCCCTGTCAGTGTGTGTCACAGTGTGTCTTCTGACATTTTCTGGGGGGAGAACTGAGCAGTTTTGTCTTTTCTACAGGAGCAAGAGAGACAGTGCTGAAGGAAGTTTCCCACAAAAAGTCCATTTCCAAACGCCTGGTTTAGAAGATCACTCTTCAGCTCCTTCAAATCTGCAGCGTGCACATCAGAAAATGTGATACAGTACATACATAATCCTGGATAAACTAGATTCCCCACCCTTTCCCATTAAGGAAAATCAGTAACTACAATCCCTATTTAGGACCTGTGATTACAAGGATCACCCTCCGCCCTGCCCTGATCAAACAATGTGGGCTCTAGGAAAGCAGGAGAGCCCTCATGTCAATAATCCAAAACACTGTTGCTTCCACTCCAGAACAGCTGACTTGAAGTGCATGCTAGGCTGTGCTTATTAACAAAATGAGAAATCTGATATATAGAAAGAAAACACTATGTGAGGATTAATCCTGGATTGCAGTTTGTGGCCAGCACTGGGCTGTCATCCAAACAGAGATGAAAAAGAAGAAAATTTCTCCCACCTGTCACTTAGAGCAGGTACAGCTATCGCAGTGCTGTAGCCTCCTCCGTACAATCCCTTTTATATCAGCTTAACATCCAGGATTGACCTCACCGGTTCATTTCTTCCTTGTTTTGTGGGAGCCAGCACTGGAGGGTGAATTTTCTTTCCAGGAATTACAAACAAGAATTGTGAGTAACTTACAAGTTTGGACAGCTAGCTTGTAATACGCATACATGTCAAGGAAATAAACCCAGCTTAAAACTGGCATCTTGTTGGAAGCCAGAGATGCCAACTGAACAAAAAAAATACAACTCTCAGGAGCACTCTTTTTCATGTTGTTTCTGCTGCTTTTGAGAGGGGTAAGCACACTGTCACAGCTGATTAAAATAAACTAAACAAACCCATGCAGTTGCTTTGCCAATGAGCTACAGCACAGCAGGCTGAGCTCTCCGTTGCAATGCATTGTCCTTGCTTCTGATACTACAGCAAGATAAAAACCAATTTAAGCAGCCCTAGTGGTTTAATCACTGCTGTTCAATCCACACCAAACCAAAGGAGGAGTCATCTTTATTTTTTAAAAGCCATTCTTCAGCTTATGGTAGGGTCAACACTCTGTTGTTGCAGTCCCACAGCTGAGCCCCATTAATTTTTCTCCCAGCCCAGCAGGGCCATATCCCTGATGCCGAAACAGTCCTCTTCCCATGGAGCTTTGCCTGTCACAATACAGCCAACGGAGCTGCTACCTCACAAAGGGGATTCTGCTTCCTCCCATGCCAAGACCACATTTGCTGCTGCGCTGAAATGTCACTTCTGGCAACCTTCTTCCCCAAATGTTGTCAGAAACTGCAGTTTTGTTTGTACACTTTGTCAGTCAGATTTGATTAGGGGGAAGATGGGACACTTGGTTTTCTATAGAGAAGACATGACAACCTCGTCATACCAATACCTTCTGCCTACCAAGCTACGGAACATTCACCAGACTGGAGGAGAGGGTTAAACGCTGCAGTCAGCACAAACAGCAGTTCTGATATGAAGGCAAAACCACCTCTGTTTTCAAACATGATCCTATTTCCCTACAGCTCTCATCAAAAAGGTAGCAGGAGCTCAAAGAACAACCACATACTGTTTTCTATACAAGGTCAAAGGAACGCACAACATACAGTTTATGTTTGACAGTTCTTCATTACTTATGGGGCATAAAGATGCTAGAAAATGAGAACTCTAATTGGAACATTTGCTGTTCGGGACTTCAGATTTCATGCTGTGACCACCAATTTTGGGACGCAGTGGCTGTTTTAGAGTTTCAATCCATTACAACACTAAAGTGATTAGCATTAGGTTGTGCGCCAGTTGTTTTAAACGACTAATCACAATGAATTGAACACGTACTCTCCTGGAATAAGGCCTCTAACCCTCTCTTCCTCTCCTTCTCTCTCCCCCACCCCTTGTCACACATTGGCTTCTGCCAAACAATTCAGCGCTGACACTGCCATGTATCACGTGAGAGCAAGTGCTTCAAGCATCTTGCGATACTTATTCCTATCCACACACCCGTAAGTCATTCCGCCCAGCAACGTACGTGAATACTACCGTGAGCTGTTTCTTTATGCATTAAAGATTTAGAGCTCCCCCAGATCCTTGGACGAAGCTGTTCCCCCAAACACTGACAAATCATCCCTTTTATGTATACGCATCTCGTCTGCATTTCACGAAGATTAGGAAGCATGACATAAGAAAAACCAGCTATATCCTCGGATTCTCCCCTTCCTCCTTCTTACACCCCTGCGGCCACGCAAGGCTGCTGTGATTAAGCAATGGATTTTAGCCACAAAAGAACAAGGCACGTACGTGGGGTTTCCTTACCCCTGTTAGAATGGAAAGAAACAAATGTAAGGGGTTGCTTATTATTAATGCTGATCTCCTCCAGAGCTAAAATGATATGTCAGTAGCAGGTGGCAAGTTTGAAGAACCCCTTCCCCTCTTTTTTTTTTTTTTTAAATTTAAAATAAATATAACAAAGGGCACACAGATTTGACCTAATGGGTCAACCACCAAAAGTTTAACTGATTTAAATAATTAGACTTAGAATGTCAGGCACCACTGCAAATAATTGCTCCTAATGCTTTTAGGATTAGATTGCTAATGAAAAGGAGCAAAAAGAAGGCCACTTGCAGTTGTGGAAATTAGTCAATTTTCTTTCCATGTGTCAATTTCCCCATGTATATTTGCTGTGAAATCCTAAGCTTTCTCTCCAGAGCTGCTGTAGTAGATACAATAGTTCTAAGTCATAAAAAATAGTAATGTCATCTTGAAATACTTGTTGTTTATACACTGTATTTATCAAGCACAGCAAACATCTGTTCATAGTTCTGACATTTTCCAATGAAAGTGACTATTGCATATTGTTTTCCCCTTTAATTTGTGGAAAAACATGGGAGCCATTCAAATATAAACAGCATTCCGCAATAAATTTAAACCAGTTTTGGTCAAAGGACAGTTTATTAGCAGAATGTAATTCATGCTCTTCCTAACTGTTTTCTGGCTGATCTCTGACTTATTCTAACAGCTCAGTAACATCCGGGGTGATTTCTGATGTTAACCGCCTGCTATAACACTCGCTTTCACATCTCATTCATTCATCCGATGTGGAGGTGTGTCGTCTCTCCCCCCCCCCTCCCGCCCGCTCCCGGTACCGGGGGCCAAGCCGCTCGCCTCCGGCCGCGCCGGGGCCGCCCGAGCTGAGAAAAGGCTGCGGGTTTCGCCGCACAAACTTTGGAGCCGCCGGAGCGCGGTGCGAACACGCGTGTGCGGGGGGCGGCGGGGCCGGGCGGAGCGCGGCTGGCGGCCGCGATAACGGGGGGGGGGGGCGGTGTGTGAGGGTGGGAAACGCCGGGAGCCCCCGCCCGTCCCGTGCCCGCTGCCCCCGGGCCCGGCTGGAGTCAATGATTGACTTCTCCCGCCCCGTACAAAGGGGCTGGGAGCGGGCAGGGCGCTGCGGGAACGGCACCGCACCGCACCGCGCAGGGGGCCGCGCACACATCCCCCTCCCCGCCTATCCCTCCCCCCTGCCGGCTTGGCTTGGCTTGGCTTTTAAATGCAACCAGATAAACAAAAAAGCCCTAGTGCCCCCGCCGCCGAGCTGGCACCGGCACCGCCGGGGGACGAGGAGCCCGGCCCGGCGGCGCCGCTCACCCGGGACCGGGAGCCGCGGGCAGCGATCGGCCCTCCCGGCTCCCGGAATTACAGCTTTACGCGCCTCGGCAACAGTATTGCCAGCCGGGATGTACAATTTAATTATTTCCTTTTTTTCCAAAGCGGGTGGACAGCCCTGCGCCCGGCCGGGGGAGCGCGCGTTTCTTGCGGGGCACAAAGCCGGGCGGGCAGGGACCCTGCGAGCCCCCGGCCGCGGGAGGGGGCGCGATCCTGCGCTCCCTCCATCGCATCCCAGACGGTGCCGTAACAAAAGCCAGAGCCCCACGGCGACGGCCAGGGCGAGCGGAGCCGCCGGGTCCTTCGCTCCGCCACCCCGAACGGCCGAGGGGGGCGTCGGGGAACGGGGCGGGGGCGTCGGGGGGGGAGGGGGGAGCAGGGCAAAAGTTCACCGCGGTCCCGGTAGGGCAGGGGGTGCCCGGTGGGGCAGGGGCCGGCGCTGGGGTTAGGGGATGCCGGCCCGGCTCGTCGCCTTGCTGGACTGCATGGGGCAAGGCGGCGATGCACGTCCCGGGAAGCCCCTTCCCTGCCCTCTCCTCCACAATGAGGCCGGATCCCCATCACAAACACGCCCCCCCGGCACCCCGAGGCTCCGCTCCCTCCTTTCGGGGAAAAAAAAAACCAACAAACCAACAAACAAACAAAAAAACCCCCAAACCCCCCCAAAATTCGTCCCGGTTGCAGCGGGCGAGCGGGGATGGGGAGAAGGCTGCTGCGCCCGCCTCGCCGGTCACCCCCACGCCGCCGGGCAGCAGCTGCGGCCCCCGGCCCGACCCCACCGCCGGGCAGGGGCACGCAGAGCCCTGTGCACACACACAGAAATGGCACGGGAGGAGGGGGAAAGTTTCCAGCCGCTTCAACCAAATAGACAAGGTTCTCAATGCCCGGGCAGGCACGGTGGCCAACACACCGAATGCACGCCCTGGCCCCGAAGGCAACGGGGCAGCGCGCCGGGCGAGCGAGGGGAGGGGGCCCGGGGCACGGAGAGAGGGGGGCAAGAGGGAAAGGAAAATTATTCCGATTTTTTTTTTTTTTTTTTTTTTTCAATGGAACTGCCGCTGGCGCCGGGCACGGCTGCAGCAGGGCAGGGAACGAGGGGACATCCCGGCGACTCTCCCGAGCGGACCCGCACCGATGGGCAAATGACCGGGGCTGCGCATAAAGAGCGGGGGAGCGGGGCTGGGCTCTCGCCCGGCCGCCCCCGGGACGCGCGGCCCCGCGCCCCCGCCCGCGCCCCGCTCCGCGTTACCTTCTTAGTGCATCTGGAGCAGCAGCTTTTCTTCCCCTTCCCCTCTCCTCCTCCTCTCCCTCTCCTGTCCTCTCGGTTTATACCAGCCTGTTCCTCATCTCACAGCCTTCCTCCCAGCGCCATCTTGCAAGCTTGTGACGTTGGGAGCCGCTCACCCCTGACCCACATTTGAATAGAAGCCAAAATGAAAAAAGAAGAGGAGAGAGAGAGAGGACTAGGGGGAAGAAGAAGAAGAAAGAGCGGAACAAGGGGAGGCAGGCGGAGCAGCAGCTAGGCAAGTGCTGTGCCAGTGTGGAACAGCATCGGCTCCCGCTCCCTCGACAGGGAGTTTAGTAATAAGCAATTTCCTGCTTTTGCAATAAATGTTGCCGCGGCGGGGCTGGGAGAGGGACGGGGAGCTGGGTAATTCCCACCGAGGGACCAGGGCTTCCCCCACCCCTAGCCGGCCCCCCTTCCCTGCCACCCACACCCCGAAACCCAGCCTGGAGCCCGGCCACTGCCTCCCAACAACCCAAATTCTGCTGCTCCCTCCCCGCGTTTGAGCAACAAAAAAGGCATCTGTTAAGATTATTTCTCCCATCACTGATGAGGTCTAAGTGTGTGTTAAAGGAAATGATACAGATTATAGACTGAACATGTATTGGAATCCGAAATGAGCTTTATAAACACATTAAGAAAACATCCTCATGTATAATGCAATTTGCATATTAGCTTTTTATCACTCCTGTCTGTTTTTGAAAGACTGACAGTGCATTTAGCACCATCCGAGACAGATGAAGACATGGCCTTTGTAGAAATCTGAAGTTTGGGTTGTGCTTTATTTTATTTTTTTTAGTTATTTACCTATTTGTATATCGAGTATATCGAGAGGAAAAGTTATATGTGTTTTGCATCCCTGTTCCTGCAAAGACTTTCATACGTGCTTAACTTTAAGCACATCAGTGATAACACTGAGCAAGCAGGGGCTATTCAGATGCTTACACTAAGCATGTGGACAGTCTGCAAGCTCAAGCTATTATTTTGTAAAATGTTAAGTGAAATTATATCATCTTAATTTTGCTGACCATTGCCACAAAGCACAACTGTGCTGAAATCTGAATCATACCTTTGTAGCACTTTCTCCCTGCAATTGCTAATTAATCTGTAATAACAGGAGCAACGCATATAAACATTTTTATTGTAATCATGCACAGGAGGAGTTCTTCCACTATCCCATGTAGGAATCAATGTATTAGTTGCAAGAGTGAGATGACATTTCTTTTCTTCTATGCCCTCATAACCAAAACTCTCTGTAGCCGGAGCAAGGTGATTCATTAGCGCAGCTGAGTCTACCATTTAACACATCTCTAAGAATTCCCTAATAACCTCAACACCAGTGACTCCCTCAGCGGGTTCCTGTGCAGGTCCCCGCAGCTCACATGCGCTTCAGCCGGAGCCCAGCTGCAGCCCAAGCGCTCCTTCCCTGACAATAAAGGTATTTTCTAGTTGCTCATCCAGAGTTCAAAGTTTTTGCAAGAGATGGTTTCTTCAGACCTACCAAAGTGGCTTGAGGAGCAAATAAAGATAAGACAAATCACAACAGCCATATCAGAAAGGTCTGGACTGGTGGTTTGTTCACAGTACACGCCATAAAGAGCAGAACACTTTAACAGTGGTGAGAACAGCAAACCTGACTGTCAGCACAAGACCCAGTGAAGTAGATAAGGATCAATTCAAGACTCTTCTCCCACTGCGTAAGTTAATTTAGGATTGGTGGTGCTGCTCTTAGCTGTATTTTAAAGCTAAGTGGCCTTGCAAATAGCCAGGGAGGTGTAGGTAGCCATTTGTTTCATGCTGTGCCAGGGAAATTGGTAGGCAAATACACAGAAGTTCTTGTGCTGTGTTATCTAAAGAGGGGGAAAATGCATCCTGGAGTTATTTCATGGAGGTTTAGACATTTGGGTTTAGAAAGACCCACTTTTGTGGATCTCTGTGTGGCATCTCAAGACCTCAACAATGCCACCATCTGCTCTCAATCTTCCTTCCTCTTGCTGAAGCTCTCTGCCCCAGAAGCAGTCGTCAGCACAGCCTGTCTGCCCTGCCAGCTCACAGACCAGCGCCTTCATCCAAATCCCCTTTCATCAGGCGTTTGACCAAAGGTGCCAGGCTCTGCATGGGAATGGCTTGAAGCTTGAGCAATTCAGCCCTCCTGCCCAGTTTGCTAGGCAGGTGATAACTCTGGAGAGTGAAGGGAGTGAAGAAGGTTGGGAAGAAAGGGAGAAACATCCTAAAAGGCCAATGCAAGATTTGGTCTGCAAAAACCTTTACTTGTATTTGAATCTTCTCTGGGTTTGGGGACAATCAGTTCCGAGCATTCCTAAGGAATGGAGAGAGAGACATATTCTCAGTGTAGAGAAGACAAAAAAAAGATAGAAATTAGTTGTCTGGCACCTAGAAATGATATGGTAAGATGTAACACTGCATTCATATACACATGATAATTATAAGGTTGAAAGAGAATTAATGAGAAAGCTAGACCTGGTGCTGTCACTACAACCATGGACATCTGTGGAGAATCTGATGAGCCAAGTAGAAGTATGACCACACCTACCTGGAAAACATCTACAGGCATGCAAGGCAGATACCATGATACCTGTAATGTCTCCAAGCAACCACAGCCAGGGAACTTGCCATCCAAACAGAGGGTACACCCTCAAGTTCTGAGAAATCACACCCACTGTGGGCACGTCTGTCACTGGGTGAAACATGCCCATGTACGAAAAGCAAATGTGTTCCTGAGGTGCAGAGCCCAGGGTTCCCTGGTGAACAGCTGGGCTGGAGGGTGATGGTGGCACATATTCTGAAGGATGGTTTGGGCTAGAGGAAGCTTTGAAGAAAAAGACTCTCCTACTTCCAGACAGATACTTGTGATTAACTTTGTTTTCTAGTTTTGTTTGACTGTGGGGTTTTTAACATTTATTTTGAGAAGAGCACGGTCAGGAGAGCAGCAGTGGGCAAAGCTGCTAGGTGCTTTGCAGACACAAATGAAAGCTTCGGCTTCCTCCTCCGTGCGTTGATGAACATGTTGAATACAACTCACCCAAGGTAGCCATGACAAACAGATTTTTCTCCTAACAGTATGCAAAGAATTCAGAACAGAATAGTAGCCCTTAGTATCTATTCACAAATAGCTCTGTAATGCTGCTTTCAGACAGTAAAGTTTAATTAACTGCATCTGCCCGAACTAAGTTATTATTTGCAAAATACGTAGACTCAGATCAAGTCAGTGGCTGAAACTCAGAGGCATCTCAGACCTTCAGTTTGTTTTCAGTCATTTTCAACCAACAGATGGGTTTAGTGCTTTGTAGCAGCACTAATAGTAAGGATATGCTCGTCACGAAGAAGGAAGAGGACATGGGCAGAATTGTGATAGTGGCAAAGCAGTGCTGTGGGTGAGGAATGGAGTCATCTGAGCCATTGCAGAAGGTCAATAGAGTAATGACCAAAGGGTGGCCTTGTGCCCTTGCAGCTCTTCAGTGCCACCTGCCTTCGGTCCCCGCGCTAGTGGATGTCCAGTGCCATCTAGCAGGCAAAACAGTTGTTTACAGTAGTAAACTGATGGCTAAAGCTGGGTGGAAAAGTTGAAGCGCAAAGCAAAAAATTGTAATTCGAGGAACTAAGCGAAACATACAGGACAGAGAATGCCAGCGTGGGGTGTGTGTCTGAAAGCAAAGGGGAAGCAAGGGCTAACCAGCCTGCTTCTCAAGAATAAATAAGGATATAGCCCTAAAAAAAAAAAAAGAAAGGCAGTTTCTTAACAGAGGTTTGCAGTCATTGCGTCTCCAGTGGGATAGTCCTGATGGTGCCCCTGAAACACTGAGAACCACAACATCAGGCTGGAGGTGAAACAGGCACCCTGTGAGGTATTGCAGTGACCTGGGAAAATCGTGCTGGAGTGGCAACAGAGCAGCTGCTGATAGCCCATGGAATTAAAAAGTTATTTTACTGTCTCCTCAATAGAAATATCCCTCTAAAGTCAGATGTGTGTGTCTGGAAGGTCTTTTCCAACAGACTCGTAAGTGCCCATGGAGGAGACTCCAATTTTATGCTGAGATTTGAAAATCTTTTCTCTCTTACCTGCAAACGCTCGATATGTAAATACGCTACCCTCGTCAAAGCCCCTTTGTAATTAGCTGGATTGGTTGGTTTCCCCACTGCTCTCTGTGATCTTTTGACTGCAGTTGGTGGATAGACACAAAGAACATTACATTTTTACCTTTGTATAACGATACCTTAATTTCTCATATGAGTTCCTATTTGTACTAATTCAAAACTTGTTAGTGGACAAGCTGTACAAATAATTTTTCCACAGATAAATTTTCCAAATAGAGGAAAATACCATACTTTAGATAATCAAGGAAAATCAGAAACAGTAGATGTAATCTGGATCCTTAGTATCAAAAATAGCCCCAAAGGCCCCCAATTCAGAGCTGTTTTTACGCTGCAGCGGGTCGCAGACTCGCTCGGGTCTGGGTCTGCATTGTGAGGGTTCTGTTGAAAGTCACGGGTTAGAAACGCAGTCCAGGACAAAACCCAGAACAACAGAAGGCAACAGTTTGAAAAATTAGGCTAGTTGTTTAGTGCTTGTAGAAGGTACTATTTTGTACACTTCTGCTTCTGTTGTAGTCTTAGTGATAGAAAATTTTAATTTCCTTGAAAGAAAAGAAACATATAATATTTTTAATGCTACAAGCTGCCAGGCACTCTGGCACAGGCAGGGCTGAGACAAGGGGTTTTGTGACTCTAATCAGATAAAAACATTGCTTCCATTATAACAAGATCTTTGATTTCTGTTGGCCTGTGAATTTCATTGCTAATATGTTTGCTCTGTACCTATATCTACAAAACATCTGTATTTAACTATGTCTGCCCTGCTAGTTAATATAGTCTGTGCAATGGCATAATTTCACTAGACTATGGGAGAGCAATAAAAAGCAAGGGAAACAACCGATGAATAAAACCACTACCTATGTGTGTTAATAATAAAGTGAAATTTGCTGGAAATAACTCTGAAATAGATGTCAGAAGGAAATTAAAACAAAAAGGAAACATTTCTTCAGCCATGTAAATAAACAGGGAACAAGAAGAGAACTGGTGCTACTAGGAACAAGTACCAGATTGACAGCAAGAATTTGAAATAAATTGCTGAGTCAGAGGTTGTTCTTGCATTACTTGAAAATAGTAGGTATAGTACATTTATTTTAAAAATTATTTAAAAGTTATCTAAGTAACCACCGAGCTCATTGACTTTGAGACCTTTTCAGGCTTTCAGAAGAGTTTTGAAGAAAAACATAATTAACAACAACAACAAAAAAAGATTTTGAAAAAGAAGATAAACAGGGTAAAATGCAACCACAATACTGATTTTGATGAGTATCCTGAGCTATTTCTTTGCTGAGATAACTGATTGTCTAAGCAAGGGGAAATGTAGTAGATCTAATCTATATGGATTTTAGTCAAGCATTTGATATGATGCCACATGGGATGTTATTAATTAAGATGGAGAAGATGGGGATTAGTACAAGAACAGTAAAATGCGTAAGGAATTGTTTGAAGGAGAGGTGCCAATAGATGACTATTGGGATAGAGAGATTACTTGCGACTCAAGACTGAACTTGCTTAATATTCACTATAACGATCTATTGTCATTTACACTGGAGTATGCTAAAGAAATTTTCCAATGACACAATCAAGAGGCACTGCCATTACCAGGGTCAGGGTGTCACGGCTGGTGAGCTGGAAGACAGTCAAAGCAATGAGCAATGGAAGTGGGATTCAGTTCCATACAAAACAGGCACACATTTGGGATGCACATCTCAGCTATCAAAAATTAGATGTTTTCTTCAAAATGATCATCAGGGCTTCTTCTGTAGCCAATGAAGACAGGAAGGAATGGACATCTATCCTGCCTCTTTTGGATTCTTTCTTAGAATAAGAGGAACCATTCTGTGGATGTGAATGTCTATTACCTGTACAGAACCCTGTGCAGAGGGATAAAGAGAAACAAATTCCTTTGAAGCAAGAAAACTGACTACAAGAAAACCAACCAAACAAACAAAAAACCAAACCAAACCAAAACCAAAACCAACAAAAAAAACCCCTGGATGCGTTAGTTTGTCAGTGTGTGACTGAACCATCAGAACAGGAGGAGGTAATAGAAATGACAAATGTGGTCCAAGACAAGGGACCAGTAACAATAGGAAGGCACTGATAGAGCATCATCTCTGTTGTTGTGTAGGATCTTGTCACGGGCAGCAGGACAGGTACTGGTCTGTCAGGATGGTAGGAGACACTTTCCAACAGGAGCAGAGTACTGAAAACTACAGCTGCTTTAGAGACAAATGCTGGTCCATGGATATGAGAGAGGTACCATGTGTTGCTGGTAGTGGCTGGGAACTGCTGAGGTGCTGGGTTCTCTTCCAGTCTCATGTTTCTAATGTTACAGGTAGGAAAGTGTTAATCATCATTGATGATTAGCATGTGTGTACTTTGACTATGTTTTTTTGGTCTTGTTTTTATTTTTTTTGTGTTTGCATGTAAGTACATACGTGTGTGTACACAAACCCACACATCCATTCATCCATGAATACACATGTAAGTGAAGCTTTGCTCCTGTTGCTTGTTGGGTAGCACAGAGGTACTGAGCTGTATTTTGTATTGTCTGTAATATCGCGCAGAGCCAGCTGGTATTTGTTAATGTGCTGCATTTCTAGGTATTTGTGGTGGTGACTTCCAAGAGACTTTGTGTGACTTCTGAGAGATAAGAAACTTTAAAATCTCTTCTTATCCTCACATTAGATAAAAATAACAGGAAAAAGCCCACCAAATTCAGCTGTACATAAGATCTTTTTGCTTTTTTTGTGTATGTGTACTTTGCGTGGCAGTGTGTACAATATGCATAAGTCACTGATGTTGCAAGCTGAAAGAATGAATTATTGTCAGATGGAGGTAAAGCACACAATATGGTCAAGTAAGCAGTTCCAATAATAGCTGTGTTTATGGAAGCTGAGTGTAATAGAGAGCAAACTCTACAGGGTGCCAGAGTGGTGTCAGTGTGGGCTTTTTTGCTGTTGGTGACCAGGGACAGCAGAAGGACTGGTCTTAGCTGAATGCTTTTAAGCTTACGCATTTATCGCACGTAATGAAGTTGCTTCTCAGGCACTGGCACTCCAGCGAAGGGCACAGGTAATTTTAGCTTCATGTAATAGGTGGAGGTCTAACTAAAAGTCTCCACCCTCCCCAGCTTGGAGAGTTACTGCTGGGTGACTGCCATGGCTTGGACAGCCTGCCCAGGCTACACCAGCCTTTCCAGCCAGGAATTTGCTGGAGAAATGGAACTGTTGTAGAGTAACTGGGCTGAGCAAACTCCCTGAAGCTGGCGCTGCCCAGGGTGAAGCACAAACCGAGGGAGTGCTAAAGGTTTGGTCAGGTCACAGCAGCGGGTTTAGTTAATGTGGTAGAGTAGGTAATCACAAGATACAAGAACCATAAAGGGCTCATTTCCATACAAAGTGGACACGAGAATACAAAGGTATGTTGTCGCCTAGCTGAAGTCTGCCCTTTAAAGCCAGCGGTCGTGCAAATATCACTTTTTACTCTGCATAAAAGAAAGCAACAGCAGTTCCCTTGATTACAGGCACACATACACGGGTGTGTTTTAACTGAGTCTCGGTGGCCTCAGAAAGGGTGTCACATGCAGAGGCACAGGTGTAACACGGACCCTGCACAGTCCCTCCAGGGTTTGGTATCTGTCCCACCTGCCCCTTCACAAACAAGCAGGGTTCACTCTCAGGCTGCCCAGAGCACAGAGCAGATAATGACTGGCATGGAAGAGCCCACGGGCAGCTCAACAGCCCTCTGTACTTACTGGTATCAAAGGTCAACAAATGATAAAAAATAAATATGTTCCAGTGCCAGCAGGGCACTGGTGATCAAAGATAAAAGTTTCGCTACCACCAGAGAAACATTTTTTTGTTTGGTACCAACATGGACTGTATTTACTGTGATTTTTTGAGTCCTAGGGAAAATATACGGATGTGAAACGTGTTTTGCTGTCAGGGGATGTGCTGCAAAGGCCAGCCTCTCTCACTCAGCATACGCTATGCTGTTCTTATGGAAAGTGGGGCTTATGTGCACCTGATCTGCAAAGCGAAGAAATTCACTGGGTTCTGATACTTTTCATTCTTTTTTTTTTTTTTTTCAAAAATTATGTTCTTCTTTTCTGTCCTAAAAATGCCTTTCTGTTTGGGTCTGACTTCACTGGTGCTGGTGAATCCAGAACAACTACACTGGAGCCACTGGTGTAATATGGGTGAAGGGGAAGGAGACCTCAGCCCAGTGCCTGACATTCTTAAACAGGGTTATAAACACCATTGCTCAGCTCATATTCATCTTCTGTGATTAATGCCAATGCCAGTGGGAAGCCCGCCTAGTCATTTCCTACCGTGTAATGCAAGGTGACTATAGTCTGGGGGACAAAGAACAAGAGATCAGGATGTTTTTCAGGAGCAGACAGAAGACTGGTTATAAATGTTTGGGGCGATTTAGTTTCATTATTTTCTGTATCAGCACCGAGGGCTGGCTGGTGCTTTCTTGCACATTTCTAGATCTAGTACCAGTTTAGAGGCTATCCCTGGGAATTCAGACTCTGCTTCTCCTTCCTCTTTTTAATACTTGCATTCTTTTATTTTTTTTTCCTTTTGTTACTCTGGAGGGACATCTCTGGCAGTGTTTTCACGCTGTTTTAGTTTAAGGACAATGCATGTGAAAAGCAACATACTAGAAACCCAGATGCTGGTCCCTGGTGCTCTTCTATTGCCCCTGGGCCAAAGGGTCATTTACCGCAGCTTTTAGCCTGCTCTAAGCAATGATGGGTGACAGGATGGTGCAGGGACAAGGAACCATGAACATCATTGAACACCAAAAACACCACAGTGGCTGCCCAGTACCACACATGTAGCATTCACAGGCTGAGGAGGTCCATAGCAGGACCCTGGACTGCATCACAGAAAGATATTTTCAACCTTTGCTTAACTTTGGATGACAAATTAGATATTCTAAGTTGTGATGGTAGCCCCATTCGTTGGTGTAACATTTGTAAACTGTGACATGCTACCAGGTGATAGTCTATTTATCCAAAGTGTCCACCAAAGATAGAACTTGATGTAGATAGCAAGCTGATATATATCATCAACAGTATTTGCTGAGAAGTACCTTTAGCTTGTCAGCAAAAATGCAGCATTTAGGACATTACACTTTTCAGTCACTTTACAAGCACTAGAAATGCTAGTGGATACAGAGCAGTAAATATTACACTCTAATTTTACAGAGAGGCGCAAATCTTTCTTCCAAGTGCTGAGGCAAGCAAGGGCCAAAGGAAAATTCTGTAGCAGCGAAGTACCAGAAGCATGTAGTTGTGAAATGGATGAACATCATCCAGCACAACAGCCATTCTTCATTTGCTCTCCCAGAGGCAGGAGACAAAGGATGGCTCCTGGAGAAAATCATTGCACCTTCCTCACCTCAAGCAGCTCTGAGGGGCCGAGTAAGGGAGAGACGGATGTGCAGAAGGAAGGGGAGCTGGGCTGGAAGAGCCAGGCACTTCTGCAAGCTTTCCTCGTTCTCCTGGAACCTTTAACAGCACATCTAAAAATGCTTGGGATTTGCTTTCAGAATTGAGAACTTGCCCAGAGGCTGAGAAATAGGATGACGTGCTTTGGGCTGCAGGAGCCCATGTCAGAAACTGGATAGAACACAAGTATTTCTGCATCCCACTCCTCTGCTTAGATGAGCAACCCACGCCGCTGTAAATCATCCAGGAGACACTGGTGTTACTGGGGCTTTAGGTGTGTCGTCAGTCACAGTGGCTGTAGTGGGAGGACCTGGCTGCCTCTGGCCGCCGGGGCACCCGGGCACTGCTGGCTCCGGCAGCAGTGGCTGAGATGCCACATGCCCTTACTTTATTTTTAAATAGGGCACAGAGTCTCTTGGTGCAAAAAAGGGTTGCTTCTTCCTCATCTGTTCTTAAACGTGCACTCTAGCTATCATTCGATCTGTTATGAAACACTCGTCTCAGGATAAGATCGCTGAGGAAGCTGTGGCAAGACAACCCTGACAATTTCTGGATGCTGCAGATCTCTGATTACACTCCTGAATATGCAATAGAAACTACATTTTCGCACTCCTCTATAGGTACAGTACTTTCCTTGGTGAGTGTTCCCAGCCCCTGAAACTCCTGTCTCCTTCATTATCAACCTTATTCCGAGGTGCTGCTGACTGCTCTGTTCTTTATCTTCCCCGTCCCAGTCCCTTTGCAGGCCCACAGCAGTCTGTACCTGGAAACAGATTATTGTTGCTGTATAAGCAACCGCAAATCCTTTTGATCCCCTTGGTTCTCTACGGGGCAGTCAGGTGAGACTTGGCTTGGGGTGGCTTCAGCAAGGGGCAAGACCCCATTTCTGGCATAACGCTGTTTGTGCGAATCATGTCCATCTGTTCCTTGGGTGAAGCATCTCACAAGAAATTGACCCCACTCTTTTCACTTGAATTGGAACAGAGAACATTGGGTTTGTTCTCTGTAACCACAAATGCTTTGGGACTTGCCTGAGATGCTGTATCTCCTCTGCTGCAGGGATTTCGGCAGCAGAAATCAACACTGGCCATCTTGACTTAAAGCGGGTGTATTGTCCTGTCTGCACTTTGGAAATTACTTTGTCCAAAAGGGCTGAGATTTGTTGGCTCTGAGTGAACCCATGAGCAATGAGAGAGGTCTCAGTGAGAGAGACACAAGCATTTGCTTGTGTTGTTGCTGTGATTGTACAGCTGGATTTTCATTAGATGCAATGGCTGTTCATGGAACAGTGTGTGAATCATACGGGACAAGAATGCTTCCAGGGGGCTGGAGAGCCACTTTTATGGCCATCTTAAAATTATAACAAACATAAATAGTTAATATGTTACTTGTATTTTTCTGCTAAAAAACAAAGAATGGGATAAAATATTGAAGCAGAAAAAGTGGGGGGTTTAAGATGGACTGATAACCTGTTAAAAAGGCATGCATGTATGTTGTTATTGCAGCTTTTGCCAGTTTAAACAAGAGGCTATATTTTGTTCTTAATTAAGAATTAAAGGATTTCTATGCACATGTCTACAGTGGAGACCCTCAGGTGATTCCGAGATGAGGGTAAACTGGATGTTTTTTTCAGCTAGTTACATTGAAATGACTTACCACTGGAATAGCATCTGCAACAGTGTAAGGCACGGAAGCAATTTTTCTTTTGTAAGAAGATGAAATAAAAAAGGAGTCAAAGAGTAAGCAGGCTGAATGGGCCATTAGCACCAAACTCTAAAGATGTAGAAGTCAAATGGGATAGAAAGGCCCCATAAATTTTTACAGCTCCTCGGAGAAAAACACTGTGATTATTAAAACATGAAACCTTGCTTTTCTAAAATGCTTAAAAGATTAATATAGAAATGTCATACTGTGGCTGCTGGAGGGATTATCCTTAATGGGAATGTTAGAAGTTATTTTAATGTAAAGCAAACATAGCCACTGAAGAAAGATCAAAAGTGGAACAAATTCAGGGCTCTTAGTTTCAGGAAAATGAAGTTTGTTGAGAAACTATTTCTACTCTGTTAATTAGAATGAGCAAATTCTCCATAAATATTGTACATATATGATATAGAAAATGATGACCTCATCTAATTAGTCATTACCTAATCCAATCACTAGCACAAGAGCAAGGCTTAGGGTCTTTTTATGAAAAATTTTGTTCGCTTTTTGGCTTGAGAAAAACTATATTTTTGCTATCGCACATTTTTGTGAGGTCATGTGTGTGTCCCTAAATAGTTTTGACGATAATCCACCGTCCACGGGCAGGGGAAGGTCGGTCACATGGTGCAATGGCAAATGCTCCCAGAGTTTGTGGTCTTTTCCATGCAGGAGCAAATTCTGTGACTTTTTGTTTTCAATCTAGCATTGTTACTTCTTTAAATGTAAGCTGACCACAGAGCAACTGCTTTGGTCTCTGTGTAAGCCTTTGAAGTCTAAATAAAATCTTCAGTGTTGCTAATTTAGAGCAAGAAATGTAGTATTTTCTTTGCAGTTCAGGATGGCACTTAATTTGCTGCCTGTCCCTGTTGTGACAGCACTGCCCTCAGACACCTGGTTCCATCAGACCCCTGTGCCGGACTATCAGTTCCAGAAGCAGTAATTCCTTTACAAATTGTACTGCTGTCAACTTGTTTTTTCCGCCAACATGAGGCACAAAACCACACTATGCCATGTAGCGGTCCTCACACATTGCTGCTCTTGTTTCCCTATGAAAGGGTTGGACTTACAGAATACAGGTTCTTTTAACATCTATATTTCTAAAAAGATCCATCATGCCAGTACTCAGCCTGAGTCTGCTGGTTTTGGCAAAAACTTTCCCAGAAAGTAAGAAAGTGCTAAATCATTTTACCAAGAGTGAAAATTCACTTACTCAAATGTTTAGTGTCATACATGACAAGATATTACTGGGTAATAAGAATATTTTTCTTGAAAATAATTGCAAATATTTATAGGGGAGTTTCATTCAGCTGTTCAAATCTGCTTCCTCTTTCCCTTGTCTTATCCTGAATATAGAAATAAACTTTACTGAAATTAATATAATTTTTTACTTGCTTGCAGCCCTGACGCTGCCAGCCCTCGTTTTCGGTTCAGACAAGGTACCATCTCCATGTAGTTATCAGTCACCAGAAATTTTGCTTCCAGCTGGAATCCATTTTTTACAAGCTCTGCAAGCAAAAGGTGATCTGACAACCAGGTACCGCAGTGCCTGAGACCTGCAGCTCAATCTGCTGAGGACCTGGCCCAGTAGAAGGAAGGTCTTAGCTGAAATAGAAGAATTTAGTTAATTGTCAGGATTATTAAACTTATTCTTGCTCCCTTGGGTCTGTAAAAAAATATAAATTGACCAAACTCCAAGCAGTTTTTGCTGGAAGAAGCTAAATCATATCCCAGAATATAAACTGCGGAACTGGCGAACTGGGGTCAGTACTCACAGAGTAAAATATTTCATTTATAACAGAAAACAAATTCAAATTCACATTAGATTATGCTCCAGAATTGTACCTCGGAATCCTTGTTAGCATTACTTTACTTTCTTACAATTCTTTTTAAAATACAGGAGAATGTCATTTGGAACTTTGCAGCTTTTGTCCATATAGTTCTGGGAAATGCACTGTTAAGATAAAAGGAAAGTGCCATAATTTCCTGATGTGCGCTTACTCTAAAATGCCAAATACATTATTATTTTCCTCACCAGTCTGGTCTCACATTGACGAAACGAATGCACCTGTTTGCTTGCTATGAGCCACGAGTTACAACTCAAATCCCACCAGTGACGTGGCTGCAACAAAGCTGCCAGGCTGCAGGGTAAGCAAATGTGCACCATCCCTAACACAGAGAGAGGGCTGAAATTCTTGCTTCCCTGGTGTTCCTTTAATTTTCAGTAATATAGAATAACACAAGAAAAAGAATCTGTATTCTCCGTTCCCTCATTAAAATATGATTATTTGATTATGGTATCAAGCGGTGGCTAAGAGCCACTACTGATACCTGAAGCAGACTTTATGTATTCCATAAACAGTTAAACTGGAGGGGATGTTCTTTTAGAGAAGAAATGTAGCTATTTTGGTAACCATCCCAAATTTCAAGGACTTAGTAAGATAAGAAAGGATGTGCGTGGCCTTGAGAACATGGTGGCCTAAGACAAGGATGTAATAAAGATGGACATTACTTGACAAACAGGTGGTAGCAGGAAGATCATTAGTTTCAATGATCAATTAAGCAGTTAGAATGTTTTGCCAGCATGAAAAGTGTGCCAAAGGACAGATGAAAAAGATGGAAGATTGAGGAAGGAACGACCCTCACTCAAAATGAGGACCACCAGAATGCTCAACTACACATGCCCAAAAGTTCATTATAATATGTAAATGAATTCTAGGAAATGTAATGAATAGGCTAATGTTTTCTTGGGATTACATTGAATATGTATACCTGTTGTGTATGAATTTGGCCTGACAACAGCATTCGGCGTGCGCAGTAGGAGGAGCCATCTCCTGTGTGCCCAGCGCCGCAATAAAGCATGCCTGCTCTCTCAGACTCCAAACTGAGTCCTAGAAAGTTTTATCTGCCGGTTTGGGGTGACATTACAGCCCAGAGTTTGCAGCATTGTCCTGCAGAGCTCGTACTCGCACGCCAGAGCTCAGCCCGGAAGTGTTGCAGCAGTAGGGCTCCATCAGTCCATCCCACAGATACCGGCTACAGACCAGACCCAACGGGACGAATATTTTATGGTGCCATTTCCCAGCAATCGTGTGCACCTCGAATCCCACCTGCCGGACCCGACCCAGGTAGAAGAGCTGTTGGTGCTTCAGAACTGTGCAGGGCTGTGCCCTGGCTGCTTGACCTGCCAAAACTGGCACGTGATGCACTTTTGAGTGTGGGAAGAGGATTTATTGCACCAGCAGGTTCCCGCAGGATTTGTGCATAACACCCAGTTAGTGTCTGGCCATTGGAGCCTTCACAAGAGAGTGAAGGCAGCAAGAATGAAATGCATCTTATACACATCTCTTTATGTTAGAGGTGTAATACAATGTGTTCAGGTGCAAGCCCGGGCACGGTTCTGTGTGAGACCTTGTTTACCTTTTTATCGTGAGTGTTCTCGCAAACTGCTGTTTTCTCACATACGACTAGTTTTCAGTTTTACACCAGGGGACTGTAAGGCAGGTTTCTGAACACAAGGAGGTGAATCAGCGACCTCGAAGTATGCTGTAACTGCCAAGAACCCTGTGGAGAATACAAACACAATTAACAGATAAAGTGAGATATTACAGAGGAAGCTGCACGTAAATATACGGCAAGGGAGGTAGCAAGCTGAAAAATAGGGACATGGGAAAAGCTACCAAAAGGGGGAGAATTCTTTCTTTTCTTGCTCACACCATTTTCAAGAAACAGAGTGCCACAGGAAGGAGGCAGAACGGCAGAGTGGAGAAGACAGCCAGCCTGAAAAACAGTGCCAGGAGCTTCCAGGCTGCTCCCAGGCCCCAGTGCTGAGAGCCCTGACAGCGCATCATCATCATCATCACCAGCGAAAGTAACAGCAGCAGCAGAGGAGCAGCAGCAGCAGAGGAGCAGCAGCAGCAGCAGAGGAGCAGCAGCAGCAGGAACAGCAGCAACAGCAGGAACAGCAGGAGCAGCAGAGGAGCAGCAGCAGCAGCAGCAGGAGGAACAGCAGCAGCGGCAGCAGAGGAGCAGCAGCAGCAGCAGAGGAGCAGGAGCAGCAGCAGCAGCAGCAGGAACAGCAGGAGCAGCAGCAGCAGCAGAGGAGCAGCAGCAGCAGCAGGAGCAGCAGAGGAGCAGCAGCAGCAGAGGAGCAGCAGCAGCAGGAACAGCAGCAGCAGCAGCAGCAGCAGAGGAGCAGGAGCAGCAGCAGCAGCAGCAGCAGGAACAGCAGGAGCAGCAGCAGCAGCAGAGGAGCAGCAGCAGCAGCAGGAGCAGCAGAAGAGCAGCAGCAGCAGAGGAGCAGCAGCAGCAGAGGAGCAGCAGCAGCAGGAGCAGAGGAGCAGCCTCAGCAGCCTCTGCAGTTGCTGCAGTCTCCTGGCATCTGGCCGCAGTCCCCCATCCCAGGGGTGTCAGGGGGCTGACCGTGGCAGTATTCGCAGGTGCTGCACATCCTCCTGTGCAGCCACATTCCTCTCACAAATGCAGGGCCGCTTCTGTTTCCTTCCTGTGCAAGAACGAATGTGTTCGGGTGAGCCTGGGTTCTCACAAATCAAGCTTGTGCATGAGGTTTACCCTGATTTACAGCAAGGAGGCACCTAAATCTACATCGACTACAGGTGAACCCTACCTAAGCTGGATCCCAGACTCTGCATCCCTCATCCTCCCTTTAGCTGCGGGAACAAAACCCAGAACCAAATATCCTAAATATCCTAAGTTTGCTCTAATCTCCCCCAGCCTCACCAGCTCACTGATGCTCAGATTGGGGTCAGAATCAGTCAGAATTGCTGATCAGAATCAGTCATTTCTCTTGGTTGCAATGGCCCAGCTTCAAAGCTAATCACAGATGATCTCTAGAAGAAAGGACAAGAATTTAAAGTATTTAATAAGGTGTATTTATTTTTAAAAACTGATTTAACTTTTTAAAATCACAGAGTGATTTTAAATGATAAATTCATACAGAAATTCATGCCATGCAGTCCTAACCATTATCATCAAAAAGTATTGGCTGGTTCTTGAAATATTCGTGGAAGAGTCTTGTCTACTCTAAGTAACTGAGACTGACTCTGATTTTTGCCTCAGTTATTAAGTTTCAGAACTGGGAAAACAATGAACTATTCTGAATTCTGTAAGCAGAGAAACCAAGTAATTTTCCTGGTGTTGGGTCCATTGACTTGTTACAGCGGGCTCCTGCTCTGGGCTGCATTCGCCGTGGGAGGGCAGAGGACAGTCAGAGCCGGAGTCTTCAAACACTGCGGCTGGGGCTGGTGAGAGCTCGGGCTGGCTTTAGAGGTGCTGAGTGATCAGGAAGGAGGAGGAAATGAGCTGCTTCTCGGTTATTTTTTGCAAGTGTATTTCACACATTATGTTCCATAGATTGGCAAAATTCAGTGTCAAGGAAAAGACAGCCGGCAGTGACTGTTCATCCTCTGGCAACCCTGCCTGGAGGGGAAACTTCCACACCCCACTCCTTCCCTCCGTCAGGAAGAGTGTTTCCGAGGGGGAGAAATGGGACGGTAAAGGGGGAGAGGGGGCTCAGTTTCTGATGTGGAGCAGTTTCCTGAGAGGAAAGCTGTGGCCAGCATTAGGGCTAGAGAGAGATTATCACCATTTACCAAGAAGCTTAGTGGGAAACACATGGAGAAAGATGTATACTCGGTTTGTAAGAAGTCATCCACACTCCCATTCTCCTCCCATTCAGTCAACCTCTGAGGAGACTGTGCCACAGGGAGGGATGGCCATGGAAGGAGACAGAGCAGAGCAGCTGGGAAACCCCTTGGGAAGCTGAATTTTCCTTTTTCTTCATGATAGTGGGACTCCCAGGAGATCCTCATCACAGGGAGGCAGGCGTACTGTCCTTCCCCTTCCCCATTCCACACTCACAGCTCCAGCAACAGCTGCTGTGTGAAATTCAAGGGATTCAAACAACCTAGTTGGACAGTTTTAGTTTGAAAAAGCATGGGATGGATAAGTGGCCCTAACACATGAGAGACTCCTCCCAATCCTCACTATTTTTCAATGCACTTAAAGCTTTATAATTTAAGAAACATGCAAAGGAGCAAACCTCATACAATGTCTTTGAATTTGTCATGGTCTTGGCTGAAAATAGAAATGGAGCTAATGGACAGATGCCATATGCTGTGATGAAGCTTGCACTAAGGTTTTATAAGATAAATTGCCCCGACCTTGTGTCACCAAAAGAAGGGCTGTGGTGACTGTAGCGGTGGCTGCAGTACAGACGTACCATTTCCAGTTCAGCTCTATCAGCCCCTTTGTTAAAGTCTGCTGCAAGTAGACAATTGACTGTTTGTGGCTTGTGGCTACTCTCTCAAGAGAAGTTATAAATGGAAAGTGATACCAAGTGTTATACAAGGGGGAAACAAGGCACAAAACGGAAGGCATTAAAACCTTAAAAATACCCTTTAAATATATGTAATTATATATAAGTGTGTGTGTGTGTGTGTGTACACACCCACCCATGTGCAGAACCACACATATGTGCAAATATGTTTCATTTAACAAAAGAAATTATGTTTTTTAAAATCCATATTTAATATTTTACTGCTGCAAAGCAAAGTCATCTGTTTCCCTTGAATGCTGAAGAGGGTGAAGGCAGCTGCAGCTTGAGCTGCTCTGGCCAGCTGGCAGCTTCAAGCCAGCAAATAGGGAGGGGGCAGTGAGTGATCCCCTTTGGTTGGCCTTAGAAGTGGTCACTGTACAGGATGGCTTCGAAACCACAAGGGTTGTGGTTCAGGGTTACGTTGGGCTAAGACAGTAATATATTTTCTTGAGAGGGGATGGTGGCTGGGAGCTCAGCACCAGGTAGCCCCCAGCCCCACACACCGATTCAGGGCACCTTGACAGAAACAAACGCATCACTCGCTTCCTCCGTCCTTCCCAGCTCTTCCTCTCTGTGAGTCACTGGCTGCCAAGATGCTGCAAGAGCTGTTCACTCACAAACACCAGCAGCATGGGGCCGTTGTCAGAAAATGGAAATATTGAGCAGGTCAGGTCCAATTTGTACCTCCAGAGTGTCTTCAGTGGGTGCCCCACACGTGGTGTGTCTGTGTAGAGAGGATGCTACCTCGCCCAGCAGCTGCCTGGGCAGAACTGGCGTGTACAGGGGTGGCGAGGAGAAAGAGAAGAGAGAGGGGAATGTGATTTATATCCATTTCATTATTTTCAGTGACAAAATGCTGTATATAAGCAGGCTACAGCTGGATTTCTTGGGCGAGCCCAGTCCCCAGTGTCTGCAGCTCCAGGAGTGCCCCGTGCGAGCCCTCTGGCAGTGACACCCAACCAGTTTGTCACCGCTCTGAACTGGCTGCCATCGCTCTCTTTGCCCCGTCTCTGCACCCAGATGTTATGATTTCCCAGCCACACCATAAACGCTGTGCGGCTCTTGTCCAGCTGTGCGGAGAAACGATGTGGGATAGGTACCCACACAGAGTGGCTGGAAGCATTGCCATATTTTTCTCTGCAGAATTTGTGTAGGTTACATAAAAGAAAGAGGCAGGAACCTGTGAGTTTTCATTTGGTGGTTGTCCCTCTGTTCTGCTTGGCTTCTCAGCTTTCAATAGACCCCAAGGTCAGGCTGTTATTTGTTGCTAGGCCAAAGTGGCAGCCTCCCACCCTAACAATGCGACCGCGGTCCTCGCACCGCCGCACCATGGGGCCGGGCAGTGGTGCTGGCAGTGTTGCTAGGGAGGTTGCTAGGTTAGGTTGATGTCACTATGTGGGTTATAAATTGCCTTTACCCTGCTGGCCCTGACTTGGCCCCTCACACAAAGATCTGGTAGATGGCATCCCAGTGTTCAGATGATAGAGCCGAGGAGCATCTTCGGACCCTGAACTTGGCAGCAAACGCCTGCTGCAGCCGCTGGGCACCCGCTCTGACCTAGAGGAGAAAATAAACAATTGCTTAACATGCATTCTCTCATGTCTGGAAATTAACAAAACTAATGAAAAATACCTAGTTTCTGGCCCACATATATGCACTAAACCCAGGCTTTCCCTTATCAGAGACCACATGCCCCCCACGTGCCCCACTGCTGAGAAAAGGAAGTTTTCTCAAGAGAAAAGTGAGACCTGAGGAAGCAAGGCAGGGGAGCCGAGAATTTCCCAGCTCTGAGTACTGCATGTCACAACCTCACCTCTGCTGCAATGTACCGCCAAGGTCTTTATGATCACACCTGTTTATTCTAGCACAAAAGTGCCAGTCTCCATAGAGTCAAATTATTTTCGTGTTGCTGGTTCACGACTCCACGGTACATTTTAATCTTGCCTGTTGCATAAAACAATAATAGCTGAAGAATCATTTTAATTGATTTTTCAATATATTAAAATACCAAAATTTAGAAATTCTATGTTGTGCAGAACACAAATGCATATGTGTGCGTGTACACGCATGTGTGTGCTTCATTTCTTTTGAAATGGAATAAATAAAAATAGATAAACATGCATGGCCTTCAGAGCTGTTCTGGTTTAATAAGTAAATACATCATTAGACAGACTTTTCTTTATGCATGATGTCTTGATATGCAGGGCTTTAGCTGCACACCTCTCATTAGCGCTAATGAAATTTATGTGGCTAAATCTCCATGCATTGTGTTGAGTGTACACCTTCATATATTTGTAATTATTTCTTAAAGACTGCCTTCATTTCAAGGCAGACCAGAACACAGCTCCTATAGTGTGAATCCATAGGGTGTATACATATTTATAAATGTTTTTAAAATGCATATTATATTTCACCCACAGAGCATAACATCTCTGCTGGCTGGAAACATGTATTAAAGGAGGTAACAAAAATCCAGAGGAAATGTCTTTGAAAAAATAGTTAATACACGTGGGCTACAGCTGCCTTTTAAAGATTATTTTCTTGGCCATTTACAATGTGGTTTTTATTATCAAAAGCCAATGGACCATATTACAGAAAATTTTGCTTTGTAAATTCCTTTTGCACTTCTTGGGCCTGATTCTGTTACTCAGAATTCAGTGCTTTTCTTTGCAGAATTACACTATGTTGTGTTCGAAACCAGACCTGGATTGTCCCAGGGCTCCTGCCTGTCCTCCTCGGCTGTCACTAGTGAACAGCCTTCCTCATGCGCACACTCGTGCAATTAAAGGGAGGTAAAAGGTAGAGCTAAGAGTCTTTGTTTAGAATGTGGTTTGCAAGGCTTAACTTTGCAAAGGTAAGTCATACACATGGGTGTAGGTTTTTGCATGCATTAAATATGTGGCAGAACTTAAAGAGCTGGAATCATATTTTTAAAAATGTGATCTTACTGAAGCTGCACTAGTTCTGACTGGATTATTTATAATTTCTTTCAGTTCTTGGTTTCCTGTAGCATTTGAAAACGAACTAATGACTGTCTTGACACACTTAGAGCTGCACAGATTTTTCCTTCTCCTGGCCTTCCCCTTTTTTTCCTCAAGACACACAGAGTTTAGCCAAGTCTCACTTTGGGTCTGGACAAAAAACAAAATAGACCTCTGCCTACGCAGCAAACCCTGGCCTGTCTCTGATTCAGTCTATCGGCACCGAAACCTCACCCCGACAAAAGGGGGTTGAGGGGGCCCACGCATGAGCTCTCCAGACCTCCCCCAGACAAACCCCAGACCTTCTCCATCTCCTCTCCAACCCCTGAAAAGCCGGGGTGGGAGCCGGGGGGAGGCTGGAGCGAGTGCCTGTGAAAGCCTGCTGGGCAGCAGAAACTGCAGGCTCAGGGCTGCTCTAGGGATGATGAATAGTGTTTTCTCCTCAGCGAGCATCGGGAGGACGGAGAACCTGCTGGGGTGGGTCCAGGGCTGGGGACAAGGGCTTTCCCAGGGCAGAGGCTTCTCCTCTGCGACCTTGGGCAAATCATTTCACCCCTCTGCCACCCACTGTCCTCTTCCTGCAATGAAAATAAACGACAGTAATGCACCAGAAAAGCTAAATGCGCTGGTGATTCTGAGGGGCTCGGATGAAGATGAAGGCGAGATAAATATTTTAGACAGGTAAAAATAATCCTTCCTCAAATCTTGTGAAACTTTCATATATTAAACTCAGCTTCTTGGTATGAGGAACAGGCTGCATCCCTCAATAAACACGATGGCTTGCATTTTAGTTATTGCAGTACAAGTAGATGAGTTTGTCCAGGGGACTTTTGTTCTTTTTGCTGTGGTAGCAGCTGGAGGGACGTGTCCTCATTTGCAGCTCTAGAGCGCAGGGTGCTCCAAGGTGACTTATTTCAGCTGAGGACTCTCACGCTGGATGGAGCCATTGGTTTAGGTCTTTGTCTGATGATACAGTGTCTGTATGGACATTGAAATTTTCATTTCTTGGATAGTGTTAAAATCTAATACGTAAATGTGCTCCCGGGGCTTTTTCATTTACGCCAGAATTAAGTGCAAAGGGAATTTTTACAGCCAACTTGTAAATTCCTGACAAGAGGAGTTTATAATAGAAGTGTTGACATAACCTTAACTACAATGACAACTGAAGCTGGTTTGTTAGGAAAGCAGCAAATAATTTTCTTGCAGGAAGGCAGGAGTTGGGCATAGAAGGTGAGGCAGCTAAATTCTTTTCCCTGAGAATCCCCGGAGGCAACTGTGTGAGACAGCACGTGAAATGAAGCTGAAGCAAATCACATAGCAGGCAGAAGAAGAAGCACTCTGGAATTTGCTCATTTTCATGAAGGAGAAGGTGCAGTTATCCTCTTATAATTTTTTTTACAAGCTGTGATTCTCCCCTCGGAGGTAATCACGAGGGTCTGATAGCAAGTTAGTGCTTGCTTTTGGCCTTACAGCTGGCTCTTATTTCGTTCTTTGTCCCTGAAAAGCTAAAACAGTCAGGAATGAACTCAGGTGTCTCAACTCCATGCCTCCAATAGGAGCAGGAACCAGCCCTTTTTTGTGATCTGTCTGTGTCTCTTACCAGCAGTGAGTTTTTTAAAAGTCACTAAATCAAATTCCTTTCCTTGAGTCACCTGCAAGAATTCAAACCCTGAGAAGGTAAAACACCCAGCAGTAGGAGGACAAGCCTTTGTGCAGGGAGCCTGAGCTACTGGTCCAACAGACATTGCTGTCACTTAAACCAGAACCAAATCAATTGATGAAAAGAGGTAATTTTAACTGAAATCAGAAGCCAAGGGAGTAGCTGTAAAGCTGGTTTTTAGTGTCTTTATTTCCCCAGTGTCAGCTGGGGTTTGCTTCATACCTGTCACTTCTCTTTTATGGTGAGGGGAAGTTTTTCAGCTCCTGTTGCAGACATGAAATACCCAGGGGGGATGGAGACGGTACCTGCAGCCCCTTCCCACAGCACAGACCTCCCCTTGAGCCGGTCCCCCTTTACTCAGGGTGGGCTCAGAATGAACTGCTGCCTCCCACCCCCTTCCCGCACCCTCTGCCAGCTCCGACCCTCCCCACGCCTTTGGCACTAACTTCTAAATGGCATCCTATTTCCCTAAACCTTCAACAAAGTCTTTCCTACATCCTGGTGTCGATGTGAGGCAGCGGGGAGGCAGCGAGCCCCCGGCAAGCAGCAGGAGGGTTTGCTGTGAGTGGAGCCAGGGGCGCGATGCCTGACGTCCTCCCTGCCCGGCAGGTCTGCCAAAATCCTAGAGTAACAGTCCTGGAAAGGTGGAAAGTCCCGGGACAGAGTACTCAGTCTAGCGACAATAAAATGCAATGCTGAAAGCACAGAAAAGGAGGGCTCTGAAATGGGAAAGCCAGAACAAAATCCCCTTGGTGCTTCCTAACTATCTGGGGTAGCCACGGCTGGTGGAGCACAGTGAGCTATGGATGGGGAGGGACTGGGCAGCGCTGCAGAGCGCTTTCTGTGAGTCCTGGCGGATTTGCAAACTTCCTTTGGCCCGTTGAGGTGTGAGGGAAGGATCAGTGCAGCTGCTCTGGCGGGGCAGGGGCAGCACAGCCCATAAGTGACCAGTTTGCACAGAAACAGAAAGGAAAGCAAAGATGGCAGATTCCTCATTTGCCTTCTCCCCATGAAACCAAGATTTTCTTACCCTTCCCTAAATTCTTTCTTTTTAATAAATATTGAAATGCAATCCCTCTCTGCTGCCGCTGCCAGCAAACCTGGGAGAAATAATGTTCTGGAGCCCCAGCCGTGAGCGGGAGGACATGGCAAAATATCACTTTTTCCCCTGGCAAATCAAACACACATCAAGGAGTAACGTGCCAGTGAATGACTCTATCTTTTTCCCAGAAAGCTCATTTTCTGCCACCATTTCCTCCCTCACCGAACGCCCCTGCATGGGTGGGAAGGGGATGGGCTGGTCTGAACTGCAAACGGCCGGAGCGAGCCTCCCCCCGGCATCTCCAGCCCCCCAGGACATCTCCAGGTGCTTGTTGAGGGTTCCCTGAGAGGAGCCTCTATGGTGGGCAGCAGGGGTTCCTCCCCCCATGCCCGGGTCCATCCCTGCTCCCCGGCGCTCCCCATGGGGCTGTCGGTGGAGGCAGCGTTTGGCCGGGGGCTCCCATTGCCCACTCCTCAGCGCAGAGCCAACCCCCCCTGCTCCGACCCCAGGCCACGGGATGCCTGGTGGTGATGTTTATATGCATTTAGCCCCAGGTCCCTGCCTCTCCCAAAAGGTTACAGCATGTAGAGTAGATTTATACTAAAAAACGAAATGGCACGAGGAGCAGAGGCCACCAGAGATAAGCAGGGATTAGGACGGTGTTTTCCATCTCGTGTTCCTAAATGAGGATGGTGGCACAAAGCATTATCAGCAACAAATTGGCAACCTGCAGCACTACAGTGCTGTGGTCTGTGCTCATGGAACTATTGGGACTGGTTTCTCCAAATAGCCTCTAAAATTTTGAAAGGGCAAGCTGCTGGGTTTTGAAGCTGTTATGTCAGGAGGAGAAGCTGCTATCTGGCATTGTTGCTCAGAAGTATTTTCCTTTTTCTATTTCCTTTACTTTTCTCTAAACCTGTTTTCCCTGCCTGGCTGCCGGGTGCAGCGTGGGGAGAAGGGAGGCAGCCTCAGGTTTGTGAGGGGCTTCCAAGAGCAGATTCAGACACAAAAAACATTCACTGAGGAAAATGTAGATATGTTTGAGTCTAACTGAGAGCAAGATGGGCAACCCCACCTCCTCCTCCAGGGACATTTTATGGCAGAAGCACTCGTGTTCTGTGCAGACACTCGCTTTCATGAAACGTGGGAACTTAATAGCTTTGAAGCAGTTTTCGTTGAAACTGGCCATCTGGTTCCAAGAGCACTGGGGCAAGGAACAAGTAGATAGCATGGTCACACAGCCCTCCTTTTCTCTGGAAGCCAAACACCATGGGGTCACTGCAGGTTTCATTACAATAAGGACAGGAGCTCCACGGTCTCGTGGCTGTGAGCGACCAGCACGTTGTACCTGCTGGTGGCTGGAAGAAGGGACTCGGAAACGTTCGTGGCATTTCCCAGTAATTCTGTGTTAAATCCTCCCCCGAGAGTTGTCACAAACTTCGGTTTATGCTGCAGTTTATGGCAAGGCCAGTGCAGCCTGCGTCCCCCTCTTCTCTCTCCCCATGAGTCAGACCTGTCTCCGGTTCTCTCCCCACCTCCAGACACATGCTCACTCCTCGGTGACCCCGGAGTCTGGGAAGGACGTGATGGACCTGGAGAACAGAGGAGTGGGGTGGCCTGGGAGTGCAGGGGGTGATGGGGGCATGTGAAGAGATGGAAGCAAGAAAGATGTGAATGAGGAAGAAGGGTGAAGGAATGTTAAAGAAAATAATGAAAACAATTGTTTGTGGATTTGACACTTGATTGGAAGGACCAGAGACACCAGATCTGCAGGGAATGAAGCTCCACGGGGCAGATCTGACAACTGAGCAGCTCCTTTGAAATTTGAGCTCTTGGGTTGAAAACAAGAAAGTCTGATTTCTGCACATTTTTGATCACTGATGCCTGCTTTGGTTGTTGGCGAGGTACTTCAGCTTCTCTGTGGCACCACAACTTTTTGTAGCATGAAGGCAGTGCAACTACACAGGTGGGAATGAGAGCACAGACTTTTCTGGACGGATGACAAATCATAGAACCATAAGGCTGGCAGAGGCCTCGGGAGATTGCCTAGTCTGGCAATCATCAGGTTTTTCAAATCAAAGTGCCATCCTGGAATTTTTTAAAAATCCTCTTCCACTGCACAGTGCCAGCACAATGGTTTGAATCTAAAAGTAGCCAAAAATCGTGTTTTATTCTTTAAATTGGAGAAAGGCCCATGTGAGCAAAAGTGTTCCAAATAATTAAAGCCCAATCTACTTATACTTTACAATAGGCATAAGTGCTTTTGTTCTGATTAGTTTTATCCTGATATCACTTGTTTTCATAGATGCCTACAAACATTTTCTTTGCTGGTTAGTCCAGCTCTGCTGAAACGCAGCAGAATTAGTGCATGAAGCAGCGTATCAGATGCGGTGTCTCCCTTGAGCTGCGGGAGCCACCTTCAGCAAGGCTGGTTACCCAGATATCTCCCAGCAGCACTACCAATGCCATCCTGATTCCAAACAGCACTTCCTTTATTAATCACCTAAAATATCAGGATGTTAGCATCATTTTTTTCTCCACTTATTTGGAAGGTCACACAAAGTTCATCCATCTGACCAAAACAGCAGTGCAAATAGCAATAGCAATTACTGCTCTGCACTTAAAGTCATACTGTTATTGGGAGGAACAGTCAGAAAGAAGTCCTTCTAAGTGAGGCATGTAATTACAGAAGAAAATACCAATCAGAGATTGGTAATCTTTTCCTAATTAGCTGCTGTGTGCCTGAGCAGAGGATTGCATTCATCTCCTTCTCCTTGGCTTGGTCTGCTGAAAGGCAGAGTGAGGCAGCGCTGCAGCTGCTCTGCAGGCAGCAGGACCTGATCCAGCCTCCTAATGATGCTACTATGTGGTCATCTTCTTCACATTAACTCGCTCATATCCTGTACATCCAGGAAGAACCCAGCATTTTATTAGAGCTGATGAATGCACATTGACCACTCAAACACAGTATGTTCACAAATGCATGAGTTACTGTGGTTTCACTCTGCTTAAGAGAACCTTGTAGAAGAGAAGAGAAGCTTAGACAACAAAAAAAGACTGGAGCCTCCAGCGTGAAAAAAAAAAAGTTCTATGAATATCAGTTTGTCATGTAGGCAAGTAGGTAAAGTTACCAAGCAGTTATTAATGCTCAGCATTCTAAACTATATTTTAGTCCCACCAAAACTTTAATTTGGTAGTCTGGGAATGGCCAAGAGAAGACTGAAAAAAAGTATCAGGTAGTTCTGAGTTACAGAGCATGAAAATAAACCCGAGTTGTTCTTTCGTTTTTACCCTGAGCTTCCCTGAAGTCCCTCTCTGTTCATCGTAGCTGAAGGAGCCATACTTCTTCCAAATGTGACTCCTCAGTATATGTTCTGTTTATGAGGCAAAGGGAGAGGATTCTCTATAGCTGTTTATATCACAAATACAATAAGATACTCCCCATCTCTGGAAACAAATAGAAAAAAGTCCTTGTGCTTTCAGCCTTGTAGGATTGAGTCCTATTGATGAGTTGGATACTGCAGTATCTGGAATAAGTCCAGTGATTTAAGTCTGTTATAGCAAAAGGGGAGGACAAGTTTTAAGTGGCAGGTGATGTTCCTATAATTCAGAAAATCACAATTTATCAAGGACTAATATAAGCTGAGAGAAATCACTGAAGTTATGTCATGCATTTATGTATATGCTCTGTTTGCACATTGTTTCCCCTTAGAGCAGTGGAAGAAACATATCTTCACTGTGGAAACCTCGCACTCATTTACCTGGGCTTATCCCCATGTGAAGTACGAGATCCAAAGCCCTGCAGAAGGTAACAGGCTGTGAATTGTCTCACATTCCCATGCTGTAGATGGAAGTTGGGGTGAGTTTTCTTCTCCACAAATCAGCTGCCGAGGAAGAGCAGATTGGACAGAGGAATCATGAGGTAGTTGGAAGCTGAGAGACCCTTACGTCCTACAGGCCAAAATTCTGAACCTCATCAGGTTGCACAGAAAAATCTGTTTCTGACTATACTTCTATAATGACTATTTTTTTCTTCTTGAATTGTACATTTGATCCCCCACCCTCCCCTCTAATTGTATGTTGCAAAGAGGGGAAAGCAATAATGTTTTGTCCATACAGACCAGCAACCAATTCCTTCTTGAAAGCTCCAATTAAGGATGAAGTAGCCTGAGTGTTTCTTAAATCCACTGCTCAGGTCAGAAAGGATTTACACAAAGGTTCATGGATATAATTTATCTGGAAAAAAATATTAAAAACCTAAACACATCAAATGTGCATGCAAGCAAAGGCTCCCTTTGTGTGCTGTCAGAGGGTCTGTCCCCCCCAGCACGTGCGCACACCCCCCGCCGTAAGGGATCCATGTTATAGATTCAAGGACAGCTCTCTCCAAGAGAAGAAGAGACGTTGCCAAGATACCAGATGCAGTTCCATTCAAGACCACTCATAGGAGCAATTCAAGATGAAATCAAATTAGATGTGTTGGTTATACATAGCGCAGCCTGCTCGGGATACTAAATGACAGAGTTTGCCAATAATTAAGTGAATTCTCAGAGATGATGAGTCCCCAGAGCTCTCTAGGTTATGTCGGTCTAATTCTAAGTGTCATCATTATAGCAGCAGAGCAAAATACTCTGCATAGGCCACAGAGCTGGAATTTTTACTGTGGATATTAGCTTTCCATAGCCAGTGTGAACCTCACTACATGTTTCTGCTATTACACTTGCTTAACCTTTCACTGTTATAAAGCTCCTGAAACCTGACTCCCACTTAATAATTGATAGTTAGCACTTACTGTCCATGGCAGTTTCCATATTCAAAGCACTTTACAAAGAGCCCATTCATTTATTTGAACCCTCTTCCCCAAGGGGTGTCCAGCACACTTACCCTAATCTTGCAGCAAGAGAAACTGAGGCAGGAAGGTTGTGCCTTGGCCAGGGGCCAGAGGACAGAGTTACAGCTGGCACTAGCACTCCAGCGTCCCTTTGTGGGGCAGATGGCTGGACATGGTCTGGATGGTCGGGGTGAGCGGAGGCACCCCCTTTGCAGAGGATTCCGATATGAGACAGGCCTGGATGAGACCCAGGTGTTTCCAAACCGTGCTCCCAGGGAGGCTGTCCTCCCTCCACAGCAGGACTGAGCCCCAACACAGTCAGGTTACCAGGAGCATCAGTGTTTTAATGGTGCCCAGCTCATTATCGCCCCTTGCTCTGCTCCCGGAAAACCGAACACCACAGCCCTGTTCAGAGGAGGAACGGCTGTTTCCAGCTTCACAGGTGTGCATTTCAGATTGCTTGGAGTTGAAAATTGTGCACTGAATTTTTGGTTTTGGGGGATCACTGTCTGAACAGAAACCCTGATGCAGGAATGCAGGACCTGATTTTAAAGAGAAATAATCTAAATATTAAGAATAAAGAAGTTAATGGATAGCTGATATATATAAAAAAAAGTCTGAAGCCAGGACTTCCAGGAAGGGCTTTCTCAAAATTTTACTCTCATTATGTACTAAGAGAGGGAAGAGTCTTAGAGACTGGGGCATCAACGTCGCTATAACCACCAGCAGCACACAGGAAGGTGAAATCTCCACTCTGTTATCCACAGGCTATTGAGGGTATCAGCGGCAGGACCAAATCCCAGTGCTGCAGTACCTCCACTGGCCCCGTTTGCAGACCCGTCCCCCATCTCCTGTGGGATGGCAGCTGCTGGCCTTGGGCTGGTGCTGGCGGAGATCCGCAGGGCTTCCATCAGCTCCTGATGGAGGGACAGTTTGCAAAGGGAGCTGGGTCTGCTCACAATGGAACACAGCATCTTCGAGACAATTAGGAGGAAGTTATAAAATGTATAGAAGGTTCTGATGAAGATCTTGGATAGATATGTTCGTATTGCTAAAAGATTCAAAGCTAAGGGGCTTTTAATCAACGACTGGGACACTCAGAGCTATCTTACCAAAGAGGCAATAAAAATATTGACTAAATCGCTAACAAAGGCAACTGAAGCAAGGAGTTTAAATGATTTCCAGAGACTGTTTTCCCAGTGAAGGTTACAGTGAGAGAGCCAGCAGTGCAATTAAACCAAATGAGGTCAAGCATGTTGGGCCTTAAGGCCTCTGCCTGCTCCTCGGATTTCTTTTGTTCTTATAATTCAATTATAAAGACCCCCCCTCAAGAACCATTTAACTGTCTCATAAACCAGTTTGTAAACTTTTTTATTTTTCTGTAAATTGTCTCCTAAGAGTAGCTGTCAGCATTTCAGGAGCATATGTGAGCATCACTGTGCCTTTTGTTCTCCTCCATGCGTCGTGTGCGCACGGGGGATCTCACAGGCCAGGGCTCTGCCGGGGGGTCCTCACCCCAGGAGACCCCCCTGCAGCTGCAGGCAGCAACTGGTGAAAACTCCAGTGGAGAGGAGCTGGAACGACTGTCACTCCATCTCTCACTTGTCTGCTCCCAGGTTCTCTTTATCCTGTGTCCATGTGAGGCAGAAAGAGGGAAAGGGGGGTGTGTGTGTGTGTCTGTCTGTCTGTCTGTGTCCCCCTCATTTCCTGACCACTAGGTCATGTATCCCAACCCTTAGCATCATAAATGAGCAGGAAAGTCTGCTGGCCAGCAGATGTCTATATAGATCCCTTCACATACAATTACACAATTTTAAGGTATAGGGGTGTCATCTCCCCCCTTTTTATTTAAAGAAATATATTTTCAAAGCATGATTAAGTGGAACTTAGGTAGCTTCCAAACACAAAATATTTGCGATCTGCAGTTTGGCTGTTCACAGTGCCACTGACCATGGGGCAAGCTCCAAGAATTTGGAAAAGTTGTAGGACTGGGTCACATAGTGCAATTTTTCCTGTGTAAAAGGCAAAACCCAGTTATTTACTCCTTTCAAGAAAGAGAGCATTTGAAGATTGAAACCATTCCTGATTCACAATGGCATTTAACTACCTATGGGAAGAGGATAGAAGTCCTCTTCTTTTAACTCCAGAAGGGGTTAAAAAATTTCTAAGCAGTTTAAGCACAAAACTCCTGTTCAGATCGTGTCTTTAGAGGCTTAAATTACTCAAGGGTCCTGGATTCCTGTCTGCATCAGCAGTGCCCTTGGTACATTTGTAACTCAGGCACAGGGTAGCTGTCTTCAGATAAGCAGAAGCGAGAGTCTAAACCTCACACCTGGAAATGTTCCCTTTTAGAAACAAAGCCCCACAAGGCAGCATCCTTTCTGTCCATGAAGTTCCAAGTGAAAGATCTCTGCTCGGAGACAAATCAAATGCTAGAAGCAACTGTTGTAGCAGGAAGAGAAATTTTTCCTCTTCTCCTCTATTTCTATTTAGTCACAGCTAAGGCAATTTGGTTGAGGGTCTGGAAGAAGGACTGACAGCCCTGCCTTCTCAGGGAGAGACAAGACAGTGAGCACCTCTGGGGTCCTGCAGAGTCACTGCAACCTGTCCGTCCCCTCACCGCCTGCAGGGTCCGGGCAAGTCATGGGTCTGAGCTCCATCAGCTGCCCCTGTCCCTCCAGTGCGAGAGCGGGGTGCATCGGTGTGATCCTCCTCTCCTGCAGAGAGGAACCCTTACCCTGCCAGTGGGAACCATCGCGGGTTCTAGAGGTGGACCCAGAACCCCTCTGCCACTGATCACTCTGACAAAGTTAACATCTTCTTGCTCAGTTCGTTAAAATCTTGTGCCTCCCTCCCCAAAGGAAAGAAATGTCAATATGTGAAAGAGGGAGATGAGTTAATACAACATTCAGGTTGCAGAGCTAGAGATTTTGAAGGAAATGCTGAGGTAAGATGCCTGTGTTGGTGCCAGCTCAGCCACCTCGCACAGAGACAGGACAACAGCCTTGTTTTGCTGGTCACATGCATAGATTAATGCAATTATCTTTATTAAAATATATCCCAAAGTGTTACTTGTTGCTAATCCATCAGATTCTCGATGTGGTCGATGACTGTACCGTGGTGGCATCTGCACCAGGACTGCTGCTCCCTCCTGTCATGGGACCTATAGATTTACTCGTATGCATCTGAACAAGCTGCAAGCCCAGTGGCACTTGCTGAATGGCAAAGGAGATTTTAGCTGAGAAAGTGCTTTTATTACTGTAAAAAATTAATGCAAAATGTCAAATGTTTCACACCCAAGCCAATACTGGCAAAAAGCCAGAAATATTCTGGTTTCGCTTGGGGTGTGAATATATTTGATCATCTGTAATTCAAAAGCTTTTATTTCAAAGGAAAGAGACAGCATGTTGCAATAGACTTTGTAGTGATAAATATCAGCTGTGCCACTTCTCTCCCAAAAGGGGTTTCCCACAGTTCTATAGTAATATACAGTTCAAAAGGCCATACCGAGATTTATAGAGCTATATATTCAAAAAATGGCACAGGAGTCACTTTGCTCAGCTAAAGTGGATTTGACTTGCAGCCTTCACAGTTCTGCATGGCTGAGAAAGCAGCTACAGGTCCGGGGTGCCAGCAGGCCCCCATGATTAGTGAGCGTGTGGTGGCTGGGTCACTCAAATTTGTACAAGCAGTTAATCTAGCAAGTCCTCGGTTGTGTGACTAGATATTCTGGAAGCTTTCACAAGTATTTGGCCAGGAGATCTGATCAGGTTGGAGTAAAAGGATAGAAATGCATTTAAATCAAGAGAGTCAGAGCAGCTGGTGACAGAAGTGAATTTGGCCCTTTCCATGCATTTATCGTTGTTATGAACTGCTCTTACATTGTCCAAAGAGCACGTCTGATTCTTCTTTTCTAATCTATTTCTGTGTATTCTATTCCATTCCATTCCATTATATTTTAATTCTTACTCCATTTAAATCTTCACCCACGTTCTAACCTATTTGTACAGCAGTAGCCTTTGCTTGTGACATACATTTCGTGCCCCAAAATACTTTCTCTGGAGAAAGGAGGAAAATTTCCACTAATTTTATTAGTAACACTGTTGGGCCCTTAATGGGGGAATTCATACCAAAAGTTTTATTCTGTAATGACAAGTGTGTTTGTGTTTGCAGCCTCTGGACGAAGCACCTTCTGTAAAGCGTGGCCTGGAGTCCTTGTCCAGTTTCAGAGGTGAATGGAACCTTTGACTGAGTATGAGCGCAGCAAGGACTGCTGGGGATGGCACTACGTTACATGGCTCTAACCTAAAATACCTGCTCTTTGTTTGAAAATGCGAATCTCACATTTTCTTGCAAATAAAAAAACCCTTTTCATAACTTTAAAAGCATATGGATATTTTAAAAATATTTCATTAAAATCCATTACTGACCTGGAAGCCATTCTTGGTCCCGCACAGTTTAAATCTTTGGTAATGGGGTTTTGTCCTATCAACAACCACTATTTATGATGGTGCTTTTTACAGGGTTCTGCAAAAATGGAGAAAATTACAAAGAAAAGCAACTTTATAGAGTTGCCTGCATTCTCAGGTTCATAAATAGAATAGACACTGATCCACTAGGGTATGTCTTCTATTGCTCAAAGATTCACCCTTAAAGATAAATGCAGTATCTGTCTGCAGCATTACAGACTTCCCATCTGATTTTAACTGTGTGACCTGGAGGACCTTGAGGTGCAGGAATTTGGGAGCCATGTGGAAATGTGATATTTGTTAAATGGATTGGAATTACTGGCAGTAAGTTTCAATAGCAAATGTGTGAATTCAAGCACCTGTAAACAAAAACATCCACCTAGATTTTCAGTCTAGATTTGGACAACATGCAGAAGAGCAGCAGAAGTTTTGTTATTGAAGAATTTCTCAAGAATTTCATACAAAAAAGACGAGACATAAGCCAGGGCTGTATAACATCTGACCCATGAGCTTATGTAGGCTGCCAAGAACTTCCTCTTCCTTTGACCCATCATAATGCTCCAGTAAACAGACTTTCTGGACTGCCTTCTTACCTTTACTGCAATACACAGCTGAGCCTGGCTGGCATTGGGACACACAGATCTTTGCAAGCTCTCGGCCATTTAAACAACTTTAAAATCAAGAATGGTTTTTCCCTTTTGTTACTTGTGGCAATACTTCAGTTCTCCAGGAGATAAACGCGCAGGGATGAAGTGAGTGAGTCGCTGGATGGTATGAAGGGTTGTCATTTCTCACAGATGTGTGTCTGCAACAAGCACATGTGGAAATGGAAGGGGAGCTCTCTGACGGGTTCCATGCCTGTGAGACCTGGTTGTACCTCAGTCCAGACTCTGCAGTTTGAAAAGAGCAAAACTGGGCAGAGAGTGGGGCAGGGAGAGAAAGAGAGGCAGAGGTAAAGCAGTAAGAGATGTAGGAAACATGTCCTGGCGGGCAAAGTTGAAAGCACTGTCTTCATTAAATTTAGAAAAGCAACGAGGGAAGCTACAAGTGTCCAAACCCATGTAAACGGTGTTTTCATTTTGTATGTTAAAACATGAGTCAGTCACTCCTTAGGTTCACTAACACAGTGAACTGGACCCAGGGCTCCAGATGTGGCCTCACCAGGGAAGCAAGGCAGGGGAGGATGACCTCCCTCCACCTGTGGCCACGCTCGTCTTCACACCCCCCAGGAGACCATTGGCCTTCTTGGCCATGAGGGCACATTGCTGGCTCATGGGCAACTTGTCCACCAGGACTCCCAGGTCTCTTTCTGCAGAGCTGGTCTCCAGCAGGTCAGCCCCAACCTGCCCTGGTGCAGGGGGTGATATGCTTGCCCTTGTTGAACTTCACCAGGTTCCTCTCTGCTCAACTCTCCTGCCTGTCCACAGAACAGTAAAAACAATTCAAAAGTATCCAAATCCCAGTGAGAAATGTTGCAGGCTACTTTCTCTTTGGTAAACAAATAGTAATACTCTGAATCTGCCATGAATAATACAGTTAAAGTAATTTTTACTTTTTGGCTCTTGGGTTTATTAATGTGGTTCTCTGGATTATTTTCAGCTTGCATGTGTAAGGCTTGATATCCAGAAAAGCTGAGCATCAGCTCAGAGAGCGGATGTGAAGCACTTCACAGTTTTCATCTTTGTTTATTTTTGGATGTCACCATCGACGACATCCAGCAGAATTCCTGTTCTTCTAGGGCTTTTGAAAAGCTTGGTTGTGCTCCAGCATCTTGTTTTCTAACATTACAAATGAAGCTGTCATGAAATCTCCAAAGCAATGAGACAGTTGATGTTTGAAATTGTGCTTAGAAAAAGACATTTTAGAGACACGTGTCACTCTCAAACCCACAGTGAGCATTGCTTTATCTGCAGCTGGCAGAAAAATGGGATTATTTTATCTGACTGTCAGTGTTATGCCATTCCACCTCTGGATGCAGTCACTTATCTGTTGGCTTGGCTGATCTATTCTGATTATGCCCTATCAGCATCATAAAGATACTGTATTTGCAACACATGCATGTCACCACTTGAAAATATACACACTGGTGTTGGAAATAATGTATAAAATGGCTATTGCCTTAAAATTGATCTTGTTTTCACTCTCAATAACAAACATTGTTGTAGAAAGTGCTTTGAAAAAGTAATCTATCAATCAGCTCTATTTTCACAATGACTATGAACACTTGAAGTCAGTAATTGAAGTAAAAATCAAATTTCTTACAAAATTGACTTTACAAATGAAGTTTAGTATTTTTATTCAGAGTATCTTTGATTGCCAAAGCTATCTTTATTAAAAGCCATTCAGACAAATACCAAAAACCTAACATCTGAGGATAAATCATATTGGGCACAGATGAGTAATGCATGAGGATTAAAACAAATTTGCCACTGCTCCAAGCTCCGAGGATGAATCCTGGTCTGACTGAACTTGCAAGTAACAGGCCCCCGGATTTCAATGAGATAATAATTTGATCCATGCGATTGCTTCTGTCTCCTTCTTTGATATTGCTGTAATTGCCTCTTCTTCTTTAATCCAAAACAACTGAGATAGAAAGGAAAAGCCACATATGTTTTTATACAAAAAGGGCAACACATAATGTTAAAAAAATGTTTCATCAAAGGTGCAACCATTTAAAATGCAAAACAGATACTAGAGAGGTGACAAATTCAAGTTCTTGGTGTTTCTATTTAAGATCTTTCAAGTATTCATTTGCCAGGAATACTTGTTTAAAATTTTTAATGTATTCAGTTAGTTATATTCAGTTCTCTTTTATGTCCACTTCTCATGAATCACTTGACAGATGGACTTCTACAAGCACATCCCTTTGGGGAAAGTAAATTTTAAGTCATAATAAGAACATAAGACCTGCCATACTGGATCAGAGCAAAGGTCTATCTAGTCCATATCCTGATTCTGGCAGTAGCCAAGAGCAGTATATTATATTTTAATGGTAATGGCTTTGATCTTTCAGTGAGTATTAAGTTGGTGACTAAGCAGAAAATGAAAAGAAATCCCAAGAGCAAAATATTCCAAAACTCAGAAGAAACTCCCAGTAAAACCATTGGGCTGATCAGCAAAGGCATTACCCTCATAGGGAGCACCAGAGTTGCCCAAACTTCAACACAGTGTCGTGCATTAATTTGTTTTGTCCCCTTGCCCAGGTAGATACAGCTGCTCTGGAGCACTGTGGCCAGGTTTTTTTGCTGCTAAATGGAAGTATATAATTAAACTCTGGTGAAGTGAATGAAAGATAATGGGAAAAGAAATGGCTGAGGAGGGAGGATGCTCTGTGGCCACCAGGAGGTCAAGGCTGATGGTGGCGGTGAGGAGTTCCACCAAAAGGGATGATTTGGGTTTGGAATTTGGGCTTGCACAAAGTGTGCCAGCAATAGCTAAAACCTGTTCTGCTCTCATTTCCAGAGTAAGAGCTCCATTTGTTCCATGGAGATTCTAGTTAAAAGTTCTCAGGGCTCAGCTCATCTTTTTAATTGCTGCTGTCCCAATTAAATTGCATCTGTGATAACAACAGCCCTCCTGGAGACCCAACAGGAAGCTGAACACATTATGAGTAAATTAAATAATTGTGTAAATTATAAAGTTTATATCTAGTGATTGTTGCAGAAAAACCCTACAGATAGAGCACATACTTTTTGTAACCTTCCTGCTTTAGGAAATCTTAGAAAAAAGGTGTTTAGCCTGCCACCAAAAATCTACAAGGATCACTGATAATTTGTTGATCAGCATTAGGTTCATTAAATCTATGCACTTCATTATCTGATTAATTCAGAGGCAGGTTTGTAATCAGTGATGAAATGTTTAAGATTCTTCTGCTCTGGCCTCCACAGCCTCCTGCAGCTCATTAGAAAAGCTAATCAGATTGAATTTTCCACCATGCTGTTTATTGTAACCCTAATGGAAGACAATCACTTTAAAATTACACACTTGGCAGGTAATTTCTAAAAGCCATAAACCATGGAAGCTCTGTTCTCCCTGGGCTCTTTATCTTTCTTTACTACGGTAAGGTAAGCAATGCTGATTTCTGTTAGAATTTGGAGGGCTATTTTCCAATATAGAATGCACTGTAAATGCTGCTGGGAAATCTTTTTTTAGCTTTACCAGGTTTTTTGTCACCTGGGAGCCCTTTCAGAGATAGTCAGTAACATGTGATGAGTTTGCTTTAAAAATCAGATGGGCTTCCTGCTTTGTAATTTGATTATTCAAAGCATTAAGATCCTTCCTCACATGCTTGGGATGAATAGCATTAGTAAAAAAAAAACTGGCCCTGATGTTTCACAGATCAGTTATAAACCCTGTTGTGTTGGAGCCTTCTGAATGGAGTTACTAGCATGAGCTGAAGGAAAATTTTGACAACATTTAGTGGTAAAGGGCCAGAAATTAAGGTGACCTAAAATATAGAGTATTCTGAAAATTTTAATAGTTGAATTTATGTGAATGATGAGAAAAACTGACAGCAGAAGTTGGTAGCTATCTCTTCCACTAGTGATATTCTACCACTTCTCTTTCTCTGATGGGTAGCTGAACTGGGGGATGCAGCAGGGGCAGTTGACAACTGAATGTGAAACACTGCTATTCCACCTATAGAATGCTGAGAACCAGCCTCAGCTTGGGAGTCTGGACCATTTTCTCTGGTTTTGTGCAGGAAGTGTGGGTCCTGAGAGATGATGCCTTCCTTCAAAGCCCATTTGAAGCATTCTAGTTTGTGCTGTTACTCCTCAGTAAGTCCAATTAAGATCTGTGTGTGAATGAAATACACCTTTAATGTATGGGGGGGTTTATAGGCCTATTTAAACATAGACATTAGACATGAAAATAATAATCAGTCATCTAATTCCATCTCCCTGTGAACATGTAGCTGCTTTTGTAGTATTTTGGGTCCTTTTAGCTATTATGGATTTGTGCATTTTGAAGAAATTTCAGTTGTTTTTAATTAAAAGCAACACCTCCTGGGGTGCAAGACCTGACAGTTATCCTTTCAACACCCTTGAAGTCCACTGCTAAATGACATCATCTTTGGCCTTCATCTGCCTGATCTTTCAGCAACTCTGTGGGTCACATGTGGATACACACAACAACTGCACTGCCTGGTATTTATGATGCCACAGGAAAATCCAGCGTTACATCGATGACTGTGCAACTTTGTGTTCCAGCCTGCAGCTCCGTGTGGTCCCCATCTAATGGGGCGGGATGTGCCTGATTTCTGCTGATGGTCGACAGAACAGAGCCCTGATACCTTCCCAGTAGCTGCCACCAGCTGGGATCTGACCAATGGATCCAACCATGCTGATGGTCCAGAAAGTTATGGCTGAGCCAGGCTTTCAGCAAAGGTACAATGCCCTCCCTCCTCCTCAGCGGGTGCTGCTGAACACTCATCTCCTGCCACCCATCCCTGTGGCTTCCCAAAAATGACTCCAAGCTGTCCCTGATGCTGCCCCCCCCCCACTGCCCCCTTTTCTTCACCCCTGACTTCACCAAGCCTGTCTTCAGGACCCTTCCCAGCTCTGGACCACTAGATTATTCCTGTGGGTGTTGCTTCCCAAACTTCTAGCTGTCCAACTGGAGAAGCAGCCTTTTGATTGTTCCCTCAAGCCCTTCTGTATCACTCGAGTTCATGATACCTTCAGTAATGTTTATTGTGTAAAAGATAACCTCTACACCTTTTGACAGTGAGATTTAAACTTTTTTTCAGTCATGGTGACACATACTTTTACAGTGGTTGGGAAGTATCAAACTATTTTAAGGATTGGAAAAATCTCTCTCAAGTTGATTTACTGTGAAAAAAAAAAAAAAAAAAAAAAGATTCACTTTTGCTTTTAAGTGCCTGGAGTCTTGTAACCTGGTCCCTTCCATTATGTTCAAGTTTAGATATTTCTTTGTAACATAGCAAGCATTGGGAGGAGAAAAAAAAAAAATACAAACTAAACAGCACCAAAGTAAACAAACAAACAAAAAAAACCCACAAACTTTTACATACAGTAACATGTCTGTGATGAAGTATTCCTAAATGGACTTGTCTGAAGAATGAACACTGGAAACTCCTGTTTGGCTCAAAACTGAGGAAAACCTCCAGGTCTTCCAAAGCGGAGACAGAGATAGCGATGTGCATCAATTAGAAGAGAAAGAAAAATCACTTCTTGTAAAATAGGGATGTCCTTACTGTCTATTATTGCAGCTGTGAGAAATACAAAAATTAATGTAACAGCTGGATGAAGAGCATGAGTTATGATGAGAGGTCTTTTTAAAATACACTGAGGGCACCACAAGAGCCGTTCGGGGCATTAGAGAGATTTAGAGCAGAGCCCTCGGGTAATGCCGCCAGTTGAGGTCTCGTTTCGTGGGCTCTGCTGCCATCTCATGGTTTTAGCCAAAAACAGGACAAAAGTCAGAGCAGTTCTTGGAATGGTGTTAATTACATGTTGTCATCAGCCCACAGCTGTCCTAGCCTCTGGGAGGTGCAGGCTGGTTTCTCCACAGAAATCAGCAGAACCCACACTGGACCTTACCCCCTTCTCATCCAAAACATCCATTTAGGAGTTAACTGTGGAACTAAATACAATGCAAGGGCAAAATAGCTTTAGTAAGGTTTTATAAGTTTATCCTTCACTAAACAGCGTTTTTAAAAGCAAATGCTGGAAAAATACAAGAAATGGCTTCTTTTGAGCAAGATTTTATCAGAATAAAGCAATCTACAACATACATGTCTTCAAAGATAAAAAAACTAAAAAAATTTGTATCTTAAGACAATGAATTTCCTAAGTTTCACTCAGATAAAATGAAATGTATTGAGAACAAATATGTGAGGTTTTCCTCGTTGGTTGAAGAAAGGAGTGTCTTCCATGACATTAACTCTCCAACACCAGGCACTTCCAGTGTTGGAGAGGCAACTTCTGTCTCTCTTTGTCCACAGGTGTATTGTATGCACAGTTGTGTCCCTTTGGAAGGTGCTCCAGCATTGACTGTCCCCAACTGCCAGCTGACGAGTAGAACACCTGCCGAGGGACCAGGCTCCACCTGCACATCCAGTGGAGCTTGAAGTAGTTGTGTGGGCAGGATAACAAACCTCCTTGTTGCTGAATTTTGCTCCTGCTTCTCCTGTTGAATGTGCCAGTTCGTGTCTTTAGGCCACGGTCTCGCTCTTGCTTCTTGCTGAGTGCTGTGCTGCCAGCTTTGGGAGGCTGGCCAGCAGAACTCTGCCTGTGCCAGGTGGCAGTCGCTCTCACCGAGGTACACAGCGTGCAAACAGCTGCTGCTTGGCACCCAGGTGACCTCTGCTGAAATAGGGATGATGCTCCTAAGTTTCAGACATTTTGGAGCTATCTGGCAGTCTTTCCACTAGGATGGTATGCTGCCTCTTATTTGAGGTTCCTTTTTCTATTGTGCTTCAAAATAGAATTCCATAGGTCTATTTATTTATTTATTTATTTATTTAAAATCCAAGTCTTCAATCACTGCCTGAGTCTCTGAGCTACATCTCACATTCTGGCTATATAAACTCCATTTGGTAGCTACAGAAACGTTACAGTTCTGCACCTCCTCCCACACAGCCAGCACAAGGAGAGGCTCCTGGCCAATAATAACACTTCTTGCAAATTGTTTGATTAGAGTGAGATTTCTCAGATAAGGCACTGCTGCGTGACTAAGAGGAATCTCTGTGTCTCCTAGTCTATCAGCCAACACCATGACACAGATTCCTTTGTCAAGACCATCCCTTTTTTTTTTTTTACTATTAACACTTCTGCCACAAAATCTCACTTTGTGATCTGCTGTCTGCAGGAGATCGCTTGACTCTGGAGGCTCAGTTGTCATTGTGTTATCCTTTGAAACTTCTGTCACTTTAGAGGAGACCTGTCCTCCTCTGCCATCAGTCAGCTCTCCATCAAAGAAACCATCCTCCTCCATGCCTCAAAAGATACAAGCCCTATTCTCCAGTAGTTAGAGGAAGCTCTACTTCAATGCAATTAAATGGTTTTCCAAGAAATGGCACGCATTGGTTATCAGCTGTCCTGCTTTCTGGACATTCCTGTTATTTGGGAGGGATACACCAATGGTCTCCCAGGCTTTTTCAGTGAGTGGCAGTCTCTTTTTTTTTCATGTGATATTCAGAGTTTCCAGTACCGTGGGACCCCGGCTCTGGCTCTGGCTGATGCAGCAGCAATAGAAGACTCAGGCACTCGCAGCATAAGTTCTCAGCACAGTTACTGTGATCCCTCACCATCTGCACACCTGCTTCCAGAGCACGCTTAAACAGTTGCTGTTGAACACCCGGTGTGTTTTGGCAATTATTTTATTAAAGCTGGTTTTAAATGTTTTGCTACCAAAATCTGTGGGCAGAGTAACGAGAGGCCGTGTTTTCAATTGCTTTGTGGTGCTGCAGGGACGTTGGACCCATGTCTGGGCTGAGCCCTCACCCACTGGGCCATTCCCTGTGTTTTCTCTGCTTTTGTGCCTGTTTGGGCGGTGCTGGCTGTGCCCCTCCTTTACAAGGCGGCTAAAAACACGGTAATACATGTCACTTTCCTATATTAGCAAATCCTCACACAGTCTACTGGGTGTTACGTGGTCTCAGATGGAAGGGGAAGCAATTCATAAAGTTAAGAATGAAAGAAATGAGCCATGAGCTGGTATATCTGCAGCACTAATAAAGCTTGAGGATCTGCTTGTGCAGCACTAACTTGAGCTGGAGTCTTTGTGTTTACTGTTAGCAGAAAGGAAATCAAACAGAACACCCTTTTTTCTCTTGGAGGCAAGGGGAACTCAGTGTATTTAGTTCTTCAGAAACAGTTATGAAATATTGCATCCAAGAGGAAAGGGTTCTGTATAGGACAGAATCACTTTATTAAAGCACGTGACATTCAAAAGTTTCGGGAGGAAGAAAATGACTTTATCATTCTATATACTGGGTACATCATACCTAATTAATTCATTGTAAATGCTTATCATTAGAAATCTAAGAAACTGAATGAACAGGAGAACCTATATAAAAACTTGAAAATGGCAATTTTACAGGACTATAGGATGGAAGATTGTCAACAAAAATAAATTAAGCATGTCTTTTTTCTTTTTATCCATTTTAGCTTTAATAATTCCAATGGAGAGGCAGGCATATAATGATTTAAGGCATTAATTATTTTTATAATTTTTTTCTCTTGGTTGTTCCTGGAGATGAGCTTTGCCCTTGTGGATCACAGGTAAATCCCTTTAATGTGTTTTGAATGAATTGGAATCCATTTTAAATCTGAATTCTGTCTCTATTCTGCAAACCAGCACTATCCTGAAGGTAAGGAGTGCCCTGTTGGACCAGTGCAGGTCCATCCAGCCCTCGCTGTCCCAGGCAGCAGAGGATGCTCTGTTTAGGGACCAGCAACAAGCCCAGGTCTGTTATCTTATATGCCCAAGCATCCCTAATTATGAAGGGGATGTTAGATGATGATTCCCTGACTATTGTCTATTTTATCTGTTTGTAGACCTGTTACCCAGTTTGACTAGTTTGTTTTTGAATCTGCTACTGTTTGAACTACAGCCTGTGGTAGGGAGTTCCAGATATTAATTACCTACTGTGAAAAAAGGTATTGTCTTTGGGCTGTTAGTAATGCTCGATTAGTCTTACCTTTGTTCTAGTATTGTAAGATCTGATAAATAACAACCTTGTATTCACCTTAGCCACTGCCTTTACGATTCAGGCTTACAAAATTGTATAATTTCTCAGCCTTCTCCTCTGCAGGTGGATGAGCCCCAGCCATTCCAGTCTCCCTCCATACGGCACCATTTCACCCTCTTGATCACTGTGTCTGTGCTTCTCTTTACCTTCCCTAATTCTCTTGCACTCTTCCTAAAGTTCATAGACCTGTCCCTCGTGTAAGCACAATGTGTGGGTCCCAAGGTTTCATACAGCAACAGAATTACTCTTACGTTTTCCTCCTCTCCTTTGGTTTTCATGAGTCTCTTGGGTTTCTTTCAAATGGCCATTTCATAACAGTAAATAAGCAAGGAGATCTTTTTTTTTTTTTATGAAGTTTTCAAGAGCTGTGCTGTGGCTCACCTGCTCAGAAACTCTGCTTACACAATTTCTTTTTTGAAGTTGGATAGTTATGTTCCTTAAAACAGTGAAAATCTGGTAGAAAGTTATCTTTGGGAGTGGGCAAGCATAAATGTAGTGTCCAGTCCCTTGGAGATACTGCAGGATAAGCACTAACACCTGTATTCTGGACACTCTTAATTGTCAAGTAAAATAACGGATACAACCTGGGAACACCAAAAAAACAGGTTAAAAATTGCAGAACCATCTGCAAAACTCTGTATAACTAATGGCCTGTGTCTTGCTGCTAATAGGAAAGTAAGAGCTGTAATTGATGAAACTCTGTCTGAAAGGAAATCCCTTCCGCTTCTTCAAGACTGTGTGACCGCTGTGCCTGCCGGCACCCGGGCAAGATCCAGCCAGGAGTATTGCACAGCCCTTGCTCACAACAAATCTGCATCACAGGATCTGCTCTGAATCCTACCTGAGACAGCACTGAAAGAACCCAGGATACTGGTGGCAGGTAGTGAAATGTGTCTGCTTCCATGTAAACTTCTCAAACACCCTGCTGTAATAAAGGATTTCAACATCAAGTGGCAATTTGTGAGGACAGCTGTGCTCGGCAATGATTTCTCAAGAACTGGCTGGGCTACTGTTAGTTATAGTGTGGGTGGTATTTTTTCTTGTCAAAGGAAATGCAGATTATCTTATAATTATCCCAGATACTTCTGACAGTCTCTTACTGTCAGAAGAGACTGTTCAGAATTCCCTGTGGTGCTTGTGGTATTGTCTCTCATGTGTGGCAGCTATGTGCCCCAGTGCAGGTATAGGCAAGGGCCTATAAGGGAGTAAAAAAAGGTTAGATAATACTCAAAGACATATGGTGGTCTTGGAAAATTATGCAGTCAAATAAAGAGGAGATGAAGATATGAATAGAGTTTTGGCAAATAAAGAAATCAAGCTAATGTCTGAAGCAGCTTGTTTTTCATATTTGTAGACATCTGGAAAATAAGTTATAAGAACTGTTCTTCCAAGTTACCATGGTATCAGATTTAGGTATTTCTACATTTCAGAAGCATATAATCTGAACTAGCCCTTTTATCAGATGTCAGCATTTTTATATCTTTGCCACAGGCATCCCATTCCAGCAGCACATGGCAAGTCCTCAGAGTCTCCTTGGCACCTGTTCTCGCACGAGGTGTCACGTGTGGTACATGTGGCACGTGTGTGCCTGCCTGGCGTGTGTGTCACGTCTCCAGCCACCGCTGCTGCCCTCAGCCTGTCTCCTCTGACCCCGCTCTCCCTGGATGCAATGGGTGCAGGAACCTTTAGATACTTAATAGAATAAAGTTACAGTAATGTTAAACATCTTTGAAGATCGCATTATAAATATTTACAAACTACTGAAAAATACCCATATGAAGTAGGTGAGTATTAAGTTGGTTCCTGTTGGTGCTGTATAGCTGACTTCATTAACAAATGTTAATTGAGTTTTGGAGCAATAAGCACAGTATTAATGTAAAGTAATGATTATCAAATAGTTGTTCAGGGAGTAATTGTAAGACAGCATATTAGAACCCTGTGCTTCGTAATTAACAACTTTTGTTGCGTTTCTGAGTCTTTGAAAGCCTCCTCTAAAAATTGCATTTCCCCTTTCAGGCTGTCTCAGTCTGCAAAGTTTAGTTTGGAGCTTAGAACTTTCTCAGGTGTCAGCAGCAGCAGCTTTTCCGCAGGACAGGAGTTGTGTGGACACGAAGGGGGCGAGAAGGGGCAGTAAAGCCCGGATCGGGCCCGGAAGCCCTTCCTGAGCTCTGGGCAGGAGCCTGGATGCAGGTCTGCGGTGGCCTTTTAGACGTCGTGCAGCGCAGCGACCCGTGTCCCGTGCCTCGTTAGCCAGCCCTGCGTCTTGGGCACCTGAAACGGCCCTGCAGCCTGTGGTTCAACACCAAACCATTGACCGTGGCCGCTGGCGGCCAGCTGGGGCGGATGGAACTCCTTTGAAGAGCTAAAAAGCACATGGCCAATTACAGTCTCGATTAATGCTGACAGCGACACCATCTCCGCTCCCGCAGCGCTGCTCTCTGGCCATGGCAGGCAGGGGCCCGCCATGGGCCCGGTCCGCGGGGACCAAGGGCACCTCTCAGGAGCGTGATCCCCGCCCGGGGAGCTTCGGGAAACCAAGATATAAAGGCTGCGAAGGGGCTCTGAGTGCACCGTGAGCCTGTGCGGTAAAACCCCGCCTGCGCACCGATCGTGGGCCGATGCACGGTACAGTAAGACACAACAGCATTTTAAGCCGCGGATGGAGGACTAAAGCGCTCGCTCTGACAAAGGCACGGCCGAGTGCCGGCGGGAGGCGGGACCCGGCCCTCAGCGGGAGGCGGGACCCGGCCCTCAGCGACCGGCGGGACCGAGCCGAGCCGAGCCGAGCCGAGCCGAGCCGAGCCGAGCCGCTCCCTTCGGCTCCTCTTCGCTGGCCCGCCCCCACCCACCGCCCCAGGAAGCGCAGGGCTTTAGCGCCCTGCCCGCCGCCGCCATGCATTGTGGGGCGGCAGCAGTAGAGCCAAGATGGCGGCCAGCAGGAGGCTGATGAAGGTAACAAGCAGCGCCGCGCCGGGAAGGGCCGGCGGGCGGGCGGCTGTGGGCACCCCCCTCCCGTCCCGGTTCCCTCTTTGGGGCGGGGGGTCGCCTTCCTGGCTGCGGCCCGGCGGAGCGGCCTCCTCCCTTCCTTTCGGTGGCTCCCCGGGCTGGAGCGACCGGAACGGGAGCAGCCGGCACCTAGGCCGCGGCCGTGAGGGGCCTCGCTGCCTTCCCCGCCGCTGCCCGCGGCCCCAGAGGCCTTCCGCGGTCCTCGGCCGCCGCCCGGAGCTGGGTGGGGGCGCTCGGCGGTCGCCGCGGGCCGCCCCGTGCCCCGCCGTCCCCCTCTCTCGGGGGGCTCCCGCGGTGACTAAGCAAAGAGGAAGGGCCGGGGGGAGGAAGCGCCGCTGCCGGGACGCCTGGGCCCCCGCCCGGGGCCGGGGCAGGCCCTGGGGCGCCGTGAGAGATCTCCCGGCCGCCGGCGGTGCCGCAGCCACGGGGCCCGGGGCCGGCCGCGAGGGTCGGGAAGGGTCCTCTGCCCTGCGGGGTCCGCACCCCCCCCCGGTGAGGAGCCGGGCCCGGGCGCCCGGGACGAACCCGTCTCGGTTTCGTTGTCTCGGAGAGGAACCTCTTCCGCGTATGAGTAAGACCTTTATGGTGCTGAAATATGGACCTGGGTCCAGGAGTTTCCCCGTTCGCCACAGCCGGGGGGATGTTTTTGTCTCAGCTCTGTGTGTTTGAGCACGGATGGTGCCTGTGGACGTAAACCCGTCACGTACACTTTATTGTAAAATACTGCCTGCGATTGTTTCTCATCATTTTGCTTGAGGAGTAAGGTATTTCTTAGGAAGGAAATTATGACCATTGCCCCCAAAGCGTGTAAGTTCATTTTACATGTTGTATGTAATTGCCCATTAAGATTACAAAACATATGCAGTAGGGTTTGTCTAGGACATGCACGCTTAGTGGTGTAAAATTTAGTCATCTGTAAAATGCTCTGGCAATACCCTATGGTATTTGCATGCAGAATGCCTGTAACGTAAGTCAATGAACTTTACAGATGTGTCCTGTGAAACGCAGGGGAGGGACCCCGTAACCATCAGATGATGCTGTAGCCGTGTCTCAAAACCCGTTCTTGTGGGGTACAATGAAACCGTGTTCTAGGGTTTCACAGATTTGTGGGCGATTCTGTTAAACTTCATCTTTTAATGTCAGATTTGCAGCTTCCTTCAAGGACATGGACTCCTAATAGGTCTGTGATTTCACTAAGATGAGTAGGTGGCAAGTTTTGAAGTTGCATTTCCTTAATTGTGCGGATCCATAATTAACCATATCACTTCTTAATTTCTGAAGAAAGCAATAGCTCATCAGTGCTTTCATAAGGCTAGTTTGTTCTTTTAAATGTGCTATGGAGTGATTAAAAATTACATGGTAAATATATTCTGTGCAGAGTCATTCACATATATAACATCAGTAGGCATAAACCTTTAATTGTCCTTAAGGATCCCAATGAGATTGCATTAATTTTTTTATTCCATTTTTGATAGATGTTACATTTTGTCACAGCTTTAATGGAATAATCAATATGTCTGTTGCTCAAATAAGGTTCCTCTTAGTTTCTGATAGTAAACAACAATTTAAATTTATCTTTTGGTAAGGCAGCTTTCCTGCCTATTCTGTAAAAATCCATTAGTTGTTCAAAAGCACATAACTAGTACTCTGGTAGGAAAAAACTGCATTTCCAATTATTTTTTTTCTTTTTAAATTTAAAACAGAACATAAAAATCTGAAGGCCAGGTGAAATTGTCCTAATAGGTGCAGTGCTTCTTACTTCTTAGCTCCCCCTCAAGTTCCACTGCACATCAACACCATTAGTTCTTTCATCTTTCACTAAAGTGCTGTAAAAAGTTTTTTTGACGATGTGACCTCCTTTCCTGGAAATGGTGTGGCAGTTGCCTTTGAGAGGGAGTGGTGTAGGAAGGAAAGAGTTTGATAACTTCCCTCTTACAATTTTGCTTTCGTTTTTATTGCCTGCTGGTGGTGAGTTGTGCGTGTTGTCTGTGTGTTTCCTCCAGTCCAAGAGCTGGAGATGCTGTATCACACGGCTCCTAAAGGCTGTTAAATCTGCAGCTGCCTCCGTGCCTTTTGCAGAGTCAAGTCAGCCCAAGTGGCTTTGGGTTACGGATGATGTAATCTGGATGCTGCAGTATGATGTTTTGAAGGTCTGAACTTGCATGTGTGTCAACCTAATACCATTGTTTAAGTTCCACACTCACAGATCCTCCTTAAAAAAATCTTTCACTGTTGAAGTTTTGCAATATAGAAGAGTCTGTGGGGTGTCTTTTTTGGGGTCGTAGAATGATGAGTGATTATAACTAAAGGAAAGTGTGTCAGTTATGTTTACAATAATTTAGGATAAGCATTAACTGTGCTTTCTTTGAGCTAAATATCAAGTTTGTCTTTGGTAAGTGAGAATAAACTTTGAACCTTTTATAGGTCACATAAAGCAATTCTTATTTTCTTAAGGTCTTGCCAACATTTTGAAGTACTACATTTTTTCTGAACTCATGTTATACATAGTTATTCATATTAATCACAGTGGCTCAGAGAGACTTCATAGTAACACAGTTTGCCCATAGAAAACTGGGACTATGAGTGTAGTTTCCACCTTGCAGGTAGAAATGGGTGTCCTTTTCAGATCATGGAAATCATTTGTATCTTCAATTTGCAAACCTCCTTGTGAAGGAACTATTACAAACTTTGCCATTGTACTTGTACAGTTCAATTTTAAACATGAAGTCAAGTTATAACAAGAATAAGATTGCCTTGTGATCTCAGGTTCTGTTTGATCAAACAATGTTTCCTAGACCAAAGACCTTATTTATGGCCTATTTTTGTGGAGCTTTCTACCATCATATAGTTTAACTGGAGTTTTCCCTACTGACTTACAAAAAATCAGTGAAAGTGTACCCTTTCCAGGAGAACACCTACGTTAGCCAAAATGTGAAGTAAGCATAGGTAAGGTATGATACTCCAGCGACATCTGAGGTGGAATTTTGATCTCTGAGCCACCATTACACCTCTTCAAAGAGCTGCAGTTGTCGGATCTTGACTCCTTATGGAATGTGAGAGGTGGGAATAAAGCAGTCTTGTCAAGGACGTGTTGTTGTGGATGATATCTCAGGGTAAAAACAGGCAAATATGCAACCATAATTAGGAAAGGATCTAAGGCTTCTCTTTTAAGGGAGCTACTTTGCTTCCTGACCCTTGCTCATACAAAGTGGTTTGTCTCCAAGCACATATGACTGGGAACACAGATCTCCAAGAGACGTGCCAGAGATCTCAATGAAATCCTTTTCCAGTTGCCATCTACTACTGTAAAAGAAGCTGTTTTCCATGTGCATTCTGCACCTCGTGCTGTGGGGAGAGGGGGTGGTTGCGGAGGGAAGGCTGTGTCCATGCTGGGCAGTCACGGTCTGTCCCTGTGGGGCTGAGGCGCACCCCAGATGCGGCAGTTTAGGGTGTTTGCGAGGCCCTCCTGGCCCCCGCGTGGTCCCGTCTGTGGCACAGACAGACTGAGGTGACTGTAAGAGCTGTGCTCTTCTTTCCTGGTTTTCAGATGTACAAAAGTATCGTTAATATTAAAAATTGAAAATAGAGATAAAGAGTAAATAACACTTCACATAAGAAATGATGTGCAGTGCAATAAGATTTTAATCTTATTGGTTTTCTTCTTCCATAATTGCACAGTCAAATGTCTATGCAACTGTTGAGCTCCCTGATAAAATAGAAACACAAGGCTGTACCCAGGTACCTGCTGCAGACAGCCGGCAATCTCCAGTGTGCTCTCGTGAGCACTGCAGCCCTTCCAGATAAAGGGGTTTTAAACACCTTTGATATTGGAAAAGCAATTCTAAATTGGTCCAAACACCGGTTGTCAGTAACAAGGGAAATGTGGTTTTGTGTAGTGCATGATTATCCTTATGTAGAAGTGAGAATACTGATTCATTTTCCCTCTTTGAAACTGAGAATTGACAAAAGGATTTTTAATCAAATGAAAGTACGTTGCCAAAAAGTAGAATTAATCAGTAAATAAGATATGTGAGTGTACAGGGTTGCAATGTTGCAGAGGAAAAATAAATTCTTACTCTTTTAAGAACTATTATTATTTTTCTTTTGATATGTTTTGGTTGGGGTTTTTTTTGTAAAATTATATTTTACTTTAAGGTGTTCTAAAACTTTTATGTGCTCTCTGAGATTCAGAAAGTAAAACTGTCCACTTTCTTATCAGCATCTTGGAGCCTGTTTAACTTTGTCAAACTTCTAGTTGAGAATGTGTTTATAAACAGGTAAATGTAAATTGTAAATGGCAGAGAATTGTGGTTTAGAGTTCTTTCATTAGACTTTTGGTTTTGTTTGTTCATTTAATAGCCATTTGGGCTTAATGCAGAACTTACTGAAGGCAGCAGGAGTCCTTATGCTTATTCCTATATTCTTGGATTACACTCTTACAAGTGTTTCCCTTCACTGCATTTTACAATCTGGCTTGTTTCTTTAGAGAAGTCCCAAAACTTGAAAAATGCATCAACAAGACAGTTACAGGGTTTTTAAAAGACTTAACTACATTTTAAGCTGATGCTGCTTTACCTTTTCATTTCAAATGTTTATTTTTTGCTTTGACCAGCACAAATGATTATACATTATTGAAAATCAAAATTTTAATTCCTTAATGATTATATGAGGTAGCAACTACTTTTATGTCTCCCTTCAGCATTATATTTGGAGATCAGATCCCATCTCTAAAACAATGTTTTTGACATTTCATGTGCTGTATACAACACTTTCTCTGAACATATCCAGGGTACACACATCGTATCTCAAGAGAGCCCCATGAAATAAGACATTTCTATTTTACAGATGGGGAAACCTATGCAGCAAGGTCATGTGCAAGGTTGGTGACAGAGTAGGGAATGAGGACTGATGGAAATTCTTACTGCACTCTCCTAACCTTTAGTTACACTCCTACTGTGCTCCTTTAATTATCTTACTTGACAAAATTAAGGGGTGGAGAACAAGAAAAGGAATTAATCTATTTACTGTCTGCCTAGACTCTTAAGTATTATTTTGAAATAAATATCTGGACTGTATCCTTTTACCTCAGAAAGTAATTTTTGTCCCTTTGGAGTTGCTCCAGCCCATGTTAAATGCAGAATTGACTTTTAATCTGTGCTGTTTGAAGGTACTTAGTATCTCATTCACTGTTTTAACAGTACATTTACACTGTAGTTGTCTGCCTCTGTAGCTCTGAGGCAGTTAGATCTTTATTATGGGATTTAGCAGGTACTAGGAAAAAAACCAAGCAATCCCACACACCCCCTTAAATTGTCAGTGCTGAAGCTGTGACCTCTCCTGAGGCGCTAGACACAAGAAGCCTAAAAGCCTGACTTGCAAGTACAGCATTACATTGTATTTGTGGGGATAGTAGCATGAAAAAAAAAAAAAGCTATTTGTAAATGCATCTAACATGTAATTGATTAATTTGGAGTGGCATATGAAATCTTAAGCATTTCTAGTATAAGAGAAGTAATTTCTCTTAGAAATTGGAATCTGTCTGAAGCGCATAGTTCTGACGAGTCCTCTGCTAAGGTAGGCTTTGTTCTCCCTGTTCTTCCTGACCTTTGCAGCCTTGCCTGTGTGTGAGGGAGGTAATTGCCTGTGTTTTGTCCATCTGTCCCCTTCTCTGTTGTCAGTTGCTGGGGCAGGACCCCAGGTGGCAGAGGGGGGCACAGAACGTGGTCCTGATCCACTGCTTGGAGTTGGATCACTGCTTGGTGAACTCCTGCAACGGCTTCATGTCCCAGTTCAAAGAGGGAGGTGTCCTGGGTCATTTTCTGATAGTTCTTTAGTGTCTTCTGGGCTGCTAAATACCCTCTCTGCTGTGGAGGACTTGAGGGAAAATGGGAGGCAACTTTCATATTTGTTTTAAACTTTTTTTTGCTTTCATACAGAGTTCTACAATTTTGTAATGATCTCTGCACTGGATTCTTGTATTTCTTAGTTCAGCATCCAGTTTTTTAACCTGAATCAGACTATGAAATGTAGGAGTTTAATTTTCCAGTAATGTCAAGCCGTGCTTTTCTAATTTGTTTTATTAGTTTAACAACATTCCTAAATTATAGAATCATAGTCCCCCCTCTTTTGTGTCTGGCCCTTGTTCTCTGGGCCAGCAGCAGAAGTGCTGTCATCGGAACCTGTGATATCAAGCAGCTTCTGCATGGGAGCTGTGCTCCACCCTGGGACGTTATGGGGGAAACTTCTCTTGTAGGTGTGTTGTTAATACGGTAACTAAAAAATTGTCCAAACCCATTTTCCTTTCCTTGTTCTAGAGTGAAGGCACTTGTGATGCACATTTCTTCATGTGCCTCCTGGTTAACTGGCTTATTTTACCCCTGCTGTTGGGTGTGCTCTGTCTGGTGTGGGACGGGGGTTTATCCCCACACCCTGTGGAGCAGGGGTGTGCTGGGACCATGGGGCTCTGGACCTGTCGAGAGTGAGCTGCTGGGATGCTCCTGGAGTGCAGTGCCATCCCCAGGCTGGGGAAGGGTCCCATGTGGGGCCAGGCTCCTGGGTGCTGCTCCAGGCAATGACAGCCGGCTCTAAGGCACTGTGCAGTGATTGCAAAGGATCTCTTATAGCTGTGATAATAAAGGTTATTTTCTTTTGAATATTTTGGTTTGCTTTGTATCCCTATAAATTTGCTTCATGGGATTATTTTTGTGTGGTTTTCATATGTTTTCCTGCTTTAATGAAATAAAATAATCCGCTTACCCTTTTTTTAAAAAAAAAAAAATCCCCAAACTGTCTGGGATAATGCATAAATCTAGCAACAGTGAAATTTGGGGATTAATCCACAGCTCTAGTCTAAATAGTTGGGTTTAGTGTCACGAAGGTTGTGTTGGACCAATTTGATATCCAGGATTCCAAGGTTAAACTTCTATATTCCGGGTGTGCTCTTGCTGTCGTAGGGGCAGTGGGTGGGACGGGCAGTGGGTGGGACTGTCAGTGTTCATCTCTGATGTGTGGCTCTCAAATGATTCTGGTTCCATGTGCATTTGGAAATCTCATTTTCCCTTTGGGCTTGCATTTTTATCATGATGCCAAGTTTATGCAAGAAATTACTGCCTGTATTTAGTCTCTGCCGCCAGACACAGAGAGGGTTGTGTTTTAGTGTATAGTGCCTTTGCTTGTAGTTGGTGTTTTTATCATAATATACAGTTTTGTGAATATGCTAGCACCCAGTGAGGAGCGGTGCTGGCAGTTGCTGGATAAGCAGCATTTTCGATAACCGATGTAGGCACGTGGGATCGCTAACAGATCAAAAATGGCTTGAAGGGTGGTTGACTTGGTGCAGAAAGATACCATGTTCAAGAGCGATACAGCTATAAAGAGAAGTGTCGATACATACTATTAACTTTGAGATACAAAACTGACATAAAGCTATATCTTTAAGTTATTGGTCTCAATAAGGCAAGTTTGGCTTTGCTAATTTAAGTTGGTCATGCAGGAATTTGTTGGTCTTCAGTTGAAATAATTAACTGATTTGGTGACTTAATCTGTGTTGAAAGCTGTTATGGAATAATTCTTCCAAATCACTGTTTTCCTTCAGACAAATTTTATTTCTATGCAGCACAGAGGAGTCAGCTGTCTGTTACCAAAGGTGCTGATTTGCATTTGAGATGTAAAAACATTTTAAATGCACTTTTTTAATACTTCTACTTCTTTGTGTCTATAATGCTGTGAATAACAAGGCATTTTTGTATTTTCCTGACATAAAAAGAGGTTTGGATTGGTGTTTTTTTAATACCTTGTGTGGGTTGCCACTGCTAAAACCTCAAGCTTCTTTACCTTTAAAGAAACCCATGTTGACCTCTAAATCTTTTGAAAAATAAAAATTAGCATCTTCCTTAATACTGCTATTAACTTACACTTTGCTTGCTTTTCAGGAGCTTGAAGAAATCCGCAAATGTGGAATGAAAAACTTCCGTAATATCCAGGTTGATGAAGCTAATTTATTGACCTGGCAAGGGCTTATTGTTCCTGTGAGTATAGACTACTCCTTATTCTAACGAGCTTTAAAACAAAATGAGGATAGTTTGTATCTCATGAACCCACAGTTCAGCAGTGCAGCTGGTGACCATTAGATAGTTTTTGCACCTTGACAAGAAACTTTTTTATTATTATAAAACCCAATTTTCAGAGTTGCGAGTTTGTGCAGAAGCTAGTTCTTTATAAATATATAATGAGTTTATATTAGACATAGCCTGGGCAATGAAATGTGGTCCTGGACTTGGTTCTTGTCTGCCTTCAGACATCTTGGGAAAAACAATGTAATCTTGGGAAAACAGTGTAATCTTTCTGACGCGCTTTATTTGAGTGTCTTTTGTGTTTTGTTTCATCAAAGTCTGATAATGTTTGCAGTCTGATAATGTTTGATAACTCTTCTGAAGAGAAATCCATAGATAATTGACCTATAGGTAATTGAGATAGATTATACCTGCCTAGAAGCTTCATGGCCACAGGCCTGGTCCAACACGTGCCTGCTGCTGTCAGGGGCTGTGGGTGCAGCCATGGCACAGGGTTACTTGGGAGAGGTGTTGGAAAGGGGAAGGAAATCAAGTTTGTAGTTTATTACATTAAGCTTAAACTACAAAATCTACATCATCATAGGAAAAAGTGTGGTGTGAAACACCTTGTTTACTCCTTAAAAGATTTATTTTTTTTAATGGACTAGATTTATTTCTAGGATAAAATTGATTATTGCAAGGAAAACAGTTGGATTTTCAGAAGTGAGCTCTTTAAAAGAAAGTTTTGGCATTAATTAATGCCTAAAACCCCCCAACCTTCAATTTTTTAAAAGCACTATGATCTTTTAAGAGAATGTTTAATAGAAGCAGATAACTACTGTATTAGTCAAACAGAGGGGGATTTGCTACGAAGGGGAAAGCAGGAAATTGAGTACATTGAACTCCTTGAAGTCACTGGATTTTCACCTCCTTTATTTTCCACTGCCCTGGCCCATGCTCCCTTCGTTACATGAGCTGCTTTTAAGTGCAGCAACAGCGGCTGTGCCACTGGGGCACCAGTTCTGCTTGTCCTTGGGAGCCACTTAGAAGACCCCCCAACCAGTATAAATCTGTCCTTTTATTTTTAATTATTATACAGCTTTGAAACATCTCTTCAGCAGCACCTCTGCTTTGGTACTGGGGGGCTGTTCCCAAGTCACATCCCACAGGCTCATTTTGTGTCTGGGCCTCAGCACTTTAAATACTGCCGAGAATATACTCCATTCACTTATATTCCTGCAAGTGATTCCTCTGAGTGATTGAGGCTACTCTTGCAAATAAAGCAAGCAGGATTTGACATTAAAACTTGGAGCTGAGAAACAATACCCCTGCAGCATATCAGCCAGGTTTAATAGTCATGGTTCATGTGTAACAGTTTACTGCTTTGATAATGCTTTGAAGCAGTATACGGTTGGTAAATATGACTAATAAAGCAAAATGCCAAAATACTTCTTTATTCATGTTAAGATTAGAAATATGTCCTATACAGCATCTATTTTTAACAGTTTCGGCTCAACAGAGTATGAGCTTAGTGTTTGTTTTGCAGAGGGTTCACAACATCACAAGTGTTTAAACAATGATGCACTGCACTGTGCTTCACACCTGCCTTTTGGGTTATAATATGCCCTGTTACAAGGGAAATAGCCTTAAATTCAAATTCACTATTGGTATAGTTAAGAGGGAATTTTGTCATGAAATTGTACTTCCTACAGTAATTAATAAAGTGTTTTGCTGTATGTGTTCAAAGAGTAGTATAATTTATTGAGGAGATAGGTGTATATATAATTTATTGAGGATACTCTCTAGAAGATGCTGTAGTCTTACTGTAATGTTTTTAGCTGTGACAATGCTGGAGATGGTGGCTTAAAAATGTAATATACAAGCTGGTTGCAAGTTAAATTTTTTTGCTGAGTTTTTGCTTTTGAAGTTTTACATGTTATTTCCATCTTAGAAAATGCCCTTGCTTAGGGTTTAGAGCAATATTAATTATCCTTTAGTAGCACTAACCAGGTACTGATTATTAAACTCTGTAACTAGGTTTTTTTATGAAGGTGTGAAAGATACAAAGATTAAAATTTTTAGCAGTGTTTGTACAGAATTACTGTGAAAGGTACTTTAAAAGTTTTTGTATGTAGTATATTTTGTTCTTTGGAAAAATTATTAGTTTTTAAAGGTATTTGCTCAGTTGAGAAGCAAATCAAAAGCAGCTTGTCAGTTTCTTTTTTCCTGTTCTAAATTGTAGAATAAAGTAGTTTATGTACTGTGTGTTGAAAAGGCACAGTATTTGTTTGGTAGCACCATCAAATGAGACTATCCCTTGCTCTTGTAAGAGGTATGGTTGATGCACCATGAATTTCATTTCCCTTAATCAAAATTCCTTGCTATGGACAAATTTACAGTGCGAAAGTACTCCAGGTGGATGAGAGTCATGTTTTTCAGTGTTTCAGTACATGTGTTTCAGTATTTATAATTCTACTTCTTTCTTACCGATGTCAAAAAAAAAAGTATAACATAATTGGAAATTAATTGCTTGAATATTTTGCATTTTGTCTGTTTAAAACATGAGCAACCCTTTTCATACATCTTTGGTTCAATGTATTGGTGAGTTACAGTGAAGAACTGTTCTGACTGAGAGTCAAGCAGGAAATGGACATTTTTGAGGCAGTTCCTGCATCAGTTCATGCTCACAAATTACAGCACGTGATGGCGCTGTGGGGGAGAGGGCAGTAACTGCTTATGTTATGTGTTAAACTTCCAAAGCTTTTAGGATTGCTTGGATAAAAGGTAATTTTAAATCTACTCTAGTTACCTAGTTTTCCCTTAACTGCAGAAAGTGTGCTGTGTTTCTTAGGAATACACAACCAGAATTCTCCAGTTGGGTGAAACTGAAATTAAATGTTTGCTGTTGAATAATATTTAATAGAATGTTCCCTACCCCCAAATATTGGGAAACCTTTTTAACTTTTGGAGTGGGTTTGATTTCAGGGAATGGCCTGGTTGCTAATGAAGAATGTGTGTGATTATACTTTACACAAACTGGAAACTCTCATCCTTTGATTCTTGTTCTTAGAGTGTTTGGAAAGGCTTCATGCCATAGCTACTGTTTTCAGTGCAGAATGGTATTTTTTAATTAAGCCATTGCTAGATTTAAAGCTTTATTTTTTTCTGCCTTTCTTCTGCAGTTAGTATTTGAAGTAGTAACAGTAGTCTGTCAGGTTTTCTACGTGAGATTCTGGGCATTGTCTTTTCTGTTTCAGCATGAACTGCTTTGCTTACTTCACGGTCCTCTCATTGTGCTCCTTCAAAAATGATCTGATAAGAGTGGGTGCTAAAACTGCATACAAATTCAGAACATTCTCATCAGCAGACACAGTGAATATCTATCTTTAGTACCAATGAATGCTCAGCAGATTTTTGTGTAGTCAGCACAAAAATGTTCTCAGAACATATAGGAAAATCTGACAAATGAAATTGCTTTGCTGCTCGTACCACCATGTTGTGAGGCATGTAAAGTATCTAGGTTTAGAGAAACCAATTTTCCTTGTCAGGCTCCATGTTTGTATCTTGGAAAGGGCTTACAATGGTTTTTGAAATACAAGGTTGAGAATAAAACTACTTATTAGATGGGATCTTTTAGAGCAAATGGGATTGGATGGTTTCTTACGAATAGAAGTGTCAGATGGCTTCAGAACAAAGGTAACTGCTTTTTCCAGGGTGAATACAAACGTTGTATTACCTCTCTCTTACCCAATAGGTTTTGATGTTTCCTGACACATAGATATGACATTATGTGCTGTAAGAAAGTGCCTTTAAAAGAGGTCATTTGGTAGATCAAAGTCTGGAGCATGCTTTTTCTTAATTGCATCTGTTAGAATATACCAAATTCTTGACAATCTGCCTTCTTGTTGCAGGACAATCCTCCATATGATAAAGGAGCCTTCAGAATCGAAATCAACTTCCCAGCAGAATATCCATTCAAACCTCCTAAGATTACATTTAAAACAAAGATCTATCACCCTAACATCGATGAAAAGGGGCAGGTTTGTCTGCCAGTAATTAGTGCTGAAAACTGGAAGCCAGCAACCAAAACTGACCAAGGTAGGATTCCGTGTGGAGAAGAAACTGGGTGTCGAGATACTTGGTATTGTGTTTAAATGTAAAGCCAATAGCATTCTAGCTTGTCAGCTGGTCACTGCTCTTATGGTATATTCGTTGTCGTAAGGTTTGTGTCATGAATCACATGTTGTGAGCAGAATGTGCAACTCCTTTGGCATCTCATTTTGTTACTGGAACGTAAGATAATGAGAGTGGCGGGTGGCATTTCCACCTCCAGGAAACCACACAGCTTTTCATGACTGAAGAGTTTATTTAAGGCAGTGTCCTCAGCATACTTAAAAATTCTGGTGGCAGATTGTGTGGGAGTTATTTTGTGTTTCTTCTTAAATAGTGGCTTTATAATTCAGAGGTGTTGGGTAACTCCTGGGTGTTTGAAAGAAAGGGACTAAAATCTCAGTCAAGGCTTTGTATATTGTATAATCTCTGCCATTGGTTCAGTGATTTGAACATACAGTTTGAAGTGTCTAGGGAGTCATAAACAAAACCTGAGATTGTAACACAAATTACCTCCTAGTTCTTAAAACATCACTGCTGTGAGGCTTACTGTTTAGGGTGTCTTTGGATAAGAATTTTAAATATTTTAAGGAAAATACTCTCCTCAGGTTTGGTGGCAGACTGAGAGTATGATCTGAGCAGGTTTTTTCAGTTGTTCCCATTAGTTGTTGAAGTGAGGATTTCATGTTTTCTGGCAGGTAATAGTTTCATATTATGCACTTATTATTGTACATATATAAAGAGCAAGCATCCTTGTAAAAACTATGTATTTTTTAATAATATTGATTCAAAGGAGTAGCAATTGAGTCCAGTGCAAGTGATTCAGTGGCACTGAAGTGCCTTGCTGTGTAGGAGAAAGTTTTTCATTCTTACGGGCTCTTCTTTGAGGTTGTTCTCACTTGAACAGCCTCACAGTAAACAATGCTGTACTTAAGATTTCTTTTTCCTGTGTACATCTGTGTGCTAATAAAACTATTGGGAGTTGGCATGATCTTGCCCCAGAGACAAAATAAAATAGAAAGATTCCTGTAGGTCTTTCTGAAACTATTGAGTAGTTGAATGTTGGGTAAAGCAGAGGTGGTAGCAAAGAACCTGTTAAATAGTCAGTGAAGTTCTTATGTTTTACCCCAGGTTACCCAGGACAGAGATCCTGGGGAGAGATGAGGTGGAAACAACGTGTAGAAGTTTCTGATAACACCTTAGCAGTTGCCTTAGCCCTCTGAGCCTTGTCTAGTGAAAGGAAGGGACGATGTGTCTCGGCCTGGACAACACGAGTTGGCATTAGTTGGAACTGTTACAGCAGTTGTTTATGTGCAGGAAATAGTGTCTCGCTGGGAAGTGGTGATTCCCTTTCTATTTGAGAGAGCGAATAAAAATTATGCTAAAATCAGAATTTGGAACAAAGCCTGGGCAAACAAATATTGCAGATCTTTCAATTTTTGCTGCTTTGTGGTCTTTGATTTGTTTTCTAACTCTTTCTTCAAGAAATCGTTTTAATGTCAATGTCTGTTACTGCATCACTGTATGAACCTGCAACAACAGCCCTGTTGAAGTGTGTGTTCCTTTTCCTCCAGAGCTCTCCTGCATTGAAAAGGGAACTTCCGTCTCTTTGGGCCTTTCTCAAGGAAATAAGGCAGCAGTATTAGTACAGCGTTGAAGTGATTGGGTTTGATCAGGAAAGCGGAGAGATTAGGTTCACCATAAATCATTAACTCACCTTTCATGTACTAAAGGTGCATCTTACTGCTGTACTTTTTATTAACTTATGCTTAATACTAAAACTGCTGTTGTAGTTTTAAGGTGCTGTGGGTAAGTTTTAAGGTGCTTTTCATAACTCCTGTTATGACAATTCCAGTTTTTTCAGGCTCATGTCTTAACAATGTGATAACACTTTCTCTGTAGTGTTTGAGGATGTTTTACTGAGTGAAAGGAAATTTGTCATGCGCAGAATTGGTGCCGGTTTGATAAGTAGTCATTAATATGATGACAGTTGTCACAAGTCCAGGACTGGTGAGTCCGTGTTAAGTAAGCAAATATCAATTTACATTCCTTAAGTAGTTTGTTGCAGTTTAAACTCAGCTCAATTTGTGGTAAGAAATGTTCCTGTTCAGCAGTGTAGTACCAGGCATGCTTCTCTGAATGCTGAGTGGTGGTGTTGAGATGTGTTCCCTATCCCTGTTGGGCACGGGTGGAGACTGATGCTCTGAAAGCAGCCACTCTGGTGTTCTGGCATCTGCTGGAGGGAGAAGCGTTGTGAGAACTTCATTGCAAAACCAGGGTGCACCCAGCAGAACTGCCAGAGCGGTTTGCTCTGGGTTAGAGCCCGGGCTCCAGCCGCTCTCTGCGGGACAGCAGCCGGGCTGTGGAGCCCCTGCTGCTGGGACCTCTTGAGGGCAGGAGGAGCAGCCAGCTCCAGCCTCCAGCATGTGGCGTTCAGTTCTGTTACACCTGCTTTAAACACTCCTGCGGTGCTGCTTTGGATCGCTCCGGATGCCCAAACTTACCTCCAACAGGACATTACTAGTGTTGTCCTACAGCCTTCTCTGTGTGCCGGCTGTTAGCACACCTTTTAGGGGGTGGAGGCGAGAGCTCCTGGTTGTTGTGGCCTGTCTGGCTTTAAGCAGTGGTAAGAATGTGTATGAGGAGAATGAGAGTAAATGTCATTGTAGTATGGGAGGATCCCTGCGTAAATGTCGAGTGCAGTTCAGTTATTTTAAGAATGACATTTCCTTTGGAAGTGATTGGGAAGGTTGAAATGTGAGAGCAGGGTGAAAAGCACCTCACAGTTCTTACCTGTTTGTTTGCCCGGTGTCTCTCTGACAGTGGGTGTCTTGGGCAGCTGAGGGTAAATGCAAGAATTGTCTGCTGTTTGCAGGGGCAGTAACAGTCACAGAAAAATGAAGCTGAAGCCTGTTGGTCTCCAGAAGCAGCCCCAGTTCCAACTGCAGCACTGAGACAGGTGCTGGGAGAAAACGTTTTGTGGTGGAAATCCCACCTTCACCCAGTGTCTGTTGGAGGAACTTCTCTGTGAAACCCGGTTTCTTCCTTAGCTGTAGGGGAATGTTTCAGCCAGGATGACAGTTACATGGGAAATAATTTGTAGTGCATTTTGGTCTCTATTCAAACTGATTTTGTTTACAAATACAATTTTCTAGTGTTCATTCACGGTCATTGAACTAAATCTTGGCATATTGCTGTAGCTTATTCACGCTCTGCTTTTGAAAAGATGCTAGATTTATGGGGATATATTAAATGCAGTTAAAGCTCTTTTCTTACTGGGGAATTTTGCTTACACTTTGATTTTTAAAAATTAACCATCTTAGTCTCTGATGGTATTTATACTTCTTTTGACAGTAATCCAGTCCCTCATAGCACTGGTGAATGATCCACAGCCCGAGCACCCCCTTCGGGCTGACCTAGCTGAAGAATACTCTAAGGACCGTAAAAAATTCTGTAAGAACGCTGAAGAGTTTACAAAGAAATATGGTGAAAAGCGACCAGTGGACTAAAATCTGACACAGTTGATGTCAGCACCGTATGACAGAAGATCGGAGCAGTGCATTTGAGACACCCCGTAAAGCAGGACTCTATGGAAAATTGACAAGTGCCACCTTTTGGTGTTAACTTGTGGCTGTTACTAACTTTCTACAGTTTTCTTAATCAAAAGTGGGCTAGGTAACCTGTAAAGAAAGGATTAAAATTTAAGATGTTCTAGTTCTGCTTTCTTTGTTTAAAAATCACTGCTTCAATATACTTTAAAGTATGCTGTTTTCTTTTTCTTGTCAGAAATTATCAAAAATATCTTAGACTTATATTCTGCCCTTAAATTGAAAAGGTTGTGGCTGTCATTTCTTATTTTTTTTTCCTTGCAGTTCCCACTATCTTAAGATCATTTAATTCTTTATTGAATTTTATCCGCCTCCCCAAACTGATGTCTTAGAAAAAAATAGCCCAGTTCTGGCAGAAAATGATTGATTGAGTATTTGGCAGTTTTGTTTACTTTTCTTTTTAAATGTTGCACTGTGCTCTGTGGGACTTGTTGCAAGTTCCCCTTAACTTCAGTTTGTAACATAATAAACAAACAAACAAACCCCACAAAAAACAATCAGAAATAATGTCCAGGTCTTATGTAAATCTGGCTGATGTTATCACAAAATGTTTATTAAATGGGGAAACCCAAGTTTTTGTCTGCGTCATTGAATTAAAATATGGCTTATGTCCTGCTTCTGGAAAACTTTGGGGAAAAAATTCTGTAGCCAATGAGTAGTGGAATGTGATTCCAAACCTCCCTCGCTTCTGTCCTTAATCCCTGCGCAGAGCAGCTGGGGAACGTGCACAGAACAACATTGCAACCAGCTTAGGAGCCTCTCAGAAATTGGGGACCAAGAGGTACCAAAGCGATAAACAGGGTTTTTTTTAATTAAAAATTGGTATTTTGGAAATGCTCATTTTGAATCCTAGTACTCGATCTGACGGCACTGCTTGTCATCTTAGAGCATTTTTCCATTAGAACACGTATGAAACATCCGTGTTCTATGGGATGGCACTCCTGCCCCTTCCCTGCCCTGTTGCTATACAGCCCGTACTGAAAATGGACTAAGAGGAGTAAGCAACAGCCTGAAACGGAGTTGTAAAACCACACGGGTTAGAAGATTTAATGAAGGCTTCAAGCACTGTTCTAACTGAACCAGGCTGAGCTCCAGGGCACCCCGAGCCCGCTCAGGGGAGCCCCCTCTGTGCAGAACTGAGCACCCTCTGCTGTCTCTTGCTTCCCCCTGGCTTCTCCCTGCTCCAGAGCTGATCCCCAGCAAACTGCCACACAGTGAAACTGCCCCCCAGCCCCCGCTGGGGCACGGCGCTGAGCAAACACTTCCATCTCCAGAAACCCAGTTCCTTGTGAGCACATATCATTTTGGTGTGCAGGACGCTGAGTTAGGAAATCCCTCGCAGCCGGGTGTTGTCTCTGCTCCTAAATTCAGTTTCAGTACAGCCTCTGCCTTTGCAACCTTCCCCAGCTAGCGTGCCCAGCTCTCTGGGGTTTAACCTCTTGTGTGTTTGCCCTTCATTCAGCCCTCTCCTCCAGCTTTCAGTTCTGACTTAGTGTAAACAATGACAGCCCAGTACCTCACCTCTGTTGAAAGTAAATTTTTTTTTATAAGTTAGGGAGCTAAGAAATTTTATGTTTAAGTGTTCTTAGACAGATTCTTTGGCAGGTAAATAAAGTTAAACCACATTCACCTTATTTACGGAAACTTGCATTTCCTGAGTGTTTTCAGGCTTGTGAGAGCACTGTCTATTACCAAATTTTCACATACTTGTGTCTTCATTTGCAGAAAGTTGGTACTGATTTTGTTTCATTCACACTCGCTCAGATTCATAATAAAATAATGCCAAATTATCTGTCAAACTGAAGTGTGTGTAACTTCCACATCACAGGAGTCACTGTACCTTTTGATCATGTCTGTTGGCACGGAAACTTGCCGTTCTCTAAGTTTTCTTTTTCTGTAGAACCGAGCTGCAGCGGGGTTTGCTGCCCGGGTCGGGCTGTCTGGTTTGGCCTCGGGGCAGAGGCTGCTGCGGGAAGGGTCCCCGGGGCTGTCCCTGCGAGGAGCTCCCATCGATTCCCGCGGGCTCCACCGGTGCCTCACCAGCTGCAAACGTCTCCTAGAAGACAGATACCGCTCTTGGTTCTCCCTGTGTGTCCTTCACAGCTCCATTCCTGAACTACCGGACGTGTAACCTGAGTGAGGGCTTGTGCCTGTGGGTGCCGTCTGAGAACAGGTAGAGATCCAGTGCTATGCTGCATGGCTGAGGAGAAGGAAAAAAATCAAAAAGTTCAAAGTCCTATGTTAACTCAGGAAATCCAGCTCTTGTTCTCTCGGGTTCCCTAAGCCATGCTGAATTCTAAACCTGCAGTTTAATATCCAAAATAAAAACAACGTACTGTTGAAACTACACCCAGGAGTACTGGTATAGGCTTTCTGCAATTCCATTCTGCTACCCTAATAAAAATTGCTCTCAAAGGTATTGTGGCATGGTTTTGGTTTTATTTTCAGAGAGATTTGGGGGTTAGACTTTTTTTTTTTTCCCCAAGTATCCTGGTGCAATGACATTTGTAGGTAGTGTCTGAATGACTGTTGAACTTGTCTTTAAAGCTTTGATAGAACCACTGAGAAACAATTGGAAGTTTCCCTATTTAGACGTCTTGCAGTAGTTCTTTATTTTGTTGTTTAAAGCTCCCTTGAATTTAAAAGAAAATTTGGGCTTTAATGCTGTGGTTTAAAAATACAGAATTTGCAGATTTTATTTGCAGAATTTGTATTTAAAAATACAAAATTTTGTTGTTGTTGGCAATTCAGAACTACCTCGGGTAGGACTGTCGTGTTGGCAGCGTTCGGCTCACAAACAGCACATAACGTCCTGAGGATCCCGAGCGAGTCCGTCGGGAGCAACCAAAGTGTTAACAATACGGTTAAAAAACACCCATCAGAACAGGGTCCGGTGTGAACAGCTGAAGTAACCACCGCTGGTGTGGGGCTTGTCCCCGCAGTGACCGAAGAGCCACCACTCACTAAGTGGCATCCGCAGGGTGGCCGCGCTCGGCAGCCCCAGCCTCGGGGGGGGTTTTACTGCCGCTACCTCGGCGGGGGCTCCGCTGCCCAACGCCCCAGGACAGGCCCCAGGAACCCTCACCCCGAAGGGAACGGCTGCTCTCAGCTGGGGGCACCGGGAATGGGGGCTCACAAACTCAGCATGTACCAAATCTGTTCTGTGACAGTGATTTAGGAGAGAACCTGGGAAAATACCTTCTAAAGCATCTTTGATGTTGTTTTTCGTATTTGTACAGAACAAAACCTTCCCCAGATGTTTAAAGGGGAGGTGAGTGGTTCCCATTAAAGCCAGACCCCCTTTGGGGCCACCACAGGTGAGTAGGATGGGTTTGGTCTCCAGATAGAACTGAAAACGAGCCTTCTGAGGCAGCGCAGTAGAAAAACACCTGAGTTTATTTTTCATTTAGAAGAATGATGATCATACTTAAATTTGTACTATTAAAAAAATGGTTAACCAGACATGATTACATTAAATAGATCACTTTTGTGCAGAAAAGGAGCATAACCAATCTGAAATATTTTTTCCATGTGAACGTTGTACATGAGTGACAGGGCTGCCGTCAGGAGCAGAGTTAAGCAGAGTGGGGTTAGTGGGGTTGTTGAAGTTGGGATGCTTTGATGGCAGGAATACAAATGGAGGAGTGGAAGGACCCTCCCCAGATGAAGACTTGCCCAGGTTGCTCCACAGACCTCGCTGGGCCACGCAGGAGCAGGTGCTGCTCAGCTCGTAGGCAGCAGCTACGGAAATAGCAGATGGGTCAACAGTTGCTGCTCCTTCAAAGTCATCCAGAAGAAAAATAAAAAAAGCCTCTCTGCAAGGGCTGAGGCCGATGTTACTTTCCTACTGTGACTTTATGCCGAGAGGCAACGTAAATGGGAAGAGTTGTAATTACTGGAGCTGAACATGGACTATGGCTTTGAATGTGGCTGTGGACATTCCTGCTCAACCCAGCGGCCGAGCCCCTGCGCCCTCGCCACCGCATGGGCACCGGCAGAGGGGAGGGGACCGCGACCCAGTGCTGTAAGAAGAGGAACTGCTGAGGGCTGCCAGGCCTCCCGTGGGCACCCTACACCGAGTGGTTGCTCCAGAGCAGCACTTGCTCCCCAGCAATGGCTCTTTTTTTTGCAGTTAAGCCCAAAAAGAGAAACGTTCAGAACCCTTGGGGCGGTAGCGTGCTCTTGGGTTGGCAACTGCCTGTCTTGAGAGTGTGACTGAAGTGGGGGGGGGGTGTAGTACACACTTCTTTACTTAAAGATCTTTGAATGAACAGAGCTGAATGTTGTGGGTGTTGTAATGGCTCTGCAGCTCCGGCTTCATCAGTGTCTGCAGCTCATGGAGGCGCTCCCAGGACTGTGAGAAATCGTCTGGTCCTTCCCCGCAGCCGCCGGCGGGGGTGACGCTGGGGTACCCAGGGTGCACCATCAGCTCAATCGTTACTGTCCTGCTCTGTGCCCCCTTGGACACAAACTCCTCCACGGCAGCATCGATGGCGCTGCAGATGCTGCCAACAGACATGTTCTTGCCCATGGTACTCAGACCTATGTAAATGTCTGGCCACCTGTAGCCAGAGGAGGAAACATCGATGTTAGTGCCAACAAGGGGGTTGTAAAAGACTGTGTTACGTCCAGCGGATAAGGAATCAAAATTTACCTAAAACTTTCTTTCCACATAGAAAAAGGGGAGGCGGATTTTAAAACTTTTAACTATAAGCAAAAGTAAAACTAGAACTACAAGGCAGTAATGCTTTTTCTTTCCTTATTGAAACAGGACACTGTTTAAAGCAGCCCTTGTGCCCACAGCACTTTTATCCTCCTGAACTTTCTGGTAAGCCCCAAAGTGGGAAGAGAGAGGTGGGGCTCCATTCTGAAAAGAAGCTGTAAGGAACTGCTAAGATCTCAAAGCCTTACCACAAAAGGATGAGTAATGACCAATTTACCTGATTCCGTGCCTTGTAAACACATCCACTGTGTTAAACGAATCCTCTTCGACCCCCAGATAAAAGTCCATCAGGGACGGTGGGATCCAGTCACAGTTATGAAGGCCTGGCTCTATTGGGACACGTGTGTACTGGATCCCGTATTCCTCCAGCACCTCTGCAAATACGTGCCTGACCTCTGTAAGCAGAGAGGGACACTTCAGCCAGGAATCAGAAAACCAGCTCCTCCTCTCCTCTGGGAGCTGCGAGCACAGAGAGGACTTCCCAGGTTTAACAAGATGCAATTCCATTTGGCTGCTTTTCTGCTGACAGAGGCTGGTGTGGAAACAGGCAAGATGGAGTTCTAGCACCTGAAAGAGCTGCCAGCTTTCCCAGACTCCAGCGTTCCAGCTTAAACTGGCCGGTCTGCAGCTGGCCCTGGTCTGCCTCCTCCAGCACAGGTGGGAGTGTGGAATTGGGGTGCTGAGGGGAATTGCCAGCCCTTGGAGGAGAAGGTGCAACCTGGGCTGTTTGTCCTGGTAACGACCCAGCTCCCCAGGTGGGACCAGTCAAACTGCAATCACAGAGCAAGTGTCTTATGGTGAGGTTTATTGCCCCAGAGGAAGCCACAGCTAGGGGAGTCTCCTCAGAGCTGACTCTGGCTCTTGCTCTCAGCGCTGGAGGATGAGGACTGCCCTTACCTGGGAGGACATGAACGTGCTGGTGCCCATCCATGTGCGGAGGTAGGTGACCTGTCAGCTCATGGAACAGCTCCACCTGGGCCTTTAGCTCCTGCTTCACCTGTGGAGCAGAGGGGTCAGAGGAGGACCTGTCAGAGGCTGAGACCTGGGGAGAGTGAGGGGCTGCTGGAGACCCCTCTGGCTGTCACTGGGGACTTCCCTGGGAGGCACAAGGTGCTGTGATAGATAAACAGACACATGGTGCTGCCGAGAGCCTTCCCTAGGCATGAGTCTTGGGATGGGGATGGTGCTGATGCTGGGGTTTTCTAAAGTATGTAGGATGTTTGAATACCCATTTCCCTTTAAAATGAATGGGGAAATGGGTGCTCGTATTCTGTAGGAAGTTTTGATTGCCCAAACACATCCATCCTTGTTCATGGGGCAAAACCAGTGTCTCTCTAGAGAACAAAGGCTTCTCCCAAGGTGGTGAAAAGCCTACTTAGCACTTCTGGCATTTCACCTCTACTGATCTCTAGGTTCTTCATAAATACCTGTTCCCTTGCCTTTTCTGTCCCTTCAGATAAGTAATTAATGGACATTAGTGTATGCAGGCACTGGAGCAAGGAGGAATGAACCCTCAAAGGCTTTGGCAGAATTAGGGACAGGACACAGAGAGCCCTCTCTGGCCACCCAGGAGACACAGGGGAGGTTCAGCTCCTGGGGAGGGGCTTCAGCTGCTGTATACAGCCTGATCTGGATGGGGAAAGCAAGCTGCATGGCTGTACGTGGCTTTCTCCTACCTCTGACATGTTCAGGAGACCTTTTGATAGGGCTGTTCTGAACCCCATTTTCCCATGGAAGAATCCATCTTGGTTGAGCAAAGAAGAGTTTGTCTTGAGCACCTCGCATACAGGAGAGCCCTCGGAGAGGTTGGCGTGGAGGCCAATGGGGATGTTGTATCTGTAACAGGAATAAAGTATCTGTCAGCTTTGTACCTCTGCCTCCCTTACTGTGGCCAAAGCGGGAAACAGCTGTCAAAGGTCTCAGCTGGTCTGAAAAGTGGTGAGCTTACTGCAGCACATCTTCATGTCCCTGCTCCTCTAGAAAGCAAAGCAGAACAGAAGCTAGAGCAGAGTATCTCCAGGTGTAATCCTGTGCAGGGTGATGAGGGCCTGTCTGGGACTCCCCCATCCCTGTTTTCACCCTGACTCCTGCAGAAAGAGCAGGCAAGAGGCATCTCAGACTCAATGCAGTGGGGCCTGGTTGTGTAACTGATGAAATAAATGTTTATCTGGTTTTGACATGAGGGACCCGAGCACACAACATGTGCACTAATGCCTTGCTGCTGAAAGAGTGGGAAGATGCCGTGTTGGGAGCAGGGACCCTGAGCAGGCAGCAGATGGCTGGGCAGGGGCTGTCCTTTCCAGCCTGTCACCTGCTAGAGCCCAAAGGCATGGGAAAGAAGGATTTGCTTTTATTTTATTATTATTTTTAGAAATCCACCTCTTTACCATGTCCCTGGGAAGCTCAGACAGCATTTGTACCGCAGCACTGCTGTCTGCAGGAAGGATTCATGTGTTATCATGAATCAGCAGATGAAGACCTTTTTTGTGGAGCGCTCTCCTCCCCACGTGTTGTGGGAGGGAGAGATGAACACTGAGCCCCTCCGGCGCCTCCCAGGAGCATCGCAAGAGCCCCCTCCAACAGTGGGCGCCTCAAAGGCTGCAAGGGGGGCTGTTTCAGGAACAGGCATGACCCTCCAACAGCTGTGGGACACAGAGGAGCCAAACTCCCACTGAGGAACCTCGGAGCCACTGCCCTGCCTGCACTGAAGCCAGCCCCAGAGCTGGGAATGCCCGGAATGTGGAAGTGCAGAGAGAGCTGCCCTTGTTCTCTCTGAAAGGGGAGACTCGGGCTGTAACGTTAGAGCATCTCCCAGAGCTTCGCCCAACGCCAGCTGAGTATCTTAATAGTTTTCTCCTAGGGTTAGTCTGGCTGATGTGACAGGCGGCCTGTGCTGAGGCATCTCAGGAGAAACCCTTAGTGCTTAACAACTCTGGGACACAGGGACTGAAACCAAAACTCAAAATGCAGCATGTGAGAAACTTGCTCAGAAACACTCATCTGTGGGAGATGTGCAGCATCAGGCGTGCTGGGAAAGCTGGAGGGACACGAGGAGGAGCACAGGGCAGCAGCACAGCAGGGTTCTGCCAGCAGTTCCCTACACCCAAATGGGATGTACAAACCAGATGATGCTCCCGTTCAGCATCAAACATCTTGCTGCTCAGTGTTCATTCTCAAAGCCCTGACGCTGCATGAGCACCTCTAGTCCTAAGTGCGAGGAGATTAAAACATGAGCAAAACATAAAGCATCATAGTAATTGGCTTGGCTGTGCCTTGGGAGACAGGGCTCCAGCCATGCTATGTCCTGACCTGGGGCTCTAAGACTCAACCAACAGCCTTTTCCCCACTGATGACACACACACACTGGCCTAACGCCTGCTCCAGAATGTCTCTCACCACTGAAATGTAGCTCCTGCAACCAAAGAGCAGCCCAAGACATGCTGTATTGTAAAAAAGTCAAGTTCCAGGAATATCCTGGAAAGTCCTCTTTTTTTCAGAGGGCAGATGCTATAAAGTACGTTTGTGTGGCAGAAGCAAAGACTGTTCAGCATCTGCTGTTTTACTGGCTGAAATACTGAGGCAGAGACTGGCTGAAATACTGAGGCAGTTCATTCAGCACGTGATGCCCCACTGGGAACATCAGATGATGGGGGCTCAGCCTCGGACCCAGCCCCGTCCCAGGGAGACAGGGCGAGCCCTGCTGTGCACGTCCAACTGCTCCTTCTCTACCCAGCACCAGAGGACAAGGGCTGGCACTGAGCTTCAAGCAACAGTTCAGTTTTGTCAATAAAATCACTGTGGTAACAGCTACCATTGCCTACCCAAAATGGTGCTGGGGAATCCACCTGGTCTCTCAGTTTTGGGGTTTGTTTTAAGCAGCAATGATCCTTCTGCAGCCTGAGGCCTATGTCAAGGTGTTTACAAGTCTGTCCCACTGCTGTCCCAAAGCCATTGTCCTGGGGAATGCACAGACACAAAGAAGGATTCAATTCACTCCTGATAAAGCCGAAGTGTCTGCGTGTGGAGGCTCTTACAGCAGAAGGAGCGTTAGCCTGGGCTGTCACTGAGCTGAAGTTCAGGCCAGTAGCTTCTGTGGCCACTAAGGTTATCAAGCTGCTGCCACTGCTGAACCCAGCCTGCTCCGTGGTTCTTTGCTCGGCGTCCTGCGGGGGGGGTGGGCAGAAGAAGTCGATGTGCCCAGCCCAGTTATCAAATAGAGGAAATACAACCAGCTGAACCACTTCCCTTTCAAGTAGCTGCTTGTTTTGCGACACACAGGTCTCTGCTGAGGCAAGGGGCTCTCCTACAGTTGCACTCCCTGTTTGTTCATGCCCAAGCAGCTCGGGCTCCCTGCAGGCTGGTGCTGACTGCGCCGCCCCCCGAAGCGCCCACCAGCTTCCACTGCTTCAGAGCCGGGAGGGTGGGATGCCCTGGGTCCTGCCTGGCCGTGGCACCAACTGAGTGCGGTCCCTGCACTCCTGGGAGCAGTGGCTGTGGCAACTAGAGACTCCCCGAGCCAGCCCCGACGGTCCTGCTGTGAGCTGCCCACCCTGGCACATGCAGGCGCTTGCCCTTTTCCTTCATGCAGATCCCACCTTCAGCACCCTCTTTGTATCCTTACCCGGAGAACAGCCGTGCATCAGGTTTCAGCCCACGTGTGACGCAATTAAGAGCCTCGTGTAAATACCTGTATCTGGACATCCTGCTTCAGAAACCATCCACGTGTCTGAAGCCGGGCAAAGCAGGGCTGTGCCTTGGGCGGAAAAACCCACACCTCTTGCTTTCTTCCTGTTGGCATCTGCGTGTCTTCCCCCCCCCGCCCCAGCTTTCACCCCTTAGCAAACTGTAAAGTCTGTCTTTCATCACAGAGCATCTTGTCTTGCTCCATTACTGCCAAGGACTTATTTCTGATGGAAGAAATGCTCCAAAGCTTCTGCAGTGCCAAGAACTGGAACTGTGACATAGCTTAGGGACAGTACTTTCTTTTTTAATTACATCTTTGTATCAGCTGAAGCTCCCAGGTCTGTGACCTTACATCAGCAAGACATGCCGCTGCCAGTAAAGTCAACGTGATCTAGGATTCTCATTTTAAGGCCTCAGATTGGGCCCCACCCCGAATCCAAGCACAGTTCAGCAGCAGAACCCTCTGCTGTGATTAAGTCAGATAAAAGGGTGATGAGAAAGCACAAGAGACTTATGGATTAATCAGATGTTGACTGGGAGGGTCAGAATTAAGTCACAATTTACACACACATTTTGCAATTAGTGATGATGGGAAAGGAAGTGAAAACATAGACAGCAATTAAATGTGGTTTTGTTAGATTCTTCTGTTAAATATACCCAGATGTTGTAGAGGCTCTAGCTTTGTGTAGCTGATGTTCAGTGTTCAAACAGCAAAAAGCCAGGAAGACTGAGGTTGTGTTCTAAAATATGTCACTCTTCATCAAGTATTTGGATACGAACAGCTGGGAAAGGGTCATAATAGTCAGAACTGAGCCGATTGACAAAAAGGGGTGAAAAACACGAGGGCAAACAATCCTCGGTCTCTCTATTTCTGCTCTCTCCATATTTCTAAGGAAAAATGAAGGGGCTTATTCATTTCGGTTACCAAAAGCACCCTTCCAGTCTCTGGGAAAGGCTCTGGAATAATCACCAGGAAGACTGGCTGATGCCAAGGTGGGGCTTGATGAGTAGAAAATCCAGATTCTATGATATGGATAACCAGGAAGTCGCAATCAGCTACACCCCATAAAGATTAAAATATGGAGTTACTGATTCCCCCGCAACAGGAGCCTGTCCTGCTGCTCCGTCACACACCGCTCCCGCGGCTGCCATCAACAGGTCTGTCCTTTGGTGGAGGGTCAGGCGTCTGCTCAGGCTCCTCTCTTGCCTGGAGTGAGCGGGTCCCCTCTTTTAGCCCAGTTGTGACAGAGAGTGAGAGAGGCCCAAGATGCAGAACTCGGATATCAGGGGAGGTGGATTATTTACTGCTGTGTTCAGCTGTTTTGCAATTGGTTTGTGTTAGAGCTGGTACAAAGGTCTGCTGACAACCATCACGTTTCTGACAAGGCTTCTAATAGAAACATGGGGCAGCAGCTGGCATTCCCAGAAGCCTACAGAATTATTGTGAAAATGAAGAGAAGAATGAAATTCCAGAGGAGTTCCTTCTGAAAGATGCTCAGCCCTAACATTGCAGGACAGCATGAGGTGCTTAAGGACTGTCCTGCAAGAAAAGTTGCAAGAAATTAGCTTTGCCTTTGTCCAGCTAACTGAGAACAAGACCTATGGTGACGAGCAGCCATGTCGTGGACAGGCAGTCAAGAGACACCCAGAAAATCCCCAGAAGCCACAGAAACAGACCAGCACTGATGGCCCCTGCATCTCGCATGCAAAAGACACAACAGGAATGCACCACCAGAAAAAAGAAGCTGCAGCTTCGGGGCTCCTCTTTCGGCTGGTGACAGATCAGTCCTCTGCTCACAGCCCTGGTCGCAGCCGAAGGGCCTGCTGTGGGGTTAAACAGATACACGTGTGTATGTACATATAAAGATACATATGTACTTCCTTCATGGGGTGTCAGTGGGGAAAGACAAACATGGGGAGAAAAAACAGGGCAGACTTTCATCCCATAAAACACAAATGGGACGGGAGACAGCAGGGGAGAAGCAATAGCAGGGCATCAGCAACAGTGGTACTGCCCCCGGGGGGTTTGCATCTCCCTCTTCATGAGGTGAAGAGGACATTTCTCGTAAGTCTGACCTATTGAGACAGCTGTGTCTACAAAGAGTTTGCTTGAACCTTTGCAATAGAGGAACAAATATCTTGGGGGTGACACAAGAGGGGTTTTTACAAGCATGGGTGCCAGTGAAGTGTGTGTGCACTCACGTTGGAACGTGACCACCCTTTTCCCCAAACCTGCAAATACTTCCCCCCGTGTGGGTAGTGCTGGGTACAGCTGTCATAGACACAAAGGAGGAGCTGCAGAACCTGGGCTCTTAGACCTTCAGTGCTGACAGATGTTCACAATGTTGCCCTGTTTATATTCTCAGAAACAGATTTAAATCCCTTTCATTCACACTTGAAATTAAAAACTACCACCCAAAAGGCTGTCACCTGCCCTCCAACCTGGCTTCTCACACGCCATCAGCTGTCACCACAGTGTCGTGACCTGGATTCAAAGATGCTTTTAAACCTCTGATTACACGGCCTACTTTCTGGCTATGGAAATGAGGCCAGGTGGATTCTATATTTAAAAACCAGCTAAAGAGCACGGCTAAAATAGCTGACAACGTTACCAGAGCATTGGGGCTTAAAGGGCTTCAGGGTGCCTCCCTGTCTGGGAGAAGTGATGGTTTTATCTCCTTGTTTTACGTTTCATTTGTTTCATCTGCTAACAGGACCCTGTCCGGGCAGTGCTGTGTCCTGCTGCCTCTCCCCCAAACACCCCGAGGTGCTTCCTCCCCCAGGGTTTGTGTGCCATCTCCAGCCTTTCCCAGAGCAGAGCAGACCATTCACACTGCACCCCGGCTCTCCTGCCACCCAACACCAAAGAAGCCACAGGCTGCACGCAATCCCCACAGACCCCTAAAATCACAACCAAAGCAGGGAGAGATGGTCAAGGAGAAGGACAGTGTGACTTTCCTGAAAGCGTCCCCTGCAGCAGCTGTGTCTGAAGCATAAGGTCTCTAAGGTTCTTCTAGCACCAGTACAGCTCCTTTCCTTTCCTGCTTTCCTCAACCGTTTCCCAGCCCTGCTGCCCCCCCAAGGACCCACTCCCCTTCCAAGTGCCTTCCCACACTGCGGCTGAAACATTAGCCACGTTTTACCTTCTAAATGCAAGTAATGCTTCCTGGTAAAGGGTTTGCTAGGCTAGTCCGTGAGAGCGACACACAGCATTTGATATTTTACAGAGACAACTGTGCCAGCAACCTCCCAAAAGTTCCGGCACAAAAGCAAGGGATAAAGGTGGCAGGTAAAAGGTGTTGTCCCTCTCCTTATGTATATGTATTTTACAAATGGATTTACCAAGTCTAGAATTCCTAGAAATATTGAGGTGCTTTTTTAAAAGATTTCCTGGGGTGAACCTGTCTGACCCTGTATCCAGCCTGGCTGAAATGCACCAAATTAAATGAGATTGACAGATTCGTGCTTTTACACTCTATTAGTTTTTGAGGTAGCAGCTCAGTCTGGGTATACATTGTGGACTTCTATTTTGACAGTCCATCTTTTAGAAGTGTGGGAAAGTCCAAATATCCCAAACTCCATAAGTCAAATTGTATAAATGGCTTTCTGTCCCAGGAGGGGAAAAAAAGGTGCAGTGCAGTGGCTGATACCAGAGAAAGAGCCGTGACGGGTATGGCTGGCAGGTCACTGGTTGTGCCATGAAGAGTCTCAGTAAATATGCCTGGAACCTAGTTTTCTTAGACCAGTCTGGGCTACGATACAGTGTTTCTACTGGGGCTACAAAATACTAAATTTTACAGGTTTGGCTTTCCATGGAGAGCCTGTGGAGACTGTCCATAAAGGAGCTAAAGAAAGTAGCTTACCTCCTTGCCAGCTGGGCTGCATCAGCTGCAGCACTTCCGTTGACTAGAAGGGACACGTTGGACACGGCACCGGCCAGGAAGCAGTCCACGATGCCTTGGTTTCTCCGGGGACAGTAGCCAAAGTCATCCCCGGTCACTATGAGCTTCACCTGGCGCATCCTTGGAGGTCATCCCTAGCGAAGGAGGGAAAACCGGGAGGATCAGCAGATCGGGGGCCCGCAGGCACAGCCGGGCCGGGCAGGGGAACGCAGCCGTGACTCAGCCCGACCGGTTCCCGCCCGCCCGCGCGGTCCCGCACAGCGGCCGATGGCGCGGGGCTGCCCCGCTCCCGCCGAACCGGCCCTTCCGCGGGTGATGCCCGGCGCCGGCCCTCCCCGGGGAGCGGACCCTGCCCGGGCGCGGTGCGGCGGCTGCCGGGAGCGGGGGCAGGTCGGGGCTCGGGCTGGTTCAACCGGCGGAGGGTGCGCCAGGGCTCGAATTCCCTCCCCCGCCCCACGCCCCCGCCCGTGGTGCCCGGTGAAACGGCACCGGTGCGAAGCGCCCGAAGCAGCCCCGCCGTCACCGATACCGATTCCCGGCCCCATCCAGCGCACTGGCGGGGGGGGAAGGGGGGCACAGTTCCGTGCCCCCGGGGAGAACGGGCGCGGAGCGGCTTCCGGCGGCGCGTACCTCCGCTCCTGCCCGCTGCCGGGGGGATGCTGGCCCCGGCGGCGGAGCTCTGCCCGCGCCGCGCATCCCCCCGCCCGGCGCAGCCCCGGCCGGAGCTCGCCGCCGCCAGCCCCGCCGCAGGGCCCGGGCCCGCCGCAGCGCCCGGCGCCTCCGCAGCCGCGGGCACCGGGGCGGCCCCTGGCGACGGCGGGAGGGAGCGGGGCTGGCCGGGGCGGGAGAGAGAGGAAGCGGTTCGTGTCGTGTCCTTTGGCTGCTCCAGCGCGGAGCCGCTCATCCCGGCACGCCGCCGAGGCCGACCCCTCGGGCCGTGAGCCCCACGGGAGGCACCGGGTGTTCCCCGCACTCGGTATGCCGGCTGCGGGAGCCCGGGGAGCACGGCCCGCACGGGGACACACAACCCCCCGCTCCCGATGCCGCGCTGGGGAAGGGAGGGAGAAGGGAGAGAGCTCCAGGAGGGCAGCTTCTGGCGTGCTGCCGTGCGGGGGGGGTGTACGCCCGCACCCCGCCAGGCTGCGTGTAAAATCCTGTCTGTCCTGGCCTTGAAGAGCTTTTTCTTGCTGCAGGGAAGCTGTTCCTGATCTACCGGAGTGAAAGTGAAAGGGCTGAGGAGGCCAGACGTGCCGAGTGGGAGGTATTAACCAGCCTGCATTTTTTTACCTGTGGAAGGAGAAGATGAAGTTCTATCAAAGTAGAATTCACCCCTTCTTGGTCTGAAAAATAGTCACCCTTCTGTTTGTTGCAGAAGAAACAACAAACTGATGTTTGGGGCAAGGAGAGAGCGATGGCTCAGGAAGAGCTCGGGTGACGTGTCCGTGGCGTTCCAGAGTGGGTATTGGTGCAACTGCTACTTGTTTGTCCTCTGGGAGATGAGCCTCAAGCCTGCCCACATTCCCCCACGGCTTCACTCACTGGTGGGGGCTATTCCTGTAACAGATGAAGTCAGCAAAACTCTGAAGTAATGTCATGAATCAAATCCAAGTCCTTCCTGCCTTTGCCAGGGCAAACCCTTGGGTTTCCTGCCTCTTCCTAGCAGTGTCCTGGTGCTGCTTGTCCCTGCACAGGTGAGAGGTGCTGCATAAGGATCTTAGACAAAACGTGGCTTTTCAGCTTTCTTAACCTTAGTATGCATTTAATGCCTGTAATGGCCTTCTTAAATACTGAATGCAGTTCCTGGAGGCTTTTCTTTTCCGACTTCATTCCTGTTTATTCAACTCTCCTTCCCATGACTGGAAGCAAAAACTCCCCAGCAGGAAAATCCTGCCCCTGTGCCACATCCCCTTGGATCCCAGCTCGATGTTTGCTCCCTGCACACCCCAGCTGGTGGCCAAAACAGCCCTTCCAGCCAGTCCCAGCACCGTCCAGTGGAAAGTCCCTCGATTCAGCCTGCGCCTGAACAGCAGGGCAGGCTTCCTCTGGCTGGTCTCTCCTCCTCAATGAATGAATGAATGAAAACATTGGCCAGCGTTTCTGGTGGAGCTGCATACGCCAGGACATCTATTAAGCACGGGCTGTATCTTCCAGCCTAACTGAAACAAAGCACAGCCCTGCCCTACTCGAGTCATGGGAGCTCTCTCCAACCTCAAGAGCTTCACTGGTTTTGAGCTTGAATTGCTTTCACTGAACTTTGAGTTATTCAGTAGCGGATTTAGAGGTTTCCTGTACTTCACAAAAGCATTTCCTAACAATTAATGCTTCCAAGAAGCCATCTGTTGACATTAGAAAAGTACTTTTTTTTCTTGTTCCCTTGGCCGCAGTGAGTTAGTTCATTTGGGATTACAATGGTAGCACAGTAGGACTTGGTTTGTCTTTTCCTTGCACAAAGTTTTGTTGCAAGTGTGAATTGTAAAAGACATTCGAATGAGACAAAGTAAAATCCATTTTTTAAATGAAGGTATGTTAACATTTTCTTCTCTTCCTCAGCCTCAAAGATTTACAAAATTTTGGAAGTTCAGTGGCTCCTGTAGAAATGCTTAAATTAAAGCCTTTTCATCTCTCTACTGAGGCTGGGTTTCAGAGGAAACATGCCATTTGTGTCCGTGCTCTCGGTGCCCAACTTGGCCTCCTCTCAGTGGCAGTGGGACGCATTGGCCATCGCCAACCTCCTCTGCCACAGAGATGGAGGTCCTGCAACGAGCCAGTGCAGCGTGTGGCTCCCAGGCTGCAGAGACCTGTAAAGGATACAAAGTGGTCTCTAGCCCAGGTACAAGCCATCTGGCCAGGGCTGGAGGGTGCTGCGGGGAGGGGAAGGAAAGGCTTGTCTTTTGTAGAGGTTGGAAATAGGTGACACACAGCAGTGCTGTAGGGCTGTGCGTTACATTAGCTGTAATTTTCAGCATCTGAGCTGGGTGAACCTGAATGGAAGTGAGGAAATACAGCTAGGAGGAAGCTGGGCTGTGGGTGCCGGATTTCCTAACGTTCACGGACAGGATCATCGTTCGGTGAGACAAAAAAGTGGGTTTCTTCGATCTTTTACGACACTTCTGTGCTGCCTGGGGCCAGGGCAGGGATGAGGGTGCAGGGCAGGGTGCTCTGAGGGCACCGGGTGAGGGTGCATTCCGCCGTGGGGCACGGCTCGCCGGGCGGTATCCGCGCCGTGCCCACTTCGGGATGCCCGCCCGCACAACTCCCGCCGTGCCGTGCCGTGCCGTGCCGTGCCGTGCCGTGCCGTGCCGTGCGTCGCCCGCCCGCACCACAATTCCCGGCGTGCCATGCGCGCGCTGGCGCGGTGGTCTCTGGGTAGGGACGGGCGGCGCCATTTTGTCTCTCCCGGTGGTCTCTCCCGGTGCAGGCAGCGGTAACGGCAGGGAGAGGCCCCAGGAGCAGCATGTCCCCTCTCCCCTCCCGCCCCGCCGCTGAGCACTCCCCTGGCAGTGGGGACGCCCCGCCGGGGGCGTGACAGCGAGGGAGGGTCTCCCCACAGGCGGCTCCCAGGCCCTGAAGGGAGTTCCTTCTACAAAAGCGCTAGTGTTCCTAAAGAGAACATTGGGAACTTCTCAACAGCATTTCTGCGTTTGTAAATTAACCTGGTAGATCACTTACAGCGGTTGTTGTCGTCTCCCAGCATCAGTGAGAGCACCTGGAAAACATCATCTGATTGAATAGCAATGGAGGATAATTCTTGTGGAGCTCTGAGAGGAGAGTCCATCTTCCCAAAGGGTTGGCATTGGTCAGGAGGGCGGCTGAGGATGGCAGTGTCACCAGCAGATCCCAGGGCTCTGCAGAACTTTCAGGGAAGTTCCTCCTCAAAGACTAGAAACAAAAAACAACAATAAAATACATCAACTCTTCTCCCCCAAATGAAAAATTCTACCATTTAAATATGTATATGCTAATACTTTTTATTTTGGGCGGGGGTCATATGTCTACTTTGCTTATCCTTACATTATATCTACTGAATGCAGAAATCTGAATAGCTGATTTGAGGTTTCTAGTCCTTAAACAATGTGGGCTCAGTGATAAGAAACTCTGAAATTCTAAACATTTTTGGCAATCCATCTTTTTTGTCATTCCGATTTCTCCCTGGCGACAGCATGTCACTGTTGTTACTAGCGTTGACTATTTGTACGACATGTGGAGGCCGACGAAGTCTGCTGTAAGGGCTGCCAATGGACACCAGCACTCCATCTGAAGAGAGGTTTATGACTGTCAGTTCATCAGCATGGGGTGAAAGGAGACAGAACCACAGAGTGTTTACAGGCCTGATTCACTGCTGTTACTCCTTGATCTCAGTGCAGTTCATCCTCGCTTATGTCAGAGAAAGGACCAGATGCAGAGAAAAGTCAATGGAAGAGCTCGTGGGGGCCTGTTTTTGTACCAGGTACTAATATTTTCAGAACTGCAGCCTGTATATTTTGCTTAAGGATAGTGAGTCTGAGAACACAGGCAGTGCTACTGCAGTGTTCTCCATAAATCAAGGGCTGTCTATCTCCAAAAGATGCATAAGTGTTCTTTTGGGTGTAGATCAAGCCCAGGAGTTGCCTACCACACAACCTCAGTTGTCAGTCATTGCTTTTGTCACGTAGACCAAACAGAAAGCTACTAAAGCATGTTTAGGAAAGGCCAATATGAAAAGAATAATATAATTTGTTGCTTTGGGCTAGCATACAGCCTCTGAATTTTTTTTTTTTTTCACATATCATTCCTGTCTGCTGAAAGCATTTGGCACTGCCAAATGTACCAAAACCTGTGTCTCAGGGAGGGACAGGCTATGCCTGCAGGTGCACCTGGGTGAAGATGGTGGGCATTCCCCAAATCCTTGAAAACAGAGTGTGCAAAAGGACTGCTGGGTTAGGTGACTGAAGGCAGAAGGCATTCTAGTTACATTTTACATTCTCCCCTTTACAGCATTGTTGAGTTATTCTGTTCATGTGCATAAACAAGAGTCGTGATGAGATCCCTATCAAAAAAGCCAATGTTTCCATTGCCAGTGTGCTCTGTCACATCATTTCCCAGGCAAGTTTACCTGTGGCCTACAGCAGTCTGCTGGGAACAACTGTGGGCCCTGAGCAGTGAGGTGGCTGTTAATTGCCACGGGTGTTTGGCATTGATGGGGTTCTTTGTTGGCAGCCGTTCTAACCCAATTATATTTCTAAAGTCAGACTGAAAAGCATTGTAGGGAGCACCATGTAAATGGCAGTGAATGCAGGGAGACTGAGCGACCTCCCAGACAGACAGACAGGTGCCAGCTAAAGCCCCATATGATTGATTTTCCACGGCTAAAATGGCAACCACAGACATCTGGGTTTGCCCCGTTTGTAACAGCAGCAGCAAACGCGAGCTGCTGTCTTAGAAGAGCAAGGCTTCTTAGGATGACATATTTCTCCATAGAAATATGGCATTTGACTATCAATGGGTGATCTTTTACTTTTCTGTGAGCAAACATTTATACTTCCAGCACTAGGAAGTGAAAATTTAGCCCTCAGAAAAAACACACGATCTCTCTCTACATGTGAGCTTTAGTACTTGGGCTTGTTTCAGCACAGGGCTGATGTTTAAGTTGGAGACTTCTCTGAGATGTAGATACAGCCATATAAAATGGGCCAAAGCCAGCAGAAGGAAAACTGAGCATTCAGACCTTTAGTATCACATGGGCAGGAAAGAGCCTTGTGGCTCTAGGGCTGGTGGAAGAGACAGTCAGCTGAGTACCCTATGATGTTCCGCTGGCCAGCAACGCTGATGTGCTCTGGAAATCGCCCTGTGACAGTGCAGTGCTGCCGCCCCGGGCTGTCATACACTCACAATGCCATTGCTACATGGGTGCCTGGGGAGTGCCCGTCTACCTGTGCCCTTGCTGCTAAGGAGGCCAAAAGCTTTTGCTCTGTTAATTACTCCCGGGAGCATCCCACGAGGCTCACGCCAGGCTGTGATGTGTGGGTCAATCCAAGGGGCAGTTTCAGAGACAAGGGCTAATGGCCTCAGCAGGAGTTCCCGGGTCCTTTGTCCATAGTTACTTCCTATTGATAAAGGAGAGTTGGTTGTGGTTTTTGGGGGGGTGGGTGAGAATCCTTCCTTCTGCAAAACTATGAAATGAAGGACAGTGTGTATGTTAATTTATGCAGCTGTCTCTTACACAGAATGGAGCATAATAATCTCTTTTTGTTACATAAAATTCACCAGAGGCTGAATCACAGGTGGTGAACTCCCAAGTCCAACAGCAGCCATCGTTAGTTCTTTGTGCAGTGTTTCTGCCCGAGTATCAGAAGCTCCAACATAATCCAGATGTGACTGGACCACTGGTATCTCATGCAAGACTACCATGAATTTCCTTTGTTTTGCAACATTACGTTACATTTGTCTGTAAATTCCCCAAATGGTGGCATATTTACTCAGCTGTAAGAGCCGGGGAGGCGCGGACCGGCCCATGCCCGGGGCAGCAGTGGCCCATGCGTCTGTCTGCGCCAATGGCAGCCCCCGGGGCTGTGTCGGGACCACTGCCGGGCCGGTAGCCTGGGAGCTGGCTCCTGCCTGGCCGTCCGGCCCGGGCGCTGCTGGCGGGTACCAGCCCCTCGCACCGCAGCACGTTTTCTCCCGGGGCCCGCAGCAGCCGGCCGGGTTGCCCCGGATACTGTTCATGTTACCCCCCGGGCTACACGGGAGACGGGAGCTGTGGGACAGACCTGCCCGCTCTCCTCCGGCTGGAACCGGCCCTCGGCAGGAACGGCCTCCAGGGGATCCCTGTCTGTCAGCGCGCCCCGGCGGCGCTCGGGGACATCGCCGGCTGCAGAGCCCGGCTCGGGCGAAGGTGGCCGGGCCCAGCTTCGGGCGAAGGGCCGCGGTGGCTGACAGCGCCCGTCCCGGCACCGCTGAGATGGGAGCGTCACGCTCCACCTCTTTCCCCGTGGGGGGGGGGAGGGGGGGGGGGGCGCCCCGCCGCTCGCTCTGATTGGTCGCCTTTTCCCCTCGGCCCAATGAGCTCCTCCTGCTGGAGGGCTCCCGGCGGTGAGGTCACGATGCCGTGGCCCAATGCGGAAGCGAGGCTGGGCAGAGGGCGGGAGGGGATTGGCCGGGCGCGGCGCTGGTGCGGGCCGATTGGCTGGGCGCGCGGAGGCGGTGCGGAAGCGGTGCGTTGCGGGCGGCGGTGGCGGCAGCGGCCGGGCTGCGGAGCCATGCGGGGTGGCTGCCGCCTCCTTCCGCTCCTGTTCCTGGCCCTGCTGCGGGGGCTGTGCCGCGGCCGGGAGCCGGCGCCGGGCGCTGTTACCTGCGGGTCGGTGCTGAAGCTGCTCAACACCCGCCACAACGTGCGGCTCCACTCGCACGAGGTCAAGTACGGCTCCGGTGAGTAGAACCGGGTGGCGGGCGCCGCGCTGAGAGGCCGGGGAGCCTGAGAAGGCTGGGAAATGGCGGGAGCTGGGAAGCGCTGCGGGGAACGGGCGGTGAGGGGGGCAGCGGAGGAGGAGGAGATGAGCGGTTGCGGAGGTTGGTGTCCCTGGCACAGAGAGAGCAGCATCAGGGGTGAGGTTGTGGGGCACCGGCGGCCGGGCAGGGGCAGGAGGGTGCGGAGCCTGGGGAGTGGGAGGGCGTCTCGGCTGGTCCCGGAGGGGGATGTGACAGGGCCGCCCGGTCCCCGTCGCCGGCCCTGAGGCGAGCCCTGCTCCGCACCGGGGCCGCAGCAGCGCTTCCAGCGCCGGTCCCGGCAGCGGGGGAGCCGGTTCCTCTGCGGACGCAAAGAGGTGGTATTTTTGAGAAAGGCAGGAAGGTGTGAGTAGTATCCGTTATGGATCGGATTTTCTTCTCGTGTGTTCACCTGAACTTTTGACAGATGTGTCTGCTAACACACGCTGTGTTTAACTTCTTCCATCTGAAAGATTGCTGGGTACCTGCGTTCCGTTGCAGTCAGTAAACGGACCGTCTCTTAAACGTGGAGGCGTGAGAACGTCAACGCAAATTTCTTTATTTCTGTCAGGACTTTGTGAACAGGGGAAGCGGGTTAAGTCTCCTGCCATTTAATTCTATCCCAACAGGAAGCGGACAACAGTCAGTGACAGGAGTTGAAGCTTCGGATGATGCTAACAGCTACTGGCGGATCCGTGGGAAGAGCGACGGCAGTTGCCAGCGCGGCGCACCGGTGAAATGTGGGCAGGCTATCCGGCTGACCCATGTTAACACGGGGAAGAACCTGCACACTCATCACTTCCCATCACCACTCTCCAATAACCAAGTGAGTTCTGTAAACTCTTAGGCTTTCGTATAAGTAATGCGTGCTCTTGATGATGTTCTCTCCATTTTTTCATGCTTTTGAAGAATCAGGCTTGGGTACCAGCTGCCAGAAACAGTGTCTCTGCATTTCTAGAGTTCAAGTAGATTGTAGTGGTAGAAAGTTACTGCTGCTGGGTTTGGTAAGTGGTTCAAGGCAATGCAGCAATGTTTTTTCTTTCCTCTCCATCCTTGCCTTTAAACTGTGCTGACTCTGTGGTTCCTGTTTTTCTGTGTGTCCTGAAGGAGTTTGCTTGCATTTTCACTTGAGGAAGTTTGTGTCTCTAACAGGAAGTAAGTGCCTTTGGTGATGATGGCGAAGGAGATGACCTCGATATATGGATTGTGCAATGCAGTGGGACTTACTGGGAGCGGGAGGATGCGGTGCGCTTCAAGCACGTGGGAACGGAGGTGTTCCTTTCAATAACGGGGGAACAGTATGGCCACCCCATTAGAGGCCAGCGGGAAGTCCATGGCATGCCTACTGCTAACCACCACAACTATTGGAAAGCAATGGAAGGAGTCTTCATCAAACCCAGTGTGGACCCTGCAAAACATGATGAGCTCTGAATTGATGGAGGATCCAAAATGCTTCAGCTTCCTCCAGTGTTCAGAGATGCTAATCCTTGGTCTCTTCTAAGTCCCGCCTTGCCTAAGCGACTGACTCTATGTTACCGAGGGCATTAATTCATTCGAGGAATGCAGTGCTTCTCTGGGGAATGGCAGCTCCCAGGTTTAGCCATTGAAATTTATCTGGCGAAATACTTTCTGAATTTTCAAGCTTAGTTGATGAAACTAGTTCATACATCTGTTAGTTTCTGTTGTCATTTGTTTTGTTTGTTGCTTTTTCTGAAATTCAAAGGAAATGGAAAAACTGAATTAATACATTTCTGCAATCCCAAGTACAATAAAAATGTGTATTTTGTCATCTTTTTCCAATTATAATTAAGTATTTGGAAACTGATTTCTACTTCTTAGAATGTTATTAATGAGGAGATGGAGTAAGTCTAGAAAGGGAAAAGTTGTTTTCAAATATGGTGTCTTTTCAACTATTCAAGCTTCCAGAAAAAAAATGTGGTCATTTGAAAATTGCTTCCAATGTCTTTCATGAGTTTCATTATGTACTGTATTGAAAGAGTTGAAAATACTGTATATGTCAGAGTAAGAAGACAAAGTTTTAATTTATTCACTTTCTCCAAGAAGTTCAGGTTTTCTGGTAATGGTGACACTGCTGTTTGTCAAATGTTGAGACTGCTCTGCTCTGTGAACTTGTGCAGGAAGCAACTGTTTGTTTAATTAATAGTAACATTTTATAAATTTCCATGTGGTGCGAAGGAACAGTTGAATTTGACTGATGTTGTACTCGCATGTCACTCTGCAAGGTCAGCATAAGAATCTAGATGAATAAATAGTGGAGCATACAGCCATCTGGGGATTTTGTGTGTAAATCCAGAAAAAGAGGGAAAAGAGTCTTTGGGATTGGTTTGGTCCTGGATTTTTGACCAAATGGTGCACTCTGGAGAGCTCTCAAGAAACCTTCATTGAATAAGTTACGAATTTCTTGTGGTCTTTACCTGTCCCCTTCTCTGGAGATTTTCAAGCCCCACCTGGATGTCCTGAGTGATGTGCTCTGGGCAATTCCTGCTTTGGCAGGGGAGTTGGACTAGGTGATCTCTAGAGGTCCCTTCCAACTCTGTCAAATCTGTGAATCCATGAAAGAAACTAATTCTTGAATGTGTTTGTTACATGGTATTACTGGAAATACTGATTATATTCAAAGTACCATACATTTCCTATTTGTTTAAAACGGAAAAGCTCACAAAATGAGGGTGAAAAATCAGCAAATGCAGGTGTTCTGGTCTCCAGGTGTAAATAGTTTACTGATTATGGTATTAATTAGTCAATCAGGTGAAGGAGCAGGAAGCTGATTTACTGCTTTTAGAGCTCCACTCCCGTGCTGTGGTGTGGGAGTGTTGTGTGGAGGGGCAATGGCAGTTGAGGTTTATAAATGCACCTACTGGTACCTGTCCCCGTCCCTTATACGGCTGGAGCAGCCAGCAGTGGGTTTTAGTAGGGGTTTGCTGCTGGTGAAGATCCTCTGCGCCCTCTGGAACACGGAGCTCCTATAACAGTTTGCTGTACTTCATTATTTTTCTTTGAAGAAAAAGGTAAGACTGTTTTTCTATAAGTCTTGGTTGCACGTGGGTATTTAAGGATTACGAGCATTTTGAACAAGGAGTAGACAAGCTTTGCTGGTTTGCATTGGAAGTAAACTCTTGCGTGATGAATGTTCCAGGTTCACTGATGCTCCTGAGTAACTGCTGTTGAAATGTAGCTATAAAGGATAGCTATTAAAAACAACCCAAACCTGCGTAAACATGCTGACTTTTCCTGTATTAACAATGAGGTATTTTCCTGTGAAGTTGGTGTATGAGTAAACACACAGAGTTGAGAGTGTTTGGCAGGAGGAAGAGATACAGCACTGAGTTGTGTCCCCCAGGAGCTTGGTGTTTATCTCTAACCCAGGTGGGGCTGGTGTTGGGGGGCGCTCCCGCAGAACCGAGTGGGCTGAGGAGGGGCAGAGCAGGGGGGCTCATCTGTCCAGTCCCTCTGTCAGCTACTGTCCCTGCCTGATGTCTAGCTCTGGACGGTTCTGTCCTTAGCAAAGGTGTTTGTCTTGCACTCGAGTGGGATCTGTACCTTTCCCTTGCTGTTCTGTATTTGAGCCAGATTGGTGTGGTGAGGCTGGGAAAGAACGGGCTTTTAGTCCTTATTACTTTCTAATGTTCTTTTGTTTTTGGATAAACACATGTACCTTCTGTTCCCAAAGAGCCAGGCTTCCCCACACAGACGTATCCATGAATGCCTTATTTAAAGATGTATTCAACAGTTTTCCTGTGAACTGAGTTTTCCTTCACTTTTGATTCTGAGTGAAGTGTAGAAGCCCTTAACGTTTTCCTTTCATGTGTGTCACAACAGGTATTTTTTCCTAATTCTCATCACTATAAAAGTTGTGCTGTAGGACTTTTAAATAAAACCAGTTGAAGAACATCTTGCTTTGGAAAGGTCTCACATAGTACTAAAACAACTGCTGGTACTCATAGTGTGCTAAATGCAGGTTACAAAAGTTGTAAGTTAATGTAGAAAGTGCAAAAGCTTATAGCTGTGAAAAATTATTATTTCTGCAAGTGCTCACGTGCTTTCCTGTCTATAAAACTACTAGGTTTACACGACTTGTAATCTTCAGAATATGATTCAGGTGTTTTTATTTGGCTGTTTGCATTTCAACTTTTCAGTCCTCCCCCTCCAGCTGAGGACTAGAGAATCCCAGTTTTTATATTGTTGGGTTCTGTTTTTTGTTTTCCATATGACTTATTGTCTGCCTAAAGATGTTGGGACTCCTGGGTAAAACATGAAACAGTGAAAGATGTAGATATGAGAGTTGGCAATGCTGTTTTAGTTGCTTTCTTTCCCTTTAATTTAAGGTGATAAACTAAATTTTATAATACCTCTTGTCAAAATTCTCTATACGCTTCAAGTCTAAGTGAAAATGATCTTGGCTTATGATCCTAGCACATTGCTGACAGGTGCTTCCCATTTCTTGCCCACGACTATTACCAGACTCTGAAAAGGTGTGCCCATGTTGTTCTTCTTCCTTTAGTAAACTAGAAAGGCTTTGGGAAAAGATCTAAGAGGGATCCTTATTTATAGTTGTTCTCAGTGGGAGTAATTGCTAAAGACAATCTACCTGGACTTAGAAAAATCTGCGAAATATGGCATTTTACACATGTATATATCTGGTTCAACGTAAAATGACAAAGAGTTCCTTAGACATGTTCATTTTCAAGGCAAGTGTGTGTGTATATACAAGCACTTGTACTCTCTATTTCCTAGAGCTTTTTAATGCTCTGTGTAACTGCTCAGGATGTGAACACTGGCTGTATGCTTTGTCTTCTCAGTCAGCGGGGATGAAAACCCAGTTTAGTTCCTCAGAATTGCTAGAAGGGACTCTAGTACCGCTCATTGACTCTCCATCCTGAATGTCAAGGGTAAAGATAATTTAAAACATTGATTCATGTTTCAGAATGCTAGTTGGGTGTAGATATTCTTATTAAGTTCAAGTAGCATATTTTTTTTTAAAAAATAGATGGTCTCCTTGGCTGTGTTCTGTGGAGTGGGAAGCACGGGATGGTTTGCCTTGTCAAGGAGGAACAAAATGTTCAACCTTACCATCTTGGAGTTGCACTGGAAACAGGAGGCAATTCAAACTTACCTCAGGGTACGCAGCATTTATTATGTATGCAAGTCACAAGCAGTAATAAATTTTAGGGCCCTATGGTTATTTTAAATACTTAGAGGAATAAATATTTTAGGCTTTCTCCCCTCCTCCCACTGGCACTCTAAGCATCTTTAGCATCTCTAAGCATCATAAATACTTCAGTGGGACCTTGAGTATTTATATCTAATAACTTATTTTTACTCTGTGCAATCTGTTTCCTTACCAAACGTGCTGTAATTTCAGTAGCATAGGGGAATTGAGTGAGGGGTGCTCAGCCAGTTCCTCTGCAGACAGAACTGAATTACGTTGGGTGCATACGAGACAAGGGGGGAGTGTTGCGAGCCCCTTGAATGTAGACTTCAGCAACTCTCTTTAAATTGCAGCACATTAAATTGATTATAAAAACCTTGTACTATATTGGTATTGCAGTAACTTTAAATTAGCATGACGTTCACAGTGAATCCTCCTCGGACAGCTCTGATAGTGACTGAAGCTGCTGTTTTGTGAGGGGTTCAGGTGTCCTCAGCCCTTTGGGGGAGCGGTGCCCTGTGTCGGCAGGGTTAGCTGCTCTGTGACATCTCAAGGGTACCAAACCCTCGTGAAACACATCACAAGCTACTCGGAGTCTGTGCGAGCTATAAAGCTGCCTGATCAGGTCCTATATGTTGGGGTGGGTTTTTTTTAACTATAAAAGTAACGTGCAGGTGCTGGCTTTGTGCACCTGGAAGACTGCCGAGTGTGGACTCGGATCCAAGGTTCTTGGCCTGATCTTCGTGCTGGTCGGGTATTTATTCCCCCAACCTTCATTTCCTGAGAGCGCTCATTAGCCGTGGCGATACGTGCTGTGCTCAGAGTGGGGGTATCTGGGGTGAATCTGGTGGGGCTCAAACCACAGCTGAACATAAACCAAACTCGGTACCCGGTGTCGTTGTTCTGCTGATGCCTTCTCGGCCCCGTCCCTACCTTCCCGGGCGCTGCAGCCGCCCTCCCGCCGCTCCGCGGGGTTGCGGATGCCCCCGGAGAGCTCCTACCTCCGGGGACGCGGGTGGCTGCCCGCAGGTGGTCTCTGGGGGAGACTCGGGCGGGGAGACGCGAGCGGGGCCGCTCGGAGGAAAAAGGGACGGGACGGGATCTCCGTCTGGGAGCCGCAAGCGGGGCCGGGGGGCGGCGGGCCGGGGTCGGCGGTGCCGTCAGCCAGCGGGGCTGCTCCGACGGCTCCCCGGGGGTCGGGCGGCTCCGGTCGCTCGCGAATTTATGCTCTTGGGGAGGAGCAAATGGCACCCGCGGAGGGGGTGGGCTGCTGTAAGCCCTCCTGCGCGGCCGTGTCTCGCCTTAAATGCGCTCCGCCGAGTCGTGTACCGCTCCGTTATGGACGGGGAGATTAAAACATTAGCTATAAAGCGGTGCTTCAAGCGTTCCATCTTCCTATAGGATCGATAAAGTGCCAAGGCTGAAGTCTGTTTGCTTACGCTAGACGGTTTAAGGCAATTACCTATATCGTAAAATTAAATACCGGTTTCCGTTCGGTGGGGTGAGGAAAGACACAAAAGGATCGGTAAAAGGAGCTCCTTTCTCCTCCCATCACCTGCAGCAATCCCGTTGCCTTTTGCGAGATCTCGAAGGCAAAAGCCGCAAGGACGCGATCTGTTCCGAACCCCCGTGAGACACGTCGGCGGTCACACTGACACCACCGCTCCTTGGCCCCGGTGCCACCATCCCGCTCTCCTCGCGCTTCCCCGGGAGCGGATCCCGTGCGGTCCCTTGGCGCGGGGGTGGAAGCCGAGCTGCCATCTCTTCCCGAGACCGCTCCGGTTTGCGAGCCGCCGGGAGGCTGCGCACCGGCTGCTCCCCGCCGTCCCGCGGGGGGTTACCGGCGCTCGGTGGGACCGCGGTCCGGCGGGCCCAGCTCCCCTCCTCTCCGGCGCTGCCGAGGGCTTCGTCCATTTGCCAAACGGACGTAGATTTTTCTGCAGATCCTCACGGCAGTGCGACTTCAGTTTCTCGGCACCAGCCGCCGGCCGATATTCCTTCACCTCTAGCACAAAGATGGTCTTGGGCAGGAGCCTTGTACCGTCCCGGGCACCGGTATTTGCGAGCCAGCCCCTGCTCACGGCGATCCTCGGGCGATGGCAGGAGGCTTCCTCCAAACCGGCTCTCCCGTAGCCGCCCGCTGCCCCTTCCCCTCGTCCCTCTCCCTCTCCCCCGGCTCCTGCCTGCTCTGCCGGGCATTCCCTCTGCATTCAGCCTCGCCGGCTGCGGGGGGACGCGGGGGGATCCCACCTCGCGTGGCGTAGCCCCGAGACACGTCTGCCGGCGGCGCCGCCAGCCTGTCACCGGGTCCCGGCAGGAGCCCCGGGGACACGGTACCCCCGGCAGAGCTCCCTGCCCGGAGGGCGCAGCGACGCTTTGCCGCAGGGTGAACCCCAAGGTTCAGCGCCACTGCCTTGAGCTGGGAGCGGGGGTCCCTTCCCGGCTCCTCCGCTGCCTCCATCCCACTACCTCTAACCAGGGGGCGAGTTTAAAGCCCGAAAGGCTACTAACAGAAGCCTTTGGCTGCAGAATGACAGGAGAGCGGTGCCTCCTGGCGCCGAGAAAACACGGCAGCGCGTCAGTACCTGCCCGGGAGGGGGAGCGGGAGCCGAGAGGCGCTCCCGGACCCCCCGAGCGCTTCTCCCGCATCTGGGACGTCTGGAGGCACACTACCTGTGTGGCTGTGGGGCTTGTGAGAGAGCGTTCAGCCCTCTTCGGGGGCTGATACTGTGAGGGAACACGCCTTAGTGCTCCTCCAGCAGTTCCCATCCTGCCGCAACCTGATGTAGCTCGGTAACTGGCTCCGATGGGCACGCGGAGTGTGGCGTGATAATTGTACAGGTACTTGTTTAATCACAGTCTGCTTCGCTTGTGTCCTCCCCGCTTCTTCAAAGCGGGAGGCTCAGAGGCTCATGATTCGTGCTAGGAACATCTTATACTGGGCTTGTCGCCTGTGTTTGTGGCTCCGCCAAAAAAAAAAAAAGGCTGTTGTAGCATTAAACCCGAGCTGCTAAAACAGACATGGTGAGTGCGGAACGCGAGGCTTCTCCTGGAATCGCACCCAGGGGAGCACCATCTGCTGTCTCTCTTGCAAATATTATACTTTTGAATGCGTTCCCTCTGCCGTCGCTGGGTGCGGGGGCGATTACTGTCCAGCTGGAGGCGATTTTCTATAAAGCCGCGCAGCAAAACGCTGCGTTTCCTCAGACGGACAGACAAACGGCGTGAGGCGGGTCTTCGCCGAGCTTTAGAGACCAGGCTCCGGGGCAAAAGAGCTTAAAATGTTTAAATCTTTGTCTGTCCCCGTGTGGCCGCTGTTTTCCTTCTTGAGATGGGAGGCTGTTTCGTGCGGGTGATTAACCGAAACCTCGCTTACAAGTCTCGGAGCCCCCCGGGTCCGGTCCTGGGGGTGTTGCCCCGTGGGAGGGCTGCCTTTCTTGGGGCTGAAGCCGGGCGCTGGAGGGCAGGAGGGGTGCTGCTCGGTAAGGGGGCGAGGGGGAGTGTGGCCAGACCGGCCAGAATAGATGCGTTTGCTCCTTCGGGTGTGAATTGTCAGCTGGGAGAGCGCAACTTCCTCCCCACCCAAAAAGGAAGAGGTAATTGTGACTTTGGAAGTGGCAGCCGGAGTGGAAAGGACACCCCCTCCGGGAGAGCTGCGGTGGGTAGTGGAGAAAAGCCTTGAGAACCCTCCCGAGACTGGAAATTTCACGTTGCAGCGTTTATAGCTTCCTCCCAGCGCCAGGGAGCGAGCTGGCCTGGGCCGTGCGTCCCCGCAGCGCTGAGGGACGGCAGTCCGGGTTCTGCGGGGACGGGACAGTGGGGAGGGGGATCCCGAATGCGGAAAACCCCAGGACAAGGTGCCGGTGGCGGAGAAGTGGGGGGGGGGGGGGGGCCAAGGCGGGCGGGGGCTGCGGGGGGCCGGGCGCTCGCCTGGCGGGGACGTGCCATGAGAGCCGTCCGCAGGAGGGTGCCGAGGCACCCGCAGCCCCCCCCGTCCGCCGGGACCCCGCGGCAGAGCTTCCCCAGGTGCCTGTCACGGCGCTGGCCCCGCCGGGGAGGGATGCTGCCCGGGCGGCGCTGGGGAGGCGGGTGCCGCGTGGGACGCGACAATAAAGGTGCTTTTAACGGGAAACTAGGAATACAGAACGGCTCCCCTCTTCAGGGCTGCCTCCTGCGCTCTTCTCCATAGGGAAGCTGCCCGGTCTAGATCGTTCTTGCCAGAAAACAGCCTTGACGCTAGATCGTGTTTTCTTATATCTGGTGCCTTAAGAAACCGAAGGAAACGCATTACTGTTGTTCACTCGGGGACACATGGTTCATACTGAAGGAATCGCTTAATACTTATCCTAGGGAAAAAATAAAAAAATCTATCCTAATCAAGTGGCAGCTGAAGTCGAGGGATCTTTGGGTAGGAGGCTCTGCTTTAAGGCACTGGGACGGGTGACTTGCTGCAGAGCGAGTGATTCCGAGCAACGTGTCGGTACCTCTTCATCCCACCTGGAAGAGAAAATCACAGGCTTTCTTTGCCTCGTCTGGGGGCGGCGGGGGGTGGTGTCCGGGAAGGCGGCAGGAAGGCCGGGTGACATGCCCAGGGCTGCCCGGGGGAGCCCCTGCTCTCCCCGCCGTCCTTCCCCCGCAGCTCCGCGCCGTGGCGGGCGATCACTCGCTCTCTCCTGCGGGCCTGGCTCCGAGCAGGTTAAAATGGCGACGGCCACCCTGTCCCTCGAAGGCAGCGGTTTCTGCGTGGCCCTGCTGCCCAGGGGCTTCGGGGGGGAGGCCGGGTGCGCTTCCGGGAGCCCTCGCTGGCCCCTGCTCGTCACTGCGGGGTGACAGGGGTTCTCCGCCCCCCGCAGCCCTTCTCCGCCCGGCGCTTTCCGCCTTCCCGCATACAGGACCGTTCGGCTGCGGGTGGGAGGCTCGCGGCGCTCGCTTCTTTGCGGGAAGCGCGGGGGAACCCAGCGCGGCAGCGGCGTGGCCCCGAGCCCCCCGGGGTGTCCGGAAGGGGCAGCCGCGGGCTCCCTCCGGGCTCGTCTCCCGGGGAATCTTGTGTGTACCGGAGGCTTTAGCTCAATAGAGAAGAGCCAGCGAGGATGTGCTTGGACTTTAGGGTTATTTCGGGCAGAAATAATGGGAAATGTGCGTGTGAATAGCCTGAGCAATACTTACTGAACAGTCCTTCCCGCTGCGTCTCTCTCTTCCCCCACCCCCAATCTCTTTTATTGTGTGCCCCCGAGTTAATAAAAATACTTCGATACGTTTAGGTCAAGAAGCGGGTTTAGTCGATATCCCCATCGCACCGCCCTGAGCCGCCCCCCCCCCCCTTCTGCCAGGGCTGGTGATTTTTTGCGCCAGCCTCTCACGGAGGGAAGGCGGTGGTTTGGGGCACACGTTCCCCGATGGCGGGGGTCCGCCCTCTGCCTCCCCCTGGCCGGGCGAGGGACACTGCCGGGCTCGGACACGGCGGTGGGGGCGCTGTCAGCGGGGCCCTTTCAGACCCCCCCGAAATCCCCGTGCGATCCGCTGGCGGGGGTCGGTCTCACTCGACAGCAGCCGTCGGGCTCGGCCGGTTGCGGTGCGGCGGCCCCCGCCGAGCACCGAGGATGAGTCCCGGAGACGAAGCCCTTTCTTGGCGGCGGCTCGGCGCTGCTCGTGCCGTCGGGGCACCGGGAGCAGAGCGGGGCTCCGGGAGAGCATCCTCCGGGGAGACACCGCCTGGTTTCTTGAGCCGGAGTGGGCGGCAGGGGGAGGCGGGCCGGTGGCTTTAACCCACCTGCGGAGGGGTCTCCTGCCCTAGCGCCGGGAGTCGCTCAGCTGGTCCAGGCTTGGAAGAGGAGCCCTTACCCTGCAGGGGGCAGGCGGCAAAGGGGTCCGGCTGTGCTTCTCCCGACTCAAATATTATCTTCGTCCCCCCCTCCCCTATTTAAATTCTTTCCTGCTTGCTTTTTTTTTTGTGTGTGTGTGTGAGAGAGATGTTTTTTTGGCGGGGTTGTTGGTTTGTTTGTTGTGGGTTTGGTGGTTGGTTGGTTTGTTTGTTTTTCTTGTAAACGTTTACCTTTCAGTAGGGATGTCTGTGTGTGAAGAGGGAAAGGAGGGGAAGAAGGGAGCAATTCTGACCAGAGAATTTGGCCATAGATTCAACAGGGGAACACCAGAACTACCCTCTGACTTTCTCCAAACGCTGTTATAAACACCCTAACCTGCTGTTTGGGGATGGGCAGTAAGAAATCCTTAGCTTTGCTGGGCCGGGTGTCTGTAACAGCTTACATGTGAAGATGGCCTCTGTACTTCTCCAGGGCTGTTGCGTGATCCCCTTTTCCCTCAGATTGGGAAGTCTTTCTGCTTCTTTTGGAGCACAGCCTCCCTTTAGTTTGAATTCCTCAAAATAATTTAGAGGTGTGTCCAAGGTGTAACCACTGTAAAAGGAAAATCAAGCAACAGAATTTTCTGCTGTTGCTGTGTAAAACTGGATTGCTGTCACCCTGAGCTTGTTCTGAAATATTAGGGGGATTCATGGTGGAGGAACAAACCAGTTTGTCTTCTAGCTCTGTGTGACGGTGGCTTTTGTACACAGTGTAAGTCCCTATTGATTTTAATTGGGCAAACTGCTCATGTTGTTGTAGCAGCTCCTGGCAAAGGTGCTGCTCCTCAGCAGAGCAGTGTCTGAGGGAGGCAGGGGTCTCCTATTTGATGTTGTAGTAGCAGGGTGACTCTTTAAAATATTTTACTTATTACACCTATGTGAAATGATACATTCAAGTTAGCACTGTGAGCTTCAGCTTCTTGTTGTCACCTGATTATTTGTGTGTATAAGGAGGTTTGCAAGACCTGGGGAGGTTTAAAAAACAAGGGCTTGCCCAACCTCCCAAGTGAGCGAGTAAGCAGGATTTTCCCCAAGTTGGTGTTTGATGCTGAACCCAGGCAGTGTACCCAGTTCTGTGTCATAAAGACTGTTTTGGTTTGCCCCAAGGACCTTCCCTTCTCAATTAGCCCATCCGCTGTTCTGCAAGCTCCTTATGGCAGAGATCTCTGCCCACAGAGCTCCTGGTGACAACACACTAAAGAGCAGAGCACGGTTTTAAAGCCCTGATTCTCTTAGACTCTTCTTCCCCATCTGTTCCCTTCTGAGCAGAGGGAGAGGTCCTTAGCAAGGACACGGGGCTGACGGATCCAGGCCTTGCCTGGGGAAGCTTGTCATTCCTGGGAAGGGTTTAGCTGGAGTCTCAGAAGTTGTGTACAGATTGAGCCAGGCTTCAGCTGAAAAGCTGGGTGGATAATGCCATTGTCAAGCCTCCAGTGAAGCAGTTTGGCCACCTGCTACCCCCTCTGGATGGAAACAGGATGCTAACTGGAGGGCTTGTGAGGAAGGGAATATACTTTCAGGTACCTCATGTGAATGGTGTTCATGGGAGGAGTTAACAGTGAGTACTTTTTTTCCCTAATCACAGCTAGGACTAGAGGGTTTTGGGTTGCGGGTTTTTTGTACATGCCTCGCTCCTTTTCTTAGCACTTAAGTTTGTCATAATTGCCAGGACATATCCTGTCTTCAGCCTGTGCTGGGATGAATCCCCAGGACTGGATTCATTCAGTGTGGCAGGATATGGCCCTAAAAAGCAGCAGCTTGTGCTTCCTGCGGGGAAGTGGCTGTCGATGACAGCCCTGCCAGGGGCTGCGTCCACCCTCGGGGCAGCACAGTGCTGACCAGCAGCTCGAGGGGAAAAATGCTATTGTGCCTTGGGATTCAGTAAATACGCTGTGAGCTACCTAGTGGTATTAGGTCTAATCGTTAGAGTTTTCCCTCAAAGCTGGGGCTGGATTTATGTTGATCACTTTAAAACAAATCTCGCAGATATATTTAGTAGAAGAATGTGTAAAACCCCAACCCCCAAAGGGTATTATGTAACCAATACAGTATTTAAGTGCCCCCTGTGTAAACTAACTGAAAAGCCTGCTGTTTGCCTTCTTTGCCTCTGTTGTGTATTGGTCAACCCAAGCAGGGCGCTGTGTTTGCTGTTCTGATTACTATTTTAAAAGGAAAGATCCATAGGATCATGTTATCTAGAAAGTGAAAAAGACTTAAACCCCAGTGAGGGGGCTTAAAGAGGGCTCTGGGGCCAAGTGAGAGCCCTCTCATGGGCTGCCCGGGGTGTGGATTGCCAAGGGAGCTCGGGACATTTGGAAGGGCACAGACATTGGAGATACAGCCCCCCACACTGTACTTTGTCCCTTTATTTTGGCATATGTGGTGCTGCCTCTCGGTGGCCTCTGCAGCCTCAGCCATGGGGTTCAGCTGAGCTCAGCAAAGATGAAGGTGTGTCAGTGTAGGGTCAAGGAGATGGTGGGAGCTAGTGGGCCAACTGGGAACGTGTTCCTGCTGCTGTGTCTAGAGCTGGTATTGGGTTGAAATGAGAGGTGGATTGCCTCTTGCTTTTGAACCAAGAGAAGTTTGTAGGCTTTCCCCCTAATTTACTGTTATTGATCTGCCATCAGCTCCTTGCCCAGTTAAATCCTTTATTCAAGGTGCTGGATCTTAGGAGCACAGTGGTTTCCCATTATTGTTATAATCTTTTGCCAAAGAGAGATTCCCCCTTCTCAGTAACGCACCAAAGTGGAAGTAATTGCTCTTTTTTTCTTCTTGCATTTGTCCTTTCCTGTTTCATTCACGGATTGAAAAATGGCTAAAGAGCAGCCCCCATTTCACCTCCCCTTTTCCCTGATTGACTCAGCAGCTCCTGGGACAGAGAGAGGAAAGGGGCCTCCAGGTCACAACCTTCACAATCTTCAAAGCCCTTGCCGCTTCCAGCAGCTGTCACAGCTCTCACTGACCATATCCCCAGAAGGTCAGCAAAAAAATAAACACTGGGGCCCGACAGGTCCCCTTCTCATGCAAACTGGCCACTTCCCTCCCCAGCTCCCATTCCATGCATAGCTTACACACAGGAGACCCCCTTGGATTTGCACAGAGCTATGCAAGAGCAAAATGCCACAGAAAATAAAAGCAGAAGGGCTTCCTGGGCAGGCAGGGTGGGAAAAAGAAAAGCTGCTTCCTGAGCTCTCCATGCCCACCCACAGGCTGCTGCAGCCATTTTGTGTGCGCAAAGCCTGAAGGTGAAGATGGGGAGGAGGGCGACTCTTCCCTGGGAGAGGCTGCAGGGAAGAATTCAGCTTCTAGATCTGCTTGTGCATGCGAGAGACAGAAAAAAAAGAGAGAATCCAAAAGAAATAGGAAATAAAGCATAGACTGTAAAAGCCTTTTCATCAGGATGAGATTGCACCCCTCTCTTACAGCCGCCCTGCTTTCTGCACTCACCTTCCTCTGCAAAAAGCCATGATGAAGCAGAAACAGTGCCAGGGAGAAGCTCAGGTTCAAAAGGCCAGGGTGGAAAGGTCCTTTGCTAAAGGAAATACCCCTCCCCAGCCCTCTTTTACAGAAGTTTCCATTTTCAGCATGGCCACTAATAATCAAAGGGCTGTTTCCTGGCCTTCCAGCACAGCTCTCAGATGCGGAGCACCGCTCTCATCTCCACAATTGCAAACCCTTCCCCTCCCGCCCCACATCCTGGCTTCCCTGCCTGTGCTCCCCCCTTGCCGAGCCCAGCACTGGGACGTGGTTCTGGCCCATTTTTCGGGCTCGGCAGAGGAGGAGGATGCTCGTTCGGCTCGTTTTCCTATTTGCATTTTCCATCTCTCCCCACAGAGACCGAAAGGGTGATTTTTTTCCCCATTGCCAAAAAAAAACCCAAAAAACAGCGAGGGGCTTTTCTTCTGCGGGAGGGGCTGCTGACCTGCAAGAAATCCCCCTGGGAAGAAAAAGCAGCGACAGGGCCCGTAGGAGTCACTTTATTTCTTCGGTGTGGGCCGGGTACATCGGGGGGGGCGGCCCAGGAGGGAGGGGGGTCGCGGTGGTCCCGGGGCGGGCGGTACGCGAAGCCGCTCACCTTGCGCTGCCCTGCGCGCACCCTCCGCCTGTTACACAAAGTTGCACAACCAGCCCCTCGATAAGGTGGCCCCCCGGGGGGTGGCGGGACGCCCCGTCCCCGCACGCCGTCCCCGGCTCTCGCCGCTCCCCGGCGCACTGACGCCCTTTCATTATTGCACTGCTCGCTCCGACCGTGACAGTAGTGCAACAGGGAAAGAGGGGCAGCCCGCCCGGTGGTCCCAGCGCCGCTCCGGCCGCCGGGCTGGGGGCGCGGAGGGAGAGCCCGGGGCGGGGAAGGGCTCCTGGCTTTGTCCCCGAGCTGGCCGCCCCCCTCCCTCCCCCCCGCTACGGGATGATGCTGGGGGCGGTTAAACCGAGGGCGGCGGCAGGGTCAGCCGTACAACGGAGAGGCAGCGGGCACGGCCTCGCCGTAGGGCTCCGGCCCCTCCGCGGAGCGGCGGCGAGAGGCAACCCCGCTCCGCCCGGGGACCGCTCGGAAACCCCCGCTCCGCCGCGCCCCGATCCGGCCCCCAGTCCCCTCCCACCGTCCCTTTCCCTGGGCCCCTGAGGTCCCGAAAGGGACCGCGGGGACCACCTGAAACGGAAAGCAGGGCCACCCACCCGGCCGCCGTCAGCCCCCAGCTGATTCCGCACAAAGCAGGGGGCAGACCCAGCGCCCCGTCCCCGCTCCGTTCCCACGTACCTCCGTGAAGGCTCCCGGTAGGGCCGGAGGCAGGGCCCGGACGCCGACCCCGCTGTGTCTGGCGGCCGAATCGCGGGGCAGAGGCGTGAGCTTTGTTTGGGGGTGCCTGGGGTTAGAGCCCCGGCCTCTTTGTGCCGGGCTCTGCCTCGCACCGCGCCGCTGCTCGGGCTGGGATCAGGCACAGGAGCGGCAAGTGGGGGTATGTATCTCCTCCCATCCCCGGGTGGGTGTTTACATCATTATGTAAAACAGGCACCCTTCAAACGTCTCGGGACTCATACTATTTTAAAATCGAGCCGTGATGGGTTTCTCCGGTTTCAATCACCGCTTGTGTGGTTTAAACACGAGGCCGTTTTGAATCCTGTGCGATAGCATCAAAAATATGCCCATTACTCACAACCTGAGTCACCACAACAGCACGGTTATTTGTCACAAATAACGTCTCTGCACAATTACTTGCCTATCTAACAACGCTCAGTATTTCACAACTTTTCCCTTAACTCGATGGGCACATAGGATTATTTTTTCCTGCTGTGGCTCTCTTCTCTCCGTGAAGAATAACCCTCAAAAGAAAAGACCCTATAAGCAATATTGCACTACTACCCTGATGACAAAAGCAGAGGCAATATTGATAGGGTCTCATCCTTAAGGCTGGGAAGCTGGACAATGGCTCTTGCGGCAGGTGACTGGAGGGAGCTTCGTTCCACGCCTGCAAACGGGGAAGGGGTACAAAGTTAGAAAGGAGTGCACTGCCCCATGGACTGCAGCACCCTGCGAGGGGAGGGGGGGGGGTGGGAATGGAGCACGCCTTGGACCCCCCAGACTCTGTGCATGGCCGCTACCCCTTCCTCCCAGGACAAACTGAACTCCAGTGTGGATTTTATCCGGGTTTCTATACCTCTGTCCCCAGTTCTCACCTTCTTCTGTGTTAGTTTCTCTCCTTTATTAGTAACCTCAGTCAATTAGCTGCCTAGCTGGTAGAGGCTGGGAAGTGCTATTCCTTTGACTGACTGATAGTTGTATTTTGAATCTCTTAGTAACGGGCATTAAGCCCTTGGAGAACTTCCTTTCTAGGCCTGTCCTACTTGGAGAGCCCAGTCTTTTAAAATATCCCTCCCTTTGCTGGAAATCATGGGATTAAGTACACACCAAAACCTAGAAAGTGGAACAGGATCTGCAGGGCTGGCTCTCTAGCACTGAGTTCACACACTCTGTGTTCAAGCACACAGATTAAACTGTTTAGAGGCACACATGTGTTTTGCCCTAGCTCATTGTGTTTGGCTTTTCTTTTCCTCTTCCCCCTCCCCAGCATCCTTTCTGTCCCAGGCTTGAAGGCACCATCGTTGGCTGGAGCTGCCTTGGTGTTGAACACACCAACAGCCACAGAAACGATTCCCGGGAAGGGGCTGGGACCCCTCCGGCTTCAGGGCTGCTCTCTCTGCCAACTCTTCCTCTCTGGCTCCCAGGGAACCTGCCCCGGTGCATTTGTCACATAGGAACACTCGAGTCCAGAGCCAGAGGAAGGAAACTTCATTCCCAGGGCATCCCAAACCAGGTCATGATTTTGACACTTTAAGCTTCTCTTTCCTCAGCCTGCTTTCTAGTGGATTAAATAGGGGTGTGATGGAGAGACAATCCCCTAATTCATAGATTCCTGACTAATTTATGCATGCCACATTGATCAGGTCTTTGCCATTAGAGATCCCTGGCCTTTGGCAGCTGGTGTGGGGCAGCCCTTCGTCCCCTTTGATGTTGCCTGACTTGCCCAAAGCAGCCAAAAAACCAAGAATATGCCAAAGGGAATAGGGGAAGCTGCATTCATTGTTTGTTTTTCTAATGGACTGATAAACAAAATCTCTAATCCGCCCCAACCCCTTTCTCTCACCATCCTTTGTGATGCTTGTTGGAAGCAAACAGGGATCTTTCTTCCACGTTATTTATTTGTATTAACCTTTTGCTCACATTAATTAAAAGGCTATGTTCACAGAGATTGCTGTAAGCGACTCAATGAGTTTTATCAAACTTCAGTATTCTCATTACCTTGGCAAAACCTCAGGTTTAATCCTGTCACTCTGCTTTTCAACAGCCTCTGCGAGCTAGGATCCAGCTGGACTGAGAATATAAAAGAGATGCAACTGGGCCAGGCCTTACCTTTCCATCTACTCCCGTCCAGTCTCTAGTTTGTTTATTGTTTACCATGTCTTTTCCACTCTTCAGCCTCGATGTTATCTTACACTTAATACACACAATTTAACTTCTCCAGTGGCTGTGATGTTACTAATGCATCAATGGTGTGGGGCGGGGGGGGGGGGGGGGGGGGGGGGGGGGGGGGAGGAGGAATTGACAATTTCCACACAACTGAACTGAAGAATTTCGGTAGTTGCAGAAGCTACAACTGGCAGGAGAGGGTGAGGGATGTAATTAGAAATGTCAGCCACAAGTTATGTTCCAAGCAAAGGCAATTAAGTTGCTGAGAGTCTAGATGTGTTTCAAAAATGTCCTTATCCCCAAATGGCGTAGCGGTGTAGGACTCCCCACACCTTCCCCTTGCTTTTATTTTTTTTCACAACACGAGAAAAAAAGACTAAATCAATCTCCAGTAACATTCCCCCAGTTTGCAAACAAACGCAAAGCCTGGGTCGCGCCGTGTCCTATAGCAGGGAGACTCTCTGGAATGTATATGGGGGTTATTTTAAAATAAACGTTTAAACACGAGATTATGAAATGCACGCTATTTATACACCAGGAGGCTCAGCATCTCTCGATATGTTTAGAAACCTCTTGCGCCTTTAATCGCAGTTATAGAAACTCAGTGGAAATGTCACCCAGGCTGGTATGGAAATAACACTATATGTTGCTCAATAATGGCAGCTTGCTTTTTTTTTTTTTTTCCTAGCAAGGTGTGGGGGGACTCTCTTACTGCAGCGAGTCATTGCTGTATGTTTAAGCCCTCCCTTTTCTGATGTTCACAGACAAATAGAGTGAAGTGCCCCCAGGATGAAGCTCTGGGATAAATAAAGTTGGGAGCTGGCTCTGGAGCTTGGAGGCGTCTGCTTTTTCCAAGATCAGACCTTGTCTCCCCTTGCAATCCCCAAAGCCATCTTGCAATTAAATACATTATATAGTCTACAATATATTTTCTGCAGTGGAATCGACACTATTACCAAAGGTCAGAGCAAACAGCTGTAGGCTGAGAGTTGATTTAGAGTTTTCCATCCTATTTAATAATTTTATCATTGTTTTAAAACTGGGAAGTGGGGAAGTGTTGCCTTCTTTTTTTTTTTTTTTTTTAAAGAGAGAGAGAAAATTCTTAGCATTCCAGTCCTGGCTCCTTAGGTCTATCTAGCAAGTTTGTACAAATCCATCCAGAGAAAAAGGGGATTCTTACTTCCATGCAAGAGTCAACCTGTCCAGGTGTGAGAGACTCCAGAGAGGAAGGGCTGATAATCCTTTCCGAAAACACCACCTCCCTGAGCGCCTTTCACCCACCCAGCCTGGGGGGTTCTGTCACCCACTGACACTTTATCAATACCTTCCCCTTCTCCCAAAATCAGGAGGGATTACCCTTCAGAACGTCCTGCCATTTGATTCTTGCTTATAATATTTAGTTTGTGGGTTTCAATAACCCTTTTCTCAGTAGCAACATTTCCTCAGCTGCCAGAAGCCAGATCTGCGTCAGTGAGCTCCATTAAAAGGAATGACAGAGCTCCTTAAACAGCCCAGACTTTGTAACCCCACAATACGGCTTTTCTGCATGGTGTTTACCAGTACTCTGCTGTCTGATGGAAAAAAAAAAAAGAGACATGTGGTACTAAATTCAGGAGCAAAATAGGGCTAAATCCTATCACCTTGGAAGTGCTGATCCCGCGTGTGCAGTGGGACCAGAAAAGGGTCCGGCCGTGCCTTGGCTGGGAAGGAGCACGCCTGGGGCTGATCCTGGGGTCCCCCAAATACCTCCTCCCCCGGGGCAGGGGCCAGGCTCCCCTCATTAGGGACTCCAGTGGCCACAACCCGCCCGGCCCCTCGCCTGCAGGGCAGGGGACTCAGTTCTCCCCAGGGCCACAAGCCCCAGCGCCCGGGGCCCGTCCCGTCCCGAGGGCCGGGGGCACCTCCCTGCCCCGAACCACCCAGGAGCCACCTTAACGCCGACGGAGCGCTCAATGCAATGACTCAAAAAGTCCCCCATGAAAAAAAAAAAAAAATCCCTCTGAAAACTTAAACCATCTGATTTCACTTTCCGCTCCAATTGGTTGTGCAGCCAGGGCGCGGGTCTGGCCCCCTCCGCCACACTAATACCCTGTGTGTGCTGCCTCCACAGAGGAGGGGTTCTTTTAACAAGTTTATGCAACAACAGGATGGAGGCTCTGCCGGAGCCCTTCCCCCCGCAGCCCGACCTGATTCCCCGCATTCCTCCCGCGCCCTCCCCCTCCCACCCAACTGGAGACAAACTCTGGCATCTCCACACACATGCAAATGGTTTCCCTTGCACAAATACAGACTCCTGAAGGGGCCTTTGCTTCCGAATCCCCCCTCTCCTTTTTTTTTTTTTTGCTTTCCTCCAGTGCCTCTTTTTTTTTTTTTTTCGCTGTTACATTCCTCAGCCAGGCAGGGTTAAAAAAAAAAAAAAGGAGAAAGAGAGTGGGGAAGGGAGGGTTTGGAATGTGTAACCTCCATCCCAGGCCCAGATCTGTAGGGATCCCTGTCCTTGCCCCCCGGCCCTTGCCCTCTGGAGAGCTGATGCCCGGGAAGGGCCCTCGGTGGCCACCCTGGGACCGTGTCCCCTCACCCTCTGCCCATGGGACACTGTCCTTGTCGCTGCAGGCCCTTTCCCTGGGCCACACGTCTTGAACCCCCCCATGCCCAGGGAACGTTTTCAAGTGTAGCGACTATATTATTTTTAAAGACCTAACTTTATGCAGGAAAACAAGTACGCATCTATTCCCCCCGTGATTTCTCCACCTCCACACCAGGCAGGCTCACATGCCCGAGAGGCCATCTTACAGCCCGGCACCAGCCCCAGCGGGGCTTTCAGTGGCCCTTCTGGAGTGCGGGGGGCTCCAGGGCACACACACGGCTGCCCCCACCCAGGTGACCCCCAGCTCCTAGGGTCCACCCTCCTCCCCATCCTCCTTGGCCAGGGGCAGCAAGAGCCTCTCCAGTGGTACTCTTGTGCAGAGCACTGATGAGGGGGGGTGGGGAGGGAAGGGGGAGACAGCCTCCCCAGCAGAGCCCTTACAGATTGCTCTATCTCCTACTTCTTAATTAATCAAAAATTAGGAAAGGGAGGAAGAGAAAGTGCCAAAGCTAAGCAGGCCTCCCCATTCCTCAATGCTTATGAAAATGGCAACCGCGCTACGATGCGGAGAGGGGGAGAAAGGCAAGCTTGGGAGCAGGGAGCCGTGTGGGCGCAGGTTGCCCCCACCCAGGCCTGGGAGCCACCACATCCGCCTGTGGCATCAGGCTCTGGCTAAGGACCAAAGAGAGGCTTTGCCCTCTCTGGGGACACGAGGAGATGGGCTCCAGACCCTGTCCAGGAGGAGAGAGATGGGAGAGGTGTCTTTGTTTGCCCGTTTGTTCGCTGACGGGCTGGAGCGCATTATTGAGTCCTCGGCTTCCCCTCATCCCTCTGAAACAGGCCACGAACCCTCCCAAGACATGGCCCCCCATCTTCCACCTCCCCACGGCTGGCTTGCATGGCCCAGGCTGGCCTGGGGCGGGCGGTGCCATCCCAAAATGCTCTTTTCCCTGGGTTTGATTTCCAATATGACGGCTCTCCCCACCCCCACCCCGTGCTCCCAAGGTAACAGCTCAAGGCTTCGGGAAAAAGAGAGAGAGGAAGGTCCCATCCCCCAGCCCTCCAACCTCTTTCTTAGCAGCTGCAACGAAAACACCACATCTGCCTCCAACTGCACGGCCAGTGACAGCCACCAGCAGACGGGTGTTTAAAGATCAATTCTGAACGCAATATTCCTGTTCCCAGGCCCCCACCATCCCTGCCTCTCTCAGCCCCGCTCCATGACGCTGTTGGGAAGGGAAAGACTGTCTTTCAAAACCTACTGATTATTATTTAGGTGCCTTCTACTGTTTTGTTTGTGGCCGTTGGTGGTTTTTTTTTTGTTCTTTAAATGAAAATGAAGGTATCAACAGTGCTTTAATCTTAACATTAATTCCTCTATGCTTTAATCTTAACATTAATTCCTCTAAAAGTAAAATAGGATAGAACTTGAAAAATGCATCAATAGGAAGCAAAAATTAAATTGCCTGTGAATACATGGTATATATTAAAGTCACTGAATTCTATACGCAACAATAACATCCTGACATTCATAAAACTCCAATTTTTAAAGCAGTAGCAAGAAAATATTCATATCTGGTCAGGATATTTTTCTAAAGGTGGTGATTGCTCTAAAGGAGGACAAGAGGGCTTTAAAATGTGAATAGGCCAGCGTTTTATTTTACAGCTTGGACACACAAACCCACGCTAGTGTCAGGAAGGGCAATCCATCTGTACACTGAGGCAGGCAAACCCAGGAACAAACCCCAAGGCTTTTCCATACAGACCACTCAACCTAAACACAAAACAAACAAACAAACGCATAGGTAGGGGAGGGTTAGGCTATTTCTATGTGATCTTGACATTTTAAACACTGGCTGGAGCCCTTGGAGGTGGGGGAAGGAATCGGAGTAGGGGGCTGGTTCCCTGCTACAGCACATTCAGGGACTGCAGGGCCCCATCCTGCCAGTGGCTGGGTGTGCAACTGTAACTGGTCATACAGGCGGAACTAGGACTGGAACCAAATGCTTTGACAATATTATTGCACTGCTTTATTCGTGCAGACAGTAGTGCAACATTGTCAGAGCCAGCGATGCCAGCAGCCACTGTCACCTTCTGCACAGCTGTCCCCACGCCCCTTTGTGAGGGGCCGCTGCCTTACAGGGTTAACCACAATAACGCCTCCATGTTTAGCACCAATAAAACTCACCATGACAGAGTTTATTTGCAATCCTAATTAGACAAGGTAAAAAAAAAAAAAAAACAAACAAACAAAAACCAACCACCAAAAAAGTAGTTTTTAAAAAAAATGACAGAAAGAGAGAGGGGAAGAAAAAAAAAAAAAACAAAAAAAAAACCTAAACAAAAGAGAGAGAAAGAGACAGGCCACATTAGTTAAACAAACCAGTTAAGTCTTTCACTACATGCCCAGTATATCTAGGCACGGTACGTTATAAAGGTTTTATACAATAAAATATTTTTGCCACAGTAATGGAGAATGAAAGAACAAGGGACATAATTCAGCATCCCCAAATGTATGTGCTTCCATAAAAACCAAATTGGTCGGTCAATGAATCTGAACTACACAATTTAAATAAATCACAGAAGGTGCCAGCCCTTTCCTGTGCCTTGAGAAGTTCCCTTAATTGTGCTGTGTGTTTCATGGTGGTTGACCAGCACAGATGAGAAAGGCTGGGGGGGTGTGTGTATATATAGAATGGTATAAATACACAGTACTTTGATTTGCTATGGAAAATGTTACAGAAATGATGAGACTTGTCTACAAAAATACCTAGTGTCTGTGCTTCAGCCTCACACAGATCTGGTTATGTCACTACTCAAAAATTACAGTGTAAACACCCCAGATTCTTACAAACAAATCAACAGCATTAAATCCCTGTGGACATTGACAGAGACCATCTTAAAACATATAGGGGAAAGTTTCTATAAGGGAAAAAAACTATAAAGAAATCATTACAAGTCTTCAAGGTAGATATTCTATGGAAGTGTGTAGAAATTAATAATGAATTACTCACAGGTTATTGCTAAACAAAACAAGTAATGTGATGCCTTGAAAACTACTAAAAACATTTGGAGCTTATGTTTTAAATAGAAATGGGCTGGAATGATTTAAATGCATCCTATAGAAAGACGTGTAAAAACGTATAACCCCGAATCTCTCTCCTTATTTAAAACCACTCCCACATGTATAAAACCTTATTTCACACACGTGCATAAATACACTGGAGGAGGCATCTATTTTAGGGTTGTTTGCCCACTCTGAAGAGGGTGGGCTGCTAAAGGGGGTCATGTTTCTGCCAGCCAATGCCCTTTTAATATTGCACTGCTCATCATAATTGCCAGTAGTACAACAGAAAAAGGGCTCTGGACAACAGCATACTTCAGAGACTTTCTAAAATAAATGATAAATCAGTTAGAAACTTCTCCAAGTAATGGCCTTCTGTGCATGATTTACTCTAAAACAGATTTGTTACATTCCAAAAAAAAGGAGTTTCTTCAACAACCACATTATTCAGTCTCTAAAACTAGATTTTAATATTTCACAACTACATCTTGAATTAATTTTAGGAAGAATTTTGATAAGCTTGTTTTAGGGACCTGGTTCTTTTTCTTTCTTTCTTCTCAATGGTAACTGCATTGCATTAGAGCATGTGAGAGCAAAGACCAGAATTGGATTGTTCTCCTTGCATTTCAGCACCCCACTATTTTACAGAAGTGGGTGTAATGAATTAGATTAAACATTAACTTAGACACAATGGAGGAGAAGTTTGCATCCTTTCTATTGCTTTCATCTGAATCGTCTGCTAAAATATTTGGTATTTATTACATACGTGCTTGCTAGTAGCTTAAGTTATTTTTATTTATTTTTGATTGATAAGGAAGCCTTACTATTTTACACAAGCATCTAAATAAGCTTTCAAAACAAATGCCATTCAGGAGTGAGAGACCTTTGAAAATCATCTACTTGAATGATGAAAACATTACTGTTGTAATTTTTTCCTTTTTCAAAAAGAATATATGGGTAGTAAGGAGAAAACATTAGTTAATCGTTACATATCAGACATTCAAAATAATTTTAGCAGTAAGTAACATTTAAAAGTCAACTTGTTAGTCTTTAGGTTTCAAACTGTTTACCATTTGTTTCATTAAACAATTTCAAACTTAAACCTGGAAAACGTAACTATTTGTTAAATAAGAATCACTTGAGAAATTATAAAATACTTTGATTTCAAACTTCAAACAATGCAGAGAAATTCTATGCAAAGAAATCGAAACTTTGAAACAGTCTTCCATATACTGTATGGACAAGTGAGAATCATACCACATGCTAAAATGAATTAAATCGATTCAAGTCTGGGGGAGTTTGGGACGAGTGAGAAAATGCACTACATGAATTCTAGTTGTCAAATTTTCAGAGCATATTAACAAAAAACCAATTGATTTGGAAATGTCCCAACCCAATTAGATTCTGAAGTTACATCATTCTTATTTTCTGATTTCATTTTAATTTTTCCTCCTTTTTTTTGTACAATATTTTATCCCTAATCAAGAAACCTAGGCTAGTTTGGAGATTTTTATTAAAAGGGGAATAATTAAAAAAAAAAGAGAGAGAGAGAGAGAAAGAATGAAGGATAGTAAAAGAAAACCAGAGAAAGAATGTGCTTTAAACTTTAGGAAGTTTTTTTTTTTTTTAATTGCAAAGCCCCAGGTTTGTGTTCGAGGGTACGAGCTTTCCTTACGCAGCCCGAAGACCACACACTGGAGGGAAAGGGAGCGGAATTGGGGCAAAGTGCAAGAATGCCAAAGAAACACTTCGGGCTGCGCACCCTGGTTTATTGCAAAAACTCCGGACTATTTAAGCAAAGCATTAGTTTTACGAGATTTAAATATTAAGCCAATATAAATACCGTCTGGAGATAGCATGTGACTTACTGCCTCGCTTTTTGGGGGTTTTAAGCAAAAAGAGAGGGGGGTTCTAGCCCGGGACCTTTCAGCAGATCAGTTCTAGACGGTGTCGGCGGCGACGGGGCTTCGCTCCGCCGGGAGCGGCGGCCCCGCTGGCCCCGGTAGGGGCAGCCCCGCGGCCCGGGCTGGGCTCGGGGATCGCCCTCGGTCTCTCGGAAGCGTTCGCGGAGGTGCGGTGTTTGAGGCGGGGGGAGAAGCTCCCCGCTACCCCGCCATCTCAGCCGCCCCTCCTCTCCCCGCGCCCCGCCGGCACTCCGCACCGCGCACCCCCGCGCCCTGCCCTCGCCTCCCCGCCGCTTTCGGCCGCCGCACGCGGCTGTTCGCCGCTCGCCCGCAGCCCCGCCGCCGGATCCTTCCCGGCCCTCGCACGGGTCGCCCGTCGGACCGTGCAAAGCGGCGGCGGGCGCTCCGCGGGGAGACCGCTCCCGCTCGGAGAGGGGCAGCGAAAGGCTCCCGCTCCGGGAAGCACCCGGCCGGCGGGGAGGCGCGCGGCCCCGCGGGGAGCCCCCGCACGGGGGGCGGGTGAGGGGCGCCGCCGGCGAGCGGCCCCCCCCTCCTCGGCTCGCCCCCGCGCCCTCCGCCGGGCTCCCCTGGGCGTGGGGTGGGATGAAGGGGGGCGCCCCTAGACCGCCTGTCCCGCTGCCGCTCGCCCGCGGGCCATTGTCCGAGCGGCGGCGCGCCCCGCCGCCCGCCCGCGCCCCCGGCCCGCAGCTCCCGCCATTTCCGCCCGGGCGGGCGGATGCGGCGGCGGGGCCCGCGGTACCTGCGCGGGAGTGACGGGTCCCCGCGCCGCGGGGCGAAAGTTGCCCGAAGAGGCGCGGAAGAGGCGGCGAGCGCGGCGCGGCTCCGACCCCCGGCGCCCGCCGCCCCCGCCCGGCGCCGCTCCCCGCCTGCCCGGGCGCGGGCGATCCCCGGTACCAACCTCATGGCCGCCCCGCTCCTGCCTCCATCTTTGACTAGTTGACATTCAGCTCCTGCCTGACCAGCTCCTCATTAGCATACCGCCCCGCCATTGGCTCGCCCCTGCGCTAGTCTTTGCCACCGCCGCCCCCATTGGCTCCCGGCGAGGATATTTAAAAATATTATCCCCTCGCCCATTGGCGCGCGGGGGCGCGCGTCACGGCACGCTCTTTATTTTAACAATGAATGCACAAACACATTCTTCCATTCACAAATTTTTTTTTTTTTTTCGGTAGTTTGCCCGCCTTTTCTCCAACTACATTTTCATTGATTTTTTTGTTTCAACCGAGGGGGTCCCGGTTGTAAACAGATAAATCAAAGGCGAACGGAGCGGGGACCTGAGCAAATATTATTTTCTCTCCCTTTCTGGCCTTTGTGGGGCAGTGCCGGTGTTGGGGGACACCCCAGCTCCCCGCGGCCCGGGGCGGGAGCTGTGCCCGGGGGGGAAGGGGTGGAGGGTGGGGGGCTGCTCTGCCCGAGGGGCCGCAGCGATTCTCTCGCTACTTCGCTTTCAAAGCTCCAGCCTCTTTCCCGCGAGTAGAAAAGCAACCTCTGTGCGGGTAAAGCAAACGGCTGCGTTTGTCAAACTGAGAATAGCCATTACCGCTTCTGCTGGGGAGCCTTTGCGGGGCCGAGGGCGGGGGGGGATCATTGGGTGCGTGCCTCCGGGAGAGGCCGCTCCGCTCCCCCCGCACCGGCGCGCACGGCCGCGCTCCCCTCCCGCTACCGCGCTCTCCGCGGACTGAGCCAAGCGGGGGATTTAATTGTGACCGACTGAACCACGCCGGGTCACCTCAGTGCACTTTCGTGACAAGGGCTTTTCCTTTTGTACGGGCGGTTGGGCTGAAACCGGGCGGTATCACAGTCGAAGGGCTGGGGAGGGAAGCTCTCCAGTAGTTCTCTTGCCCTGCAGATTGTAAAACACAGGAATCGTTGAAAAATGAATAGACAAAGACCGAGAGGGTCATTGACAGTCTCTCTCGCAGGGAAATGTCTTGGTGAGTCTCTTTTTTGAAAAGATTTCTGTCGTATTGTTAACTAACAAACTCGCAACCCCGCAGTTGCTTCCACCGCGAAAATACATAGTTCCTTCTGTGGAATCGCCTCTTCAACAATTGACTCTAACAGATATTTGTAAAATGAAAATGTTTTCATACTCCAAAGAGACAAACTTAACAGCAAAGGAACCGGGTAAGCTGTGAGAGAGCAACACACTTCTACGAGTAAAAAGGCGCGTTTAAAAAAAAAAAAAAAAAGAAAAAAAATCCCAACCTGTATTTACCGGCATTTTATTAAGTAATATTTCGGGGGGGGGGGGGGGGGGGGGGGGGGGGGAGGAAGAATAGTATATTTCTCTTTAAGCTGTTGAATGATTTAAATTTTAAAATATCTTCTATTTTCATTTGTTAACGACTTTCATACCAAACCTAACCCCAAAATATAACGTGTGTGTGTGTGAACCAGAATTTTACATTATAAAAGAAAAAGGATATTGGCTATTTTTAAAAATAAACCAAACTTCCTTTGTATCTATTCTTGGGCTTGGGAGTTGGTTGTGATCTGGGTATTTTCTCCATATATGTATGCTTACGTGTGCGCAGCCCCCGCGCAGGAATATTGAACCCCAGTTGTAAATACTGGGTCTGGGCGCTGGGTCCCAGGGTGGGGACCTGGAGCAGCAGATCTCTGGCAGTGTTTTTGGAGATGGGAGAGAAGGGCAGTGGGCTGTGAAATCACACATTCCTGTCCAATGGAGCTGAAATAATGGTATTGTTCTCTGGAAAAGAGGTTGCTTTTCTCTTCTCCATTCTTCCCCTGATCTGCAGGGACCTGATTGTGCAGTTAATCAGCAAAAAAGCGTTTGATGTAAGGCAGGGCGTGAATTCAAAAGGGCCAGGGGGGATTCAAGAGGGATTCTTCTGTCTGTTAGAAAATGTTTTTCTGATTTCAAAATGGTAGACATTTGGAAAGCTGCACTGGTCTCTCTTCAGAGATACGAGTTCGTAGTAGGTACCAGCACTAATTATATCGCTTCCTTTGTTGTTTGGACACTTTTCTGCTGGGGGAAGAAAAAAAAAAAGTAAAAAAAAAAAAGTATCTATCTTACAGCAAAAAGAAAGATGTCCTTCCTGGAGCAAAGGTGAGCCCTATGTCCCTGCAGTTAATTCCTCCAGTTTGCTATCAGTCGCCAGAGAGTCTCCTTAGGACTGCCTTGCTAAATGTTTAGCATTGCACGATTCAGAGTAAAATAAAGCCCGTGGGGAGCAGGTAAGAACTGAATTGGTTTTGTAGCTCTTTTTGGTGACCTGTCCTGAGCCTGACGTCCACCTCCCCGAATCTTTAAACATAGAAGCTTTCCTGTCCCACGCGGACTTGTTTGTAAATCTTTCCTTGCCAGCCTTGTCTAGAATGCCAAGAATATTTGAAGCATGTTTCTTAGTTCAGTGTGGTCATTTCCCAAACTTTTAAACAAAATGCTTTCTGACGATTTCTGCTGTTGTATATACCCAGCATCCTGCTGTCTTTCCTAGGCACAGCATCTGTGCATATGTAAATATGTAAATTCATTGCTATCCCTTTACTTAATGTATTATTATAGCTACACAGGAAATGACACATCCTAGAGAAAGGCAACTGCCCTGCATGTTTACGTGAAAAATGTGTAACTTCACAGCAAGCTCCGAAGGGGTTTGTCAGATTAATTTTAGCCAAACTGTGAATAAAGTTAAGATGAAAGTTCCCCATGCCAGCCCTCGGTCCCCAGCCCCAAATCTGTCCTTCTCTACCACCACAGCCCTTCCCATGGAGCTCCCTCCCGCCCTGCGGAAGGAGGATTGCTCTGCTGTAGTGCTGGATTGATTGATTTCATTTTTGTGTTTCAGGGCTGGGGTACATCGGGGAATTCTTTGGGTTATTTTGTGATGTGTGCTGTTTTGCTGCAAACGTGTGGCCGTGCTCTCCCCCCGCTCCCCGACCCCCCCGTAGAAAGACAGACTGAGAAAAGACGTATGTGCTGCTGTTAGTTTGCTTTAATTAAGGGCTCCCTGCAAACACCCAAAACTGGAAAAAGAATGGCTTTTTTATCAGTTTTAAACACCGAGGAGAGGAGGGGAAAAAGCTGGTTTTCTTTTTTTTTTTTTTTTTTCCCTCCAGATTTGGGGTGTTTTTGCAGTGTAACTCAATCTGATGTCACTGGGGGTGGAGTCTCTGCTGCGTTTGCTTAATCTGGAGCTGCCTCAGTTCAAGGCCTTGTGGTTGAAAGTTCTTAAATCTGTGGCAGACAAGCATGACTATTCCTTAATGAGACCCCTGCTGCAATAATGCGCTTTTTATTTTAATCAGCTTTTTAATGCTATTAATTACGATTTCTTTATTAACACTCTTCCCATATGCAAGGTTACCGTGGTCCCACACGACAGCACAGTAATGCACTTCACCGTTATCATCCGTGTGAAAACACATGTACAAACTCATATAAAACCTTCTTAATTAGGTCTTGGACATACATATGCTCTGTGAATGTGGGTGACAGAAACAAAGAAAAGAGAGGAGGGCAAGGAAAATTTCATAGAAGTTTCCAAAGCTATTTACAGAGGCTGTTACAAATTAACTTTAAAATCCATCCTTGTGCAAGACTGCAACATTTTGGAAGAATAGATTTGATTTTGTTTGTGTTTTGTCTTTTATTCCCAGCTCCCTGGCTGCAAACATTTGCTCCTGTGGACAAAACTATAGGGCTGCATTCAAAATGAATTGATAAAACTCCATGGGAGAGAGCAACAAATAGATTCATAAACTGTTCACAGGGCAGCACTGAGGAGTAATGTTTAAACTTAAACAGATTGGACTTTTGGTTTGCCTCAACTTCAGAAAAAATCACTGCCTCTTCTTCAGAGAGACCGGAAATCAAAGTTACCTCCGTTCTCGTCTGAAATCCCAACTCTCCTCTCATTTAGCACAGCTACCTTGACTTTTCTTTGTTAAACAATTAACTCAAAAAATAAACTCTCTCTATTTAAACACTGATGTGAGTGATCCTAAAAGCTGTCCCTAAAATACGTGAGATTTCACCATCCCCGTATTTTTACACAAGTAGTTTACCAAAAAGTTTTATTTGAACGGGCTTTGTTTCAGACACACAAGAATAAAACAGACATATATGGAGCAATTTTAAACTATCTCTAGCCACATACATATGTCTATATATCATGGAAATTCAAATCGCTCTTTATTTTTACCAGATTCTTATAGTTTTTCAACAAATGCAGCTAGTTAAAGGATTTTTTTTTAATTTAAAAATATAAACAAAAGGATTATTCACAACAAAAAGGCATCCTCTGAAACTTTTTAGTAATTTAAAAGCCATCAGAAACGATTTATAAAAGTCTAAAAAGCACACAAACTCTTCCCCCTCGCCACATCTTTATTTAGGTGGAACAATCGTTTTAATATGATAAATGTGCAATATTTTTAAAGGGCATTTTCCTGTCTGCAGGATTGAAATTAAGAAAGTTAGAGAAATCTCCTCGTTCCTTTTGCTAAAAATAATTAATCTTAAAAATTTCCTAGGAGCAAATGGCCAAAAATACCTTACGTGTTTCCATAAACATATCCAATCGATAGCTTCGAAAGTGATTGCATGTAACCAAAATGCAGTCAGCCCAAAGAGCTCAAATCTCTGCCGATCAAACCTCTACAAAGCAGGCTCTTGTGCTCGGTTTGACAGTGTCCGAAAGGAGGGGAACATGAATGAGAAAAACAGTCACTAAATGCAAGTTATGAATGAGGGATTGGATGGGAGGGAAGGAAAAAAAAAAAAAAAGAGGAAAAAGAGGAGAGACAACAGACACAGCTAATGCAAAAATCAGTTTAATTCCATAGGTTTTACATTGATGTAATTTTTCCCTCGGATCCCACCGCGTCTGCGGACTCGTGGTTAAAACCGTCTCTTGCCCAAACCCCACCGAACAGCCTGGCTACAGGAGAGAGGGGCATTGTGCTTCTTGGCTCACATTTTCTCCCCCCCCGCTCCGTCCCCCACCTCTCCCCCCTCCCTCTTTTGTAAATCAGAATGAGGAGGTTTTATAGTGAGTCTAATTCTCACTCCCTCCATTTCCTTCCTTTCTGCATTTTTTATCCCCCTTCCACTCCGCCCCTCCCTCGCCTGCAGCTCTGCCATTGATTAACCACTTCGCTGCTGCCCCTCCGCCGCCTTCCCCCGCACCGCACCGCATCGCGCCGGGCTGCCCAGGACCGGCGGGGATCGGAGGGCGGCCGGGGCTGCCCCGGGGAGGCTTCCCAGCTCCCGGGGCCGGTCCTGGGCAGCCCTTTGAAGTCAGTTGCACTTAATGGTAGTTAATGAGGCCGGTAGCAGCGCCGGGAGCGCCCGGCCGGTCCCGGTCCAGGTCCCGGGGGGCAGCGGTAAAACCAACGGGCACCGACCCGAAGGCGGGGAGGGGGAGGGGGAGGGGGAGGGGGGGGGGGGGGGGGGCTTCTGGGGGGGGGGGGGGGGGGGGGGGGGGGGGGGGGGGACACGGTTCCCTCCAACACACCCCCCCCCCCCCCCTCTTTTCTCCAGTTCCTTTTTTTCCCTTTTTTTGTGGCTTTTTCCTCTTCCCAGCGGCGGCGCTGGGCACCAGCATCCCAGCACAGAGTCCCGTCACCCTCCTTCTCCCCGGTCCCTCCCCGCCAACCCCGGGGGGAGGGGGACACGGAGGGACAGGCCCGCGGGCGGTGGATGGTGGGGCTGAGGCCCGGTGGCTGCCGCTCGGCCCGGGGCCAGCACGGAGCGGGAGGTCCCGGGGCCGCCCCGGTCTGTGAAGGGCACGGGAAGCCCTAACGGGGCCGAGGGGGAGTCCCGGGAGGGAAGGGGGAGGGCGGGTACCGGGACCGGGATGGACCCCGCACGGATCCGCCTCCGCTCTAGGGCCGCGGCGCCTCGCGACACCCGGCGGCGCTTTACGGCTGTCGCGTGGCCCCGGGCGCTTTACGGCAGCGCGACCCGGGCGCGGAGGGCGGAGCGGGATGAGCTTCTACGACGCGTTTCGGGGCTTCTTCGGGTTCCCGGGGCGCCGCAGGTACCGGGTTTCCACCCCCAGCCACCCCCCACCTGGCGACCCTGGTTCCCCGGGCTGTGTAGACCCGTCCCGGCTCCCGGGTTGTCCCCCCTGCCCCTGCCTGCACAGGCCCCGGCTCGGTTTCCCCCCCCCGGTCCATCCCCCCCAGCCCGTTACTCCGCGGGGCCTGTTGCGGACCCCGGTTGCTCCGGGCCCGGGTGTGTCTCAGCGCCGCGGTCCCGCAGGCCCCGGGACCCGCTTTTCGGCGGCACGGCGTGGGACGAGGAGGAGGATGAGGAGGAGGACGGCCCGTCCCTGGCGCAGCCCCCCCAGGACTTCGGCTTCGGTCCCGGCGGGTCCCGCGGCGTCTTCGAGGAGCTGTTCCGGGACATGGGCGAGCTCCTGGGGGCCTTCGGGGGGGCCTGGGCCGGGCCCCCGCAGCCCTTCGGTGGGGAAGGGAAGGGGCCGCCCCCACCGGGGCTGCGGGGGGCTCGATGCGGAGCCCGCAGGGGGCCCGGCCTGATCCTACCCCATTTTGCTCTCTAGAGCCCCCCCTGCCCGGCCCCCGCGAGGGGCGGCCGCTGCGGGACTCCATGCTGAAGCACCCGGACAGCCCCACTCCCGGCACAGTCCCGGGAGGCTCCGGTGACCCAGTCCGGCCCTGGAGACCCTTCCCGGGGGTGGGTGAGGGCCCTGTCCCCTGCGGGCACAGCTCTGGTGGCCATCGGAGCCCGCCGGTGTGGTGTCACACTGTCCCTCCCCGTCACCAGTGCCTGACTTTGCTTTGCAGTTGGATGACGCTCACCCAGTGTCTCCAGATGTCAAGGAAGATCAAGGTGGGTACCGGGTGTGGGGCACGGAGTCTCTGCCTTCCCTGCTCCTGCTTGTGCTGCCAAAGCCCTCGGGGCACATCCCCGTGCTGCTGTCACCGTCTCCCGTCTCCCCCGCAGACCTGGACTCCCAAGTCTCCTCTGGGGGGTTGGGGACCATCCTGAGACCCGACGAGCCCAAATCCCACTCCTACTTCCAGAGCGTCTCTGTCACCAAAGTGACTCTCCCTGATGGGGTGAGTGTCCCTGTCACACAGCCACGGGCTGCGGGTGACCTGGGGACACCGTCCCCGGTGTGAGGAGCAGAGCCTGGGCCAGTGGCGTCCCCAGGACACGCTGCTCTGCGCAGGCAGTGGAGGAGCGACGCACCGTGCAGGACAGCAAGGGCCGGCGGGAGACAACGGTGACCCGCCGGAGGGGGGACCAGGCCTTCATCACCACCACCAAGGAAGATGGGCAGAGCAAGGACTACCGGGAGGAGGTGGTCAACATGGATGACCGTGAGTGGGGCACTAAGGAGGGCAAGGGGAACGAGCTGGGTCCCCCCTGAGCGAGCTCTCCCCACTCTCCCAGGGGAGCTGGCCCAGTTTGCGGGCACATGGCCACAGCAAGACGAGCTCCGCGCTCCCAACCTGAGCGATCCCTCATCCCTGCTGGGAACCTTCTTCCGTCGCTGGTTCTCAGGCTGGTAGCTGGGCCCTGCCTCGCCTGAACACCCCGTATGTGTGACAGATGGGGAGTTGGGGGACCCCAGGGCTTCATGGGGCTGTGACGACGGACACTGACTTGGGGGCCATGGCTGCCGGCTCCGTCTGGGGTGGGTGATGAGCAACAGCCCCTTCTCACTGCCTTTTTTTCTTGCAGATGCATCAGATCCTGCCGGGAGCTGGTGCCCACGCTGGGGGCTGCCCATCTTCTGGGGTGCTGTGGGGAGCCCCCTGGGGGCCGAGTGTGTGCGTGCGTGTGTACAGAGCAATAAAAATCTATTTATGCTAACAGCGACCTGGCAGGCTCCTTCAGGCTCCGAGTCTAAGGCAGGGACCCACATGGCTCCTGGGGGCCTGCCCCACAGCGCAGGCAGCTCCAGGCTGGCCCTGTGCCCACGCTGCTCCTCTCCCGTTCCCCAGCTCCCCTGGGCTGCTCTCGAGGGCCTGGCCTGGGAGCCTTTCCAAGGCCTCTTAATTAGCGCTGCCTGCGGTTGCAGCGTGGGCAGGGATGGGGCAGGGAAAAGGGGGTTCCCTGTGGGGGGGGAATGGCTGGTGCCAGCTCACCCGAGCAAGGTCTTGGGTCCCCATGGCCACTCAAGGATCCTTGGGGGCTCCTGGCAGGCCTGGTCCTACCGGAGGACACTGTTGTCACAAGGCACCGCTGTCCCCGGCCACACATAGGACTCTGGTCCCTGCCAGGCGTCTCCTTGCCCTGTGGCCCTGGGTTGGTTTAAAGTCTGCGTGTTATCACCCACCCCAGCCCCGGGGCTCATAGCTCAGCACAGGTTGGAGCTCTGGGTGCTGCTGTCACCGCTGGCCGTGCCTGCTGTCACCACTGCCCCTTCCCAGCCGGCCCCATGGGCTCTGCTTCCTTCTTGGAGAGAGCCCAGGCTCTGCTCCGCATCAGGAACCAGCTGCTGCGGGAATGCCTGGCCGAGCTCTTGGCTGTTTTCGTGCTCATTGTGAGTGGGGAGCACAGGAGGGCCACTCCTGGACGTGGGGTGGTGGCAGGTGCTGGGGGTCCCGGGGCTCCCCTCCTTGGGGCTTAGGGGGGTGTTGGGGCTGCACCGTGCTCACCAAGTGGCTCGGCACTGCCCAGCTGCCTGCTTGGCCCTGGTTTTGGCAGCTTGGCCCCTGGCGCAGTCGGGGCATGTGTGCTGCCACACGGTGCCAGGCAGCACCAGCCTTGCTGGCTCCTGCCCTGCAGCAGGCAAAGGTTGGGGCTCTGAGCTGTGCCGGGTGTTCGGGCTGCATCCCGTGATGGGGAACGGTGACACCATGGCCAGGCTGGTGACACCCCTTTCCCTGTCATCTCCTCGGGAAATAGATCCTTAATTGCTGATGGTTGTTTACCTGCTGTCAAAACCACAAGTGAAACCCGTAATGGCTTCCCTGCCTGTCCCTCCGGTGCAGGCGGCGGCACCGGAGCAGCCCTCACCTCGCTGGGATCGGTGCTGGTCCTGCTGGCTGTGCAGAGGGGCAGCGGTCCCTGGGGAGTAGTGGGGGGTTTGGCAGGGGGGGCCGTAGTGGAGCCCTTGTCCCTCTTCTCCAGCTGATCACCCTCAGCGGCTCGGCACAGATGGTCACCACCTCTGAGACGAAGGGGAACTTCCTCAGCGCCTACCTGGCAGGCACCCTAGCCGTCATGGTGGCCATCTACACAGCGGGGGGAGTCTCAGGTGAGGCTGGGGAGGGGGTCCCAGCTCCCACTGGTCCCCAGCTCCAGATCCCCCAGGACCCTCCGCTCCCAGCCCGGCTCCCTTGCAGGGGCTCACCTGAACCCAGCGTTCTCCCTCGCCATGTGCCTGCTGGAGCAGTTTCCCTGGTGGAAGTTTCCCATCTTTGTGGTGGTGCAGACCTTGGGTGCTTTCATCTCCTCCGGAGCCGTCTACGCCGTCCACTATGGTACGGGGAGGCGGGTGGGTGGGTGCCCGGTGGGGGGACATTGGGGTGGCCGGGTTCATGGATGGGTTCTGCTTCACAGATGCCATCTGGCACTACAGCAACGGGACCCTCACCGCCTTTGGCCCCCGGGAAACCGCCTCCATCTTTGCCACGTACCCCGCTGACTACGTCTCCATCACCAACGGCTTCGTGGACCAGGTGGGTGCTGGTGTCGGCTGCACCCAGACCCTTCCGGTGGAGCCGGTCCCTGCGGCGCTGAGCTGTCATGGATGGCCCCGCAGGTGATAGGCACGGCTGTGCTGATCGTGGGCCTCCTGGCCATCATGGGCACCCGCAACAAGGCTGTCCCCAAGGGCCTGGAGCCGGTGGTGGTGGCCCTTCTGGTGTTCTCCATCGAGGTCTCCATGGGCTCCAACTGTGGCTGCCCCATGAACCCCGCGCGGGATTTCGGACCCCGGCTCTTCACCTACGTGGCAGGTTGGGGCGCGGAGGTCTTCAGGTGGGTAGAGGGAAGGGGGCGAGATGGGGTTGAAAGGGGTGACCCCCTGCCCACCGTGCCCCATCCCCAGCAGGGGCAATGGCTGGTGGTGGGTGCCAGTGGTGGCTCCACTGCTGGGGGCCGTCGTGGACTCTGCCCTTTACCAGCTCTTCGTGGCTTTTCACCACCCGGCGGAGGATGGAGCCCCTCGGGGTGAGCAGAACTCCCTGGTTCTCATCAGCACCACCCTCACCGAGATGTCACCCAAGGAGAAGGACGCTGGGGGAATTCTGTCCCAGAAGAAGTGATGCTGGGGATGGCCCCAGCTTCCCCCGCAGTCCCTGTCACACCATTAAAGCAGCCCTGAAGCCATGGAGTGTCATGTCTGGTCATGGGGGGCGGCAGTGGCTCCCGCTCCCCTGAGTCCAGGGAATGTTGATCCCTTGGGACCCCCTCCAGGGCTGCCCCCGGTACCCTCTGGGGCTGCCGCTACCCCTTCCCCCCCAGGACCCCTGGCTCCACGGGACCCCCAGGGATCCCCCTGTCCCCCAGGACCCCCCTGGCTCCCCGGGGCTGCCTCTGCCCCCCCAGGGTCTGTCCTCTCCCGGGAGCCCCCTGTCCCCCAGGACCCTCCAGGACCCCCCGGGGCTGCCCAGGACTCCAGCACTGGGTACTCCGGGCCCCCCTTGGGACCCCCGGGGCTGCCCCCTCCCTGCTCCCTGGGACCCCCGATGCCGCCCCGTCTCCCCGAGGCAGCGCTCGGCGGCCGCCCGCCCCCCCAACTCCTCATCACTTCCGCCGCCGACCGGCGCCGCCGCGGCCATGGGGCGCTGAGGCGGCGGCAGCGGCTGCGGGAGCGGGGCCGCAGCGGCTGCGGGAGCGGGGCCGCAGCGGCCCCGGCACCGGCCCCGGCCCCGGCCGCCCGCTCCCCATGGGCTGCGGGGCCCCGGGCCATGGAGCGGTGCGCGGCCCGCCGGGCCCCAGGTGAGCGGGGCGGGGGTGGGGGGGGCCCGGTAGGCCCCGGTAGGCCCCGGTACGGGCGTTGCCCCGGCAACGCGGCGGGGCGGGGCGGGAGGGCTCGGGCCGGGGCACCGGCAGCGGCAGCGCGGGATGGCGCCGCCGGGGCGCGCCGCGGGCCCGCAGCCATGACCGTGCCCCGGGAGATGCCCGAGAAGTGGCCGAGGGTCCGCGGGCCCGGGCGGGCCGGTGGGTGCGGGGCCTGCGGCGGGGCCCGGCCGAGGGCTGCGGGATCCGGGATGGGGGGGGTGAGAGGGATGCGGGGCTGGGGGTGCAGGATCTGGGGGTCCTGGGCTGCAGGTCTGGGGGGGCAGATGGGGGGTGAGGGTGCAGATAAGCAAGAGTGGGGGTACAGGATCTGGGGGTCCCGGGATGGGGGTCTGGGAGCGCAGGACCGGAGGGGCCTGGGGGTGCAGAGCAGCAAGACTCGGGGTGCAGGGTTGGGGGTCTGAGGGTCTAGGGGTGCAGGTAAGAGGGGCGNNTGGGGGCCTGAGGGTGCAGAGAAGGGGGTGCAGGATCTGGAGGTGCTGGGCAAGGGGGGGTGGGGGTGCAGGACTGGAGGAGCCTGGGGGTGCAGAGAAGCAAGGCTGGGGATCCAGGGGTGCAGGGCTGGGGGTCTAGGGGTGCAGCTAAGCAGGACTGGAGGGGTCTGGGGTGCAGAGGAGCAGGTCTGGAGGTGCAGGACAGGGTCTGGGGGTGTAGAGAAGCAAAGCTGGGGGTCTAGGGGTGCAGGCTGGGGGTCTGGAGGTGCAGGTAAAGCAGGGCTGGAGGTCTGGGGGTGCAGGACTGGGGGTCTAGAGGTGCAGATGAGCAAGACTAGGGGGCTGGGGGGACTGTGAGTCCAGAAGAAGAGGGCTGGGGGTGCAGGGCTGGGGGTCCTGGTTGGGGAGGGGGAGCACCAGACCACGCAACACGGCTGGGGGGCTTCCCTGTTCCCCTGGTTGAGGGGTGGATCTCAGGCTCCTGCTCTTGCCTGGGGGATTTTTGGGGTGTGGAGGAGCAGGGCTGGTCCAGTGTGGGGTACAGAGGGGGTCTGGGGGTGCAGAGGAGAGGAATAGGGGTGCGGGATGGAGGTCTGGGAGCACAGAGGGGAGCTCTGGGAATGTGGAGGGAAGAACTGGGGGTGCAGGGTGAGATCTGGGGGTGCAGAGAGGGGAAGTGTGGGTGCAGAGGAGATGTCTAGGGGTGGAGGGGGGGTCTGGGGGTGCTGCGGGGGGGTGTGGGGCTGATGGGGTGCGCTGTGTTGCAGAGGAGGAGAGG
>BJBW01000318.1:0-46944 GCA_004320125.1 Scolopax mira | reverse complement strand
GGTCCTTTGTTCCCATCTACGGCCAAACCACGACAGGTATCTTGTATTTAGGGTATTTTATGTCTTGTAGAAATGTATGGAGAGGCTTTTAGACCAACAAGTTTGTGTTTATGTAAAACTAAAAAAAGTCCTAATCTGGTAAAAATTTGATCTATTTGTGGTGTTAGTGGCTGTTACTCAGTTACACTAGATGCAGCTGGACAAGTTTACTTCTACAGATGCCAGTAAAATTCTGCTTGATTATGTTAGCCAAAGCTATCCTCACAGGACAGGATTTATTTGCCATGGCTTTTTTTGGGGTTTTAGCATTTAATTAAGCATTGAATGTCAGTTTTCACTTAAAACAACAATGTTAATTGGCCACTTTTAACTGCACGGCTATCACAGATTTTAAGAGTTTAATCCAGTGCTTTGAACAGATGGCCAGCATACTGAACTTCAGAGGCTGCGCTAACTTGGGCAATGATTTCCTGTATGTTCGTGGCCAAATTACATCTTTATACTTTGTATATGGATTTATAATGTTTGGCTCTACTTAATGCATTTGGAAGGTGATTTGGCTGCTGAGCACATCCAGGTGTATTATTTTTTGATTTTTAAGATAGATCTCCTCACTGGAATTCAGTAATAAGCATTATGAAAAAATCTTTCTTCAAATAAATTTGTAAGCACACTTGGAACTTCTTGTGTTAGATAGAAAAGTGTTGCTGGTCAGCAAAAATGACATGACAGTCTCACGGCTCATGTATTTCTAGCTAGATTACCACATGTATTCTACTTGCTGCACAGCAATATTGGGAACATCTGGAAGTAAATTTGTGAATAAAAGTGAGAATTATCTCTATGCTCAATCATTCTCCACATGCAACAAATGACCCTCTGAAAGTATCCTTTGTCAAATGTTAGGTAGCTATTTGATCGGGTAAAGACAAAATTCAAGGAAACCAAATGATTTGCTCTTGGACTTACTACAAATAGAAACAGTGAAAACTAGGAACCTCTAAAGAGAATATCAGGGTGTTGTGAATTCTTCCCCATGTTTGTAGATGAATATGCCTAAACATTCAAAGAGGTGATTAGAATTAGGAGGTTGAAGGGTGGGATTGCATAGGAGGTCTGTTTCTCTGTGTGTGTGTGTAAGAATTTTCAAATAAAGTGATTATCCGTGTCTTTAAGTAGGTGTGGTGTTTAGCCATATTTGCTTCCTTCCCTAACTTGTACAGTAAAATACCCTCTATGATATAATAGAATGCTCCAGTACTAACTTGCCTACATTTTCTGTTAAATAGTTAGCAATATTTTCATTCTCAAAATTTCAACAAAGAAAAAAATATGGAGGCAAAAATGGGTCTTCAAAACTAACAGTCTGAGCTTTCGTTATAGTATATTCATATTGCACAGTTAATTTTATCTGTATCTTGTATGGTACAACTCTACTCTAATATTGTAAAATAGTGAATGACTACATGTGAGACTATTTGCCATGACAGTGTAAGAGCTCTCCTGGTAGCAAATTAGGGTCTTGGTATGGTTTTTTGGTTGTGTTGTCTGTGGTAGTATTTTTTTTTCTTTATTATTATGTGGAATTTCAGAGAATTTTTCAGTTTTTTTTTTTTTTTTTGAGCTAAGACTGAAGTGAAAAATGTCTGGTTTTATTTCTATGACTTGTGCATTAACTTCTAAATGTGTATGTATACTTTGTTAACAACACAGATTGAGATTTCCCCAGGCAGTTGTTCCTCAGTTGAACATCAGATGTAGCAAACCACAAAAATGAAAGATTTTTTTAATTACTTTTATTCCTTTTGAATAAAAAGGGGAAATAGCAAAGGTTATATTTTGTTCATTAATCTTTAAGAATTAGATTGACCTGAGTAAAACCATTTTTAATCCTTGGCTCTGGTCCTTTTCTTCTGCAGTAGCTGCAGCCATTTGAAGTAATTGTCCATTAAAGCACCCTTCTGGCTTCTGACAAATTGCATCAAATTCCCTCCTCCAGGGGAACACAGCCTTGAGTAGTTGTGTAAGTTTATTCTTTCTGTCAGACATATAGGTGGCCTTAATTCAAAAACTTACATGCACACAGTGTGGCAGGAATAAGCAAAGGGAAAGTATATGGTCCAGTCAACTCAAAGTGAAGACATTAAAAGCTTGTCGTTTGTTTTGTGTGATAGCACAAAATTGCTTTTTCACACGTATTGCTTGGAAATGCTTCTCAATTTGTAATAATTTGAATAGCTGTTACAATATGCAATTATACTCGGATAACTTTCAATCTCATATTTCCGTTATGTGTCTCAGACATGGGACAATCTCCCTTATTTTGAACAAGAAGGATTTAAAAAGGAGCAGTATTGGGAAGGAAAATGAGACAGCTGAGACACACAGGAGTAGGACAGAGGCAACCAGTTTTTTTAGCTCACACTTATATGAACAAAGTCACTGCTGGCTTTGAAGTCTGCATTTTGGGAACACGCCATGGAAAATATGAAAAATATTCACATTGTTCAAGCTGTCAATTCACTGTAAAGTTGCCATAGAATATAAGTTTAGGTTGCAACCTTAATCAGTACGTGGAATTTAGTTAGAATGTGCTATTATGAAAATTTAATTGTCTACTCTCATTAGTCTCCCTTTTTTGTCTCATTTCTATGCACATTTAATGGATTAGAAGTTTATGTGTTTTTCCTAAGTATGTTTTTAAGGGAAGTTATATCAGTCAGCCATTGTTCATCTAGAATTTACTCTCAGACATAATTACACCAGTGCACCCAGCTTTTCAGAATGGTTATAATGATTATAAATTGCATGAGCTTTGATAGATAGTTAATGTAGAAGAGGTCATCTGTGATTAGAGCTGTGAGGAAAAAGTTGAAGGGGAGAAAAGATAACTGTTAAATATGGCAGAGATACAGTTTGAGCTGAGAATGGACCACCAAATCCAATAAGTCAGAATGAGTAAAATTCTAGGATATTTAGGAGAAGAGATTCATATCTGTATCTTGGACAGTTGCTAGTTATTGCCATTGGATTGATCTTGGCAGCCACTAAAGCAGTGGATGTTCTTTCAAGAAAGGTGACTTTCCTAAGTGCATGGTTAGTTGGTTGGTTTTGATATTTTATTTTTTTTTTTCATTTGGGGAAGAAGGTTGCTCCTCTTTTTTGCAGATAGTGACTTGTATGCAGGTGACTGAATCGAGGAATAAGGACAACCTGTGTGACCCTCTCAGAAGGCAGAGATGCAGACAGAGCTTGATGGAATGATACGCCTCAGGGTTTCTAAGAAAAGAAACTCCATGATGGCCCTAGGAGTAAGTAACAGAGAAAGCACAAGTTCAGCTGTATACTCAAAAAAACGTTCTCAGAGTGTATACTTAGCCCTGTAAAAAATGGTTAGACAGTAGAATTGCTTTCATGTTTACGTTCTCTGGAACACATGCAAAAGAGAAAAAGCATCGCTGACACGTAATATTCTTCTTTAATAAGGCTGCTGAACGTCAAGATCTGCTGTATCTGATAAAATGTAAGAAGCAGTTGGTCTGATTCTTATTGGACTTCAGTGAAAGACATAAAATCATTGTTTTATATCTAACTAGACTATAATGAAAAAATATACATTTCCACATAGTTTCTATCTAAAAGCACGAAGGTGATAGAAGACACCTCTGGAAATGGTTCAGTCTTTGGAGCCAGTCAATTGGCCAGTTGGGCTTTGAATGTCTCCACAGTAGGAGACTTAATAATCATGTGCCCATGCCCATAGGGTGTTTTTATCTCAGGTACAGTCCATTGTGTTTCCTTATCTGGAAGTTCATGAGATTTCTGTCTGCTTGATTCTCTAGCCTGTAAGGCAGCTATGAAAGGCTGTATGACTATATATCATCCTATCAACCACTCTTTGGTGTCTCCAAATTGGCTAAGGTGTACTTAGATTCCACCACTGAGGTCATTAGTGAAAATGAACAATATAGGCCCCAGTAATTGACCTCTTGGGTACACTGCTAAATGGACTTTGTGCATTTTGTTCAAAGCAATGCTTTGAACCCAGCACTTCAGCCAGCTTTCAGTCCAACTTAATGTAGTTTAAACTTCATCTGTTTGTGGTATTTCTGCTTTTCTTCTTCATGTTTCTAGCAACAGACATTGTTGGATGTATTAATTCACTGCTAGCTTTAAACTGTAGAGGTTGAAACTCATCTACTTTTAGCAAGTAGGCATAGGTGCCACTGTATAAGAGTGTTTCTTCAATCCCTCTGGAAAGGAATTTTAATTAATGCTTTAGGTGACATTTGAGGAGTGTGAACTCTGGCAATTTTGTGAACATTTTCAAGTAGTTTAAACACATCCATACTGACTTGTGTTTTCAAAAATCACACTTCAAATGTATTCAAATCTAACAGTCTGAGAAGCAAAAGTTGAGGATCAATAGTGGCGAAATAATTTTAATAGGCAGGAGTATTTATGTAGCAGCTAATCTAGAGGCTCAGCAGTTACATTAATGTATAGTGAAAAGCTTCTGTTCTTAAATTATCAGATAATGTTGAGAAATTTATGACTGTCCTGAAATCTTTTCTTGAATGCTGAAGGGGAGGTATCTAATAAATTCTTCTCTTCATTTATATAGAAAATACAGTCTTTAAAATTTTAAATAAATTTAAAGTCGCGAGCAATGCATTAAAGTTCTTTTATGTGAAAAGTGTGAACAAAACTGTTTAATCTCATTGAATGGTTTTATAATCCAACTGAAAAGCAATATGCTTTTAATGGGAAGTTAGGAGGTTGGGAAATAGGTGAGGCACAGGTTTTGAAGTCTTGAAATCTTTCTTTTTTGGTCGTGTTGCATTGGTCAGTAGTAGTTCCTTGAAGATTCTACACTGAAATGCACAGTCTTCCCATTTTATGTGGTGGTTGAATTTTCTAGGGAGAGGAAGTAGAGAAAGCTGGAGATTTCTGTTAGGAGACAATTTGGTTGGTTAAAGTGATGAAAGAGAACAGATGCCTGAGGTTGAAAAAAAAATGGATTGAAGAAGGCTTGATGATGCAGTGTATTGTAACTATTTTCATGGGGGAGTGAGGGTAGGAAAGACCCTAAAGTAAGAGAGATCATGCACAGGAAGAAAGGGGATAAACCAAAGAAATTAACTAGCTGCTTTAGCATTGGTTGTATTGTATATCTTTGCCATATTACCAGTACTGTAATATGGTACACACACAGCTTCCTGGTTCACTTGCTTAAATTGATTGGAAGCCAGTCATGCTGTGGTTTAGTGATAGAGTTGATAAAAGATGTATCTGTAGCTGTCCTTGCTCTTAAGTGAATGTTGTCACCTACCTATAACTCAATTTTACGTTTCAGCTGGTAGTAAAGAGCGAAAGAGGTGATCAGAAGGCTGGTAATTTCAAAACATGAAAATGGTCATTGTGACACAGACTAGCATTAATTTGGTATCTGTCCTTTTACTTTAAACTGTTGCTTTTGGGTTTTGTTCTGCTTCCCCTTTGACCCAGCTAAGAGATATGATCCTTGGTAATAAACACTTTTCCATGTCTCTGTTAGTTTACGTGGCAAGTGATTTCAAAAGTATAGTGTTGTTTTTCAGTTTCCTCACTAAAAGTTAAGATCATTCTTATAGAAATATTCTATTCCTGAGGGACTCTGGAGTCAAGGTTTGTTTTTGCAAAACTCTTCTCTTTAGGAAGCACTGATAATGAAATATGTAAAACTAACCAGATATTATTTCCACTGGTTCCCATAGTCTCTTTGTAACCCTTAATTGTATGATTGGCATAAAAGCCACTTTACTCTTTTCAAGTTAGGAGTTATATCTTTGGATCCGTACAGTCCTGCCTTGGGAGTTATTGTGCATGGTAAAATCTATCCATCACACCTGGGTGAGGAAAAAGACTCTTCAGTGTGTATTATAGCAATGTTCTATTATTTGAAGGTCTGCGGTGTTTAAGAACACAAGGAAAACTTAAGGTGTTCTAGAAGAAACAGCTTATCAGCAATCTGTGTTTTAAAAAATGTAAATATAAAGTTTAGTTTTTTTAATCTTTCAAATGACATCAGTGAACCACATAATAGATCTTCTTTCTCATAAATACATTATTAGACTGACTTGAATTCAAATCATATTCATATTTGGGCAAAGGAAGGCATGGCATAGACAGTAGCAGCTGGAGTATTGGAGAGAATAGACACAGTAGGCTTATAATTTCTTTAACTGGAGGTTGTTTTATTAAATCAGTTCTGAAATATTTGCTTTTCCATTTAAAAATGCTTTCGGTATAGTTTTTACTTAGATTTGGTATCTAACTGTGCAATAATGATTAATTTATATGAAAATATTAGAAATGAAGGTTCAAATGTGACCAAATAAAACACTTCTATTCCTCCTTATATAACGATTACCTAATGATGATCTTAACTTCCATAGATGGGATCATAAACCTGATTCATTTCAGTTTCTTTACCTAAACAGATCTTTGTCTCCTTTGTGCATTACATTAAGGCAGAGGAACACTCAGATTAAAGACACTGCATTTAAAGAGAGTCCATGAAGTTCTGCTTTGCTGAACACAGTGGCATGTTTATTATTCATAAAGTGTAAGGCCAAGGCAGACACGGATGTCTTAAATTTCTGAATTATTTGTGCAATAAATAGAATGGCATTTTGGGCATTGAGAAATTCTGTACTATATTAATAAGCCATTTATTTTATGGTCTCTTAATACATGAGTTAAACAGATTTTTAAATTTTTTTTTTATTAAATAATTTGATGGTTTAACTTGTAATAAACTGTAAACAATCTACCATTGATCTATGTGGGACAAGATTCTTTAATTCTGCTTCTTCACAGTATGCTCATAGTTAACTGCAAACCAGGTAGAGAATATACAGTAATTTCCTCCCCCCTCCTTTTTTTTTTTTTTTGCATAAGAATGCTAAGTTTAGGCTTATTGACCTATTGCGTGGCAGCATCAAGAAAATTATTTTTAAAAAAGCAAGGTATTTAGGAGCTCCTATACTCCTTTTCTGATACCACATTTAGTGGGTGGCATGTTCAAAATTTATTCACTTCTATTCATCTTCCCTTTGGGGGATGTTTCAATTCCCCAGACTTTCTGGGGACTAAAATATATGTTGTTATTCAAGCTACTTTGTGAAAGTTGCAAAATGTATAAGAAGCTGGATGCTTTGACTATTGGACATGAAATTGAAAATTTTGGGCATCTGCCTTCCCCTTTATTAACTTTTGTTAAAGCTTTTACAGGACTCAGCTATTGCTTGTTAGTTAGGAAGATTTTAGCTGACCTGAACCTTCGTGAACACAGGCGAAGAGCTGCAGTTTTTTAATCAACTGCAATATCATAATAGTGTTGCATCTTGAATATAGCTATTTTGTATCTTTATGAATAACAAAATTTAAAGAAAAGAGCGTTTACCATACTTTAGTACTAGCAAATAGTACTAGTTCTAAACTTAAAAAAACCCTTTATTAGGTTCCTTCATTCATTTATATCCTATATGAGCTATGAATATGCAGTACCATGGAGCTGAGGTCATACAGTCAGCACTGATGGCTTTGGTCCTCAATGGTTCTTAGTCTCTGACGTCAAGGCAATGAGGGAGCACTTCTACAAAAGATGTTAGAAACAGTCTTATTTTCATCTTTATGCATAGAGATTTTGGGCTCTTTGCTCTTCTCCTGAGAGGGGAAGTTCAGCTGCTCCCACTGATGTTTATCATGAAAATAAACATGATGCAGAGCAAGATATGATGCAGTCTGAAATATTTCTGAAATATGTGTCCTGAACTAAGAGTTGAAACAGAATTTTGGTCAAATGAATGCTGGGGATTTTCCAACAGTACTGTGGGCAGCTGGGCTCAGTTTGATATAAACAGTATCTAGCAGTAAATCTCTTGTGAATTCCTGAATAGGAATCTCCCTATTTGATGTTACTTGATTCCAGTATTTACAGATGCTATTATTGAATTTTAAAAGAAACCCTAAAACTTTAATTTAAGAGAGAGGTTACTTTAAACCTTCAAGTTCAGTATGAAAACTTCTAATAATTCATTATGTAATACTCCACAAATAGGTGATTAAAAATCAATTATTTAGCTGGTGCTCCAACCTCCCTTTTTTGACTGAGTTTAGAATATTTAAGCATTTGAATTTTTATTCACTAGGACTAACTAAAATAGAAATGATGCACATCACTCCTTGATGAGAAATGGATTTTAAACATCAGCACTGGATGACACTAGCTCTGAAACTAAATGTTATCGTGTGTTAATGATTTTAATTTGTGTAACTGCAGATACAATTCAATCCCTTTTCTATTTTGTAAATTCTGGTACCTTGAAAAGTCCTACTGGGGTTTCAGTAAAGGAAAAGTTAAACTTCCAAAATTTCTAATGAATTAAAGCCTCCTATGTAGAGGTGCATGTAGATATGAACAATTTTACTTCAATAATAAAAATACTAATGTTAATTAAAAATAACCTATAAATACAGGAAACTATTAGAGCTGGGAAGTGGGACAAAGTCAGTATTGAGCAGTTCCTGACTGGGTTGAAAGATGAGCGACTCCCGTATATCATTCTGTCAACTCATTTGAAAAAGCATTTCATAGCTTGCAGGGATGATTGACTTCAGGATCTCCTAAGGAGCTTATAGAAAATTCATGTCTATTGTTTATAGGAACTATAATCTGTATGCATTTGTAGCCTGTTGTACTTATTAATGTTGGTGGATGGTGCCCTGCGGTTATTCCCTAGTGCATTCTTCTGCTGAGACTAAAGCTTAAAGAGAATATTCCAGCAGTTTTGTGGTCCCCTGCTAGCTCATTAATTGAAGCTCCCCTGAGCTCACTGTGGGCAAGAGGAGTCTGTCCTATCACTACCAAAACTAACCAAATAACCATCTACCTATTGGTCTATTTGTATCTTTGACAGTTCGGTTTTTAAACTGGCAGGCATTTGTTCAGCTTCTGTTTAAGACAATCCTTAAGAGAGTGAGGCAATAATGGTTAGTTAACTTCATCATGTTGGTGATGGCAGTCGAAGGCTTCACAATACAGTTCTTCCAGTTCGAGAACAGATAAAAGCTTCTCAACAATGAAGAGTAATAAAAAGATCCAGTGTGCTGAAGTGCCTCATATCAACAGCAGCTGATAAATTTTTAAGCAATTTACCTTCTGTAATGTCTCTGGTGTGTTACGTTGGAGCTGTGTGTGTACCATGACTGACAACTTGGAAGGCCTCTTGGTAAAGTGTACAAAGAATATGTTGTATAATGCATTGGTTTTGTCTCCTGTAGAAAGAAGTCAAATAAGAGTAATGATTTATTTATTTTAGTGGAAGTGTCATCTTCTCTCTGACCTTAGTGTATTTTGCATTGAACATGATTATTTTCTGGGGGAGCTGGAGCTGATGACTTTATGTGGGGTTTGAATTAAAGCTCTGCCAGTACTGTGTGATCACTTGTTATATCTACATCTGTGCCCATAGAAAGGCTGTGGAAGAAGGGAAAAGAAGTGCTTTTGAATATATAAAATGCATTATGTTTTTTTAAGAAAGAGACATAAAGCTGTTAGTGAATCATTGTTAAATTCGAGCATACTTGTGTCATTCATGGCTTCCCTGTTATGCCATGCTTTCTGCAGCAAAATGATAATCCTAAATATATACATGAATACAACTACATTTAATATGCAAGAAAACAATATAGAACATATGTTATGGCCCTAGAATAAAAAAAAGTGGGCACAAGGGTGTTATTCAAAAGGTGTATTCAAAAGAGCTGCTAAACAGACAGATGAGAATAATTAAATATTTAGATATTAAATATGTAGATATTTAAATAAATACACATCTTTGTTAACTTAAAAGGAAAAAAAGACATTTGAGAAACTGTAAAATTGAGTTGGAGGTAACAGCTAAGACAAAACTCTTCCAAATTTGGAACTGAATTTGATAAACAGCACAAGTTATATACACTAAACAGGAAAATTAGAAGGATATCTCTATATGGCTTTCAACTTTGTGGTTAAACAAATAGCTTTTGGGATCAGGGTAGACAACAATAGACAGCATCACACAATATTGATACTGTGGGCAAGAAGTCAAGAATCTGTTTCTGATCCTCTAGATGATGCTAAATAAATGATTTGGTTTATTTTTCAAAATATCAATGTAAATGGAAAGCTTCTTAATGTTTATAAGCCGCTTCTGGAATCTGTGTTATGAAAGATACTCTACAAACTTTGTTTTATCAATTCATTAAAGTATTTGCAAGCGATGGTAAGGATTAATTGAAGGATTAACATACCCCTCTTACACAGACAGCACATGTAATATTTACTTGACTTATTTTTGGAAATTGTTAGCTGAAATGGAAGAGGGCGGAGAAGAAAATTAATCCGTGTTTAATTCTTTGCAGTCAATAAATACATGCTCATTTTTCAGCTCTAACTTCTTTCCCCCGTTCTGTTACTTGTTCCATTTTTTTCAGTGCATTGTATTTACCTATATTTTCTCTTCAATGCAAACTGACGTGCTGAAATAATAACTGTGCAAGTAAATTACATAGAAGAAATAGTCTCATTCCAAGATTTTGGTTAAGTCACAACAATATTTTATGTCATAGAAACATCGCCAATAAAAGGAAGTAGTTTAGTTCACCTCCAAAAAAGGTATCTATAAAAGGTATATAAAGGTATATAACATGGCAAGGGTTTTTCTCAGCACAGAATATAAAGCATAAACAATGGGAAGATAGAAATTGTCTGGAGTATTTAGAATGATGGCAACAGCTCAGGAAAAAGAGCTATCAGGAGTTATCCTTCTACAACTTACTGTTTCTCATACTTAAAATATGAATTTTTGATTTTTTTCCACTGAAGAGAGCGTATGGTTTGTTCTTTAGATTAATGGGATACGTGGATGGACTAAAACTGATTATCATTCTGTCTGCCTGCCTTCTGTGCGCTGTCCAGGTTTGAGCTGGGGAATAATTTATATTTTATTTTCTGTCAAATTCTCTGTCTCTGCAATGTTGTTATCATTTACTGATGATTTGCTAATAATACTTGATCAGAAGCATTTGACCATGTAAGAGGCTCTATCAAAGCTGGCAAAAGCAAATTGAATGTAGGGCACAAATAACCTGAGTTTCATTTGGAGACAGACAGCATGCGAATACTTCCCTTGTCAACTGATTTCTGCCTTGAAAGGCCCAGAACTCCTTATTACATATATGAATCTTGAGAGTATGTATCAAAACACCTTACCTCTAAGTGTCATTGCGCTTCGATTACTATGCAGACGTAAATATATATTTTAATATGTAACTAATATATATACTTGTAAAGGCAGAGAGACAAGTGAGGGAGGAGAAGGTTGCAGTAAAATCTGCTTTACTTCACAGAATCACCTAGGTTGGAAGGGACCCTTTCAGATCATCTAGTCCAACCAAGATATTTATCCTTGATTTGAGGAAGAAGTCCAGGAATAATATGTTTAAGTAGAGCTTGGACGTGAAGTATTTTGAAGTTCACAAGAGAAGGACCTCGGGTATTGCCTAGTTTTTCACATTTCCCTTCAGCTGTTTCTAAATTTTTCTTGGCTAAGCTGAATGCAGGCTTGGAAAAAAAAACAAACCAAGCCCACCCCCCCAAGGAAAAAACCCCTTTTCTCAGCAGTGAACTAGACTATAATAAAGTTCCTTGTAAGAATAGTAGAATTGAATTTGTTGTCATACGAGAATTTATAATCTGGTCTCTTCCTGTTAGCGTAAAGGATGCTTCATCTTTAATTCACCTTTAAAGGATGCGCCAGTTTATGTGTGGATGGGAAAATACCCTTTTAATTTCAGAAGAGCCCCCCTCTGAAAATTTAAAACTCCGAGTTTAGAGATTTTTAAGATTCATTTATTTGTTTATAGACAGAAAGGGAAAAAAAAACCCAAAGCCAACACAACAAAAACCTCAAGAAACCAACTACAGGTTTTATTTAAATTCTGCTCAATTCAGTGGAAAAAAAATAACCTGAACTTTATGGCCTTTGGGACTTGGGAGAGGTACTTAATTCACTTTATTTTTAAAGTTATGTTTGATACCTGTGTAAGACTACACTCATGACATTAGAAATAAGACATAGTTTTTCATTATGTATTGAAAACATTCTTTGAAATATAAATATCTGTAATGAAAATTGCTCAAATCAAGAATGAATAAGCAACTTACTGCAACAGTTTGAAATTAATTCCTGCCATTTGTGATTATGCAGATTAATAGATATATTTGAAAGCATTATGAGAACATAATGAACCTAAGATCCCAGCAGTAATAAAACAGTAGTTCTGTTTAAAAAATAATTTTATAGTTTATAGAAAGAGCCTGTTAATTTGAAACATTACATTTAGTTATGTTCATTTCCCTGCTGGCTGTATCCAAACTGTGAGCATTAATTAGTTACTGATGTTTTGAAAGGGGAGAGTAATACTTAGTTTATTACTAAATGCTGTTGAATATAGAATTTAATCTTGAAGTACAGTGCTAAATTTTCAATCTAATGTGAAATTAGTACTTCAAAAAATCATACTAGTAAGTAAGTTTGAGGAGCTTTTTCAACTGTCACAGGCTTCACCTGAATGCCAGGTTTTCCATAGTATGGGAATGAGGACTAACTGTAGGACTTGATTGATTTTCTACACCTATCCTTAGTGAAGTGTCTGTGAACTGTCCTCTTATTGCACTGGCTTGGAAAATTGGAGAATATACACTGGTAGGGAAATATTGTAGATTAGTGAAATCCAATTTAAATAACTGTCCAAAACCACCTGCATCCCTTTGCTTTAGTAGCCAATTTCAAATTATTTTACTGGCTCTTACACATTGATAAAACATTTTTCTTTTTTTTTGCTCACAGATAAAATATTTTGTTTCATTTTCCTAAGTACCGTGCCCACAAGCATACAGACTAATATTCAATTACTGCTGTACTTATCTGGTGCTAGAACATTCAGTATTCTGTAGCCTACAGGGAAATGTCATAGCCAACTGGAAAAACACAGAATTAACTTAAAAATGACATGATGACTCATTAAAAAGATTAGAGCTGTTTATATTCAGACTTACGGAGCTTTAAAATAAAATATGATGGGTTGAGATAAAAACTAAACAGTGTAAAAAGGCCAAATCAAGATGCGATAGCTGTTTTTATCGAATCAGAAAAGTAGAATTTTGTAACCGAGAAAATTAGAAGCCATTAAAAAAGCTGTAATTTCAGCATACTAAGCAATAGTATATGAATACTTATGTGGCTTCCAAAAACTTTGAGGTGTGTTTAAAGCACTGAAGAAAAATTCTGTAGTCTGAGGATAGGTTTGTCTCCTGTGTCAGTCAGATGATGCTTTCATACTTACATAATGTCATAGTTTCAGTTATCTTTTAAAATAGGCTTGTAACAACCCCAGTACGTCAGGTTACATTTTAGTACTTCTGTTACAGTGACAGCTTTTCTTTTACAGCTCAGAAGAAAACGGTTGAATGTAGAATACGCTGGTTCTTTGTACTGGAAGACATGAATGTGAAAGTGTGTGTTGATGAAATAAAAAATAGCATGGATATAAATATAATCAATAGGTATCATTTTAATTCAGCTTCTCAGTTTCTCAGCTTCAGTTTCTCTTTTAAAGAATGTCAAATCACTCTCATGTGACGGTGTATAATAACATTTCTGGTAAGCAACCCTTACCAGAGCAAAATTCAACAGATTTGTTATTGTTCCATACAAAAGCAACAAAAGAAATTTCAGGGTCTCTGTTGGTTCTGGACACCATAACATTCTGTTTCGATTGCGTATGGTCGCTCACTGGAACAGGCACAGTCTCAGCTGCTGTGCTGGCCACCAGTATCAGCTTTACAGACTAAGGCTGACAGAATTAAATGTCAGAAATTAATTTTGCTTTTCTGATAACGGGTTTATTGAAATTTAGTGAAAGCACTTGGACTTATTTCATTGGATCAGTGACTTCAGATTTAGGTATAGATGACTTCTGGCTACTGTGACCAAGCATGTGATCTTTCCCATGGATCTTTTCTAAATGTTTAGACTTCCCAATGGCTTTTCAAGTCTTTAGTTTTCTCCCATTGAAATATCTGATTAATTACATATTACTGATGGTGACAAATGGGAAGAATGTTGAGGGGAGAACATGGAAGCTGCACCTGCAAAAAGGTTTTCTGCATCCAACAGTTAATATGGTTACAGTGCTATACCCAAACTGATGCTCTGATTGCCACATACAGCTGTCTGCCATTGACAAAGGAAATATTCTGATTTCCTTTTATCTTGACTTAAGCTACTCTGTGATCTTCCAGCTAAAAAGTCCAGTAAATCAGAAAGACCTGTAACTTGGTGTCTTTATTCTCTTGTTCTGTTAATTCCTCCAGTGAGCCATTATAGAATTCTAAATGCCTATGGAACAATTTCTTATTTAATGGTTAGCTATTGTCATTTAACTGTCGCTGGCATGCTTTTAACTTAAACTTTCTTTGGTTTGGTTGTCTAAGTGTTCCAACTCCACAGTGCCTGTTGCTTGGAGCCTGTGCTGTTGCTTGATACGATGGTACAAAGATGGCTTTTCACAGGCATCAGTGATAGTGAAAGACAGATGCTTCTACAAGGAAGAGACAATATTCTGCAGTGAAAAGAGACAAACTAAGTTAATGTCCTTTTCTTGGTAACTTGTTATAAGCCATGTCATTCAAGCATTAGATACAAATTAAAATAGTATGATACTACTTCTCTGTTTTGATTAACCTATGTCTTCAGCCAGTACCTGCCAGAAATGTGTCATCTACATAAGTCAGGTCAAATGTTTAAAATGACAGTAATGGCACCTGGGATCTGAATCCAGATCTAATATTGTGCAAAGCTTGTGGGGAGGAGCTCTTCTGAATGCAACTGTGTCCCTTGGTGCTGCATATATCCTAATGCCATCAGGGCTTTTGACAAGTCATTTTCTCCTCTATAATAGATATCTGTGGAGAGGATTCATAACTGGAATGTAGCTAACTGTAGTCCTGGGAGTTTCCTTCTGGGCATATCTACTTTTTTTCTTTAACTGTGTCAGAAACTATATTTGCTCACATTTTTTTGCAGGCAGAATGATGCATAAATTAGTAAAACAACTTGGGAGCCTGGGGGCAGTGGAATGTAACATGTTAATAAAGTTTGCAATATTTTTTTTCTCCGTAAATCTATTAAAAACATTGTAGGGGCATATTCTATTTCGGTTAATTGTGTTTGTTGGGATAATGGTTCAGAGGGTAGCCCAGGTAATGGCAGGGGGAGAAGGGGGAATTGAGGTGCTAAAATAATGGATGCAGAGATATAGGAGTGAGTTAGAACTGTTCTTTTTCTGGGGATAAGATAGAGCAGGGAGCAATATAGTAATGGTTGCATGGTGTCACATTTAGATCTGTCTTTCTGCATGCATGGGAGCCCAGGGGTCTGCTGGGCTTCTTCTGAAGAGTTTGTACTGTTACCAGAATTCACCAACTGATAAGGTGACCAAAGAGCCAAAAAGTTGCAGGAATGCATCGCCTATTGGGGAATGCTTTCTTCATGTGTTATTTAGATCTAAGTTCATTTTATATTAAAAAATTCTCAATAGATTTAGAACATACTTTATCTCTTTATTTTAGTGACTGAAATACTGGAAAACTACTTTCATAGTAAATTGGTTGAAATGAAAAATATTACCAATTTGTTTGTACAATCCAAATGAATACAGTTCTGAATGTACTTGTAAACAGCAGGTTCTTCTGTTATATAGTCTCCTCACTTATGCCTTTCCTACAGGTGAAATGTCTCACAAGGCCTATAATCGGAGAGCAGGGTACCTTTTCAGGAAACCAATCTTTGTCTACAAAGTTCCTGGATTTTGTAGCCTCAGTTACCACTTTTTCCACAGCAATTTAAGTTCTCTAATTAATATCGTCAGTGTCTTGCCGTTTATGTTCCTCTAGCTGTACAAATTCGGTGTCATAATGCTGCTAATATTCTTTCCAATGTGGTGCATAGTTACATCTCTAAACTGTACGAAAATGATGTATCTAGCTGGCACTACTGAATGTCAGCTGTAGTCAACATACAGTGTGGGTTAGTTACTCTTGATTAAATTGTAAAGAATTCTGCTGGAGTCAGGTGTCAGAGGCAATAACAGTCCTGTATTGCTGACTCACTGACTTCTCTCTGTTATTTAGTGGTCTGTCAAAAAATATTAGCATCTACTGATTTGAAAAGCAACACATTGAACAGATTGTTCAAGGTAGGAAACTATTTCATGTTTTGGAGGAATAAACATGCTTTCAACATTCACAGTTTTATGGAAACTAAGTATAATAAATGCATTTTCTTTTAACTCAGAAGAATGTCGCACTCTATTTTCATACAGTAGATAATCTTAGATTGGAAAGTGTTCAGTCCTATAATGTTCTAATCTTAGATTGGAAAATAGTTCAGTCCTCTAATGTTTTAGGAAAGCCAGAAATTTTGGCAGCATTTTTTGACTTCTGTCATGCTCGTTTTGAGTGTAACTTGATCTGGCTATTCAGAACAACATGTAACTTTAGAATATATCCAACATTGCTATAACTGTGGCTGCATATGCGGGTCTGTATGAAGTTTTTCCATATGTTTATATATACCTTTTTTAAAAAGGGAATGTCTATGAGAGTTGTATTTTCTGTTAAAATTTGCATAAATTCAGAGATGAGATTCTATAGGGCTTAGCTGATTGTCTGTTGAGCAATGCTCTGTGAATTTTGTGGTTTAGATTAGTTCTTCTCTTAATCCCAGCAATGTCCACATCTCGGATACCATACCACTTGCCAAAGCTTTGTCACTGCTCTTCATGGTCATAATAGTGTGCATAAGTTAAACAGTGTGTAGTGTTGTATTGTCATTTTTCTGTCTGGATGAAATGATGACTTTGCCTAATGGTACACTTCTGTTCTTAATGAAAACTAGTATCTATTATTAATATATAAAAACGTGACTATGGTTTCTTGGATTTTTGCTGTTATTTTTGTGGGGGCTTTGTTTTGTTATTACTCACTGACTTCCACCTTCCAACATTATCAAGATAGATTAAGGTGTTTTCAGTTCTCCCCCTATTCTTGTCTCTGCATTCCTGATGCATCCGTTACGAAAACATTTAATAGTTCCTTAGAAAAAAAAAGCTGTTAATTTCTCACCAATAGCAGTTGTGTTAAGAATTTCTGGATATTCTTTTCATATATTAAATTGTTCTGTTTCTTACTTTTTTTTCATATAGGGTTGTTTGCTATGGCCCTATTTTTCAAGAGCATTTGCACACAATGTTGTCCTGAATAGACACAAGACTGGCATTGAAGATTAAATTAAACTAAGAAAAAGAAAGGAAAATATTGCAGATGTGTATGGCTAACTATAGAACCTTTCTCCTTTTCTTAAAAGTTTTTGCTGTATATTTTTATCAACATGTATATCATAGTTCTTGCATCTAAAATACTCTGTCTATGGATTTAAATATATTTGAATATGAATTTCAAGGGACTACATTCAGATAAGTACACAATTCTGTTACTGAAAATAGTCCTCTTCAGACTAAAGAATATCAGTGTATGATATAAACTATATTGGCTTTTGCAGTTGTAGAAGAGAGCAAATAAAAAATTCCCTTTAATGAATCTCAAATACTTCTTAATGTGTTCTTTCCTGTAAAAGTCTTTACATGAGATTGCAGAAATAGACATAAAGAATCCGAGCCTCTGGAATGTAATTATATTGAATGTTTATTGAAATATTTCCTGAATTTCTGTTATCTTCTTGAGATCTAGGCTTTTTTAAAAAAAAAAGAAAGAAAGGGGTGGGGGGAGGAGAGAAGGAGAAAAAAGTTTCCATTGATACTTGTGTATCTGGACATTTTTGTTTGTCTTTATGTATTTCAGGTATGTATTTGTCCATATTTAACTCCTCCATAAAGGAAAAAAGAGAGGAGACATGAATAGCTAGAGCCAAGATCTAGGTGTTGTATCGAGTAACCTGAATATATTTGGGGACACAAAACTAGGTGCACTTGCTAGCAGGAGGTAAATAGTAAATTAACATAAGCTAAAGATGTTTAGGGATCCTTGTCCACTATGTTCTTCTAGACTGTAACAATCTGCAGTTCAGGGATATACCGAGGAACAAAAAGATTACATTTCAGGGTATATAGTGATTTAACTGCTATTGTCTCTAAATTATTTCCTGAACTGATTAAGATCATATTTGAGACATTGTTAGAAGATACTATTTTAATTGTAATATCCAAGTAGGAACATTATTTATGGAGTATTTGCTACCAAAACTATGTCTATTGCAGGTATGTATAGGTATATTCTTCAGCAGCAGGGAAAAAGGAGATTTCCTTTTCTCCTGCAACTGATAAGTAAAGAAAGCAAGTCGAGAGGACAAATGAGGGATGTATGTTTGACACAATTGTCATCAGAATGATACTGGAGGGTACATGCCAAGATTATGGGATATATCAAATTTGTTGCATTACTTTGTTTTGGTAAAGTAGAAGACAAGGGTCCTCTTGTTAAAAAGCTTCAGATATGAATACTAATAACTTTGCTGTTTATCTGATCCTAACATTAACTCTGGGGAGAAATACGGTCTTTCGAAAGCATTTCTGTATTTGATTTGGTTAGATTGGACCTTTATCTAACAAAATAAGAGAAAGAACATTAAAAGCTTTGCACTGCAAAGCTATTGTACTCTCTAAATGTCAATTCAGTGGTGAAATCATCACATCTCTGTATGGTATCTATCCCAGACTGTCCTTTGGTATAAAATTGTACTGAAGGAACTGCCTGACAAATTTTTTGATCAATCTGTGAATATTAGTGGCTTAGGTCCATTTTTCCAGCAGGTCAGTTGCTGGAAGGTGTGAAAATTGCAGACTAATGAAAGCATTAAAAGTCTGACAGCTTCTCCTGCAGAAGCCAGTGATACATATATCCACAAGCAAATACTGCATAACCCATAAAAATTACTAGTGAACTGGGCTTTGAGCTCCTGGATTTCACACGAGTTGAGAGCTGTTCTTGGGAATATAATGTACACAGAATGATTGCATACAATGTGTCTCAGCATCATCAGGAAAACCATTTGTGCTTTAACAATTTCCTCCTTTCCCAACAGCAAGAATGACAGCTGCGAACCCTTTGCTGTAGAATATAACTGGTGAAAAGAGCTGTATGCTTGATTCATGATGGAAGCAGACTCAGGACTATCAAAAGAGCTGATGACATGCTTAAAACATTGGGGGTGAAAGGAGAATATGGTAAGGAATATTCCCTGCCTCTGGACAAAATTGTGTCTAATCCTTGCTAATATTTAATGAAGATGTTCAACAGTCTAACTTAAACAAGTCAATGATTGCTTACCATACTTTGTGTTGAAAAGCTGTCAATGGCCAATCCAGGAGATGGAAATTACATGGTCAAGGACTAATAGAGTTGGAAAAAAGCAGACTTTTCAATTCTTAAATCCTTCTGGGTAAGTGGTGAAGTGATGCACTACGGCTCAATGGTGGAGGTGAATTCTTACTGCTAAGAGCTGACGCTTTCCAATTCTATTGAGTGTATTCAGAATATCTTTTCAAGGGTTTAGAAAGGAAGTGTTTTTTTAAGGATCATGCTGGTCCAGACAATGGATAGATATGCAGCATAGACACTATTGATGACAATTGAATAAACACAGAGTATCACTCTGACAAAGATAACAGTAATTTTGCCAAAGAATAAACGTCAGTACAATTTTCACTTCCATGACAGGAAAAATTGTAAAAGAAATGGTGGGGCCCAGAATGCCCACAGTCAAGAGTATGCATTTTGGCTGCAATACATATATTGCCTGGCATTCCCAAGGAGAGTTTTAAAAAGTCCTTGTAGGCTTTTTTATATATGAATATCTATGTATGTGTCTAGATATAGGCGCATGTGTTTTCATATACATAAATACTATTTAAGATTTTTTTATCTGTAACTTTTCCATATTTTATACCTGTACATAGTTTCTAATTTTATACCTTTTGACGTACTGCAAGTTTTCGTAGAGCAGAGACTGCTGTAGTCAGGAGTTACAAGTACTCATCTCTGATCTCTTTTAAAAAAGATGTTTTGATTACCAAAATATATGCTGAGCATCGTGAGTCTTATTCAAAGCCTTGTCAGTCCTAGTCCTTGGGGCTGCCAGGCACTTCCATATCCTATAAGGCCTCACTGGAGTTTACAGAAGTTTTTTTCGTTGTCTTCAGTGGATCTTAATTTAGGCTGAAAATGCTAGTGGGTTGCAAAAGGATTTAATATTTTCAGCAAACTTCAACCTAGCAAGTGGTGGCCAGAAATAAATCAAAAAGGAAGGAGGAAGATTGCTGGTAAAATGCAGAAAAACTTCATTTGCTTTTCAATTTCTATTTAAATTTTAAATCAAAAGTTTTGGAGGTATAAATTTCTACTACCACCTTAAGACATATTCACTTTGTCATTAGTGAGGACTCTGAATATGTACAGTTTCATTTAAAATTGCTTACCTTTGACAACAGAATTTTTAAAAGACTTTAGTCATGTCATAATGATAGATAGCATTAATTCAGTCAAGAATTACCTGATTCAGCTATCTATAATTTACATTAGCAATGTTCAGCTGACAGTAAATTAAATTAATTCTTCAGTTTTATGCTCCTAACATTTAAAAAGCTAACCTCACTTTAAAATCAGGTTGCATTATTTTGAAGACTGGGTCTTTAATGTTAACTTCCTATTTTTGAAATGGTGATCAATAAGCAGTATTTGTAGATGTGTCTGTGACGTAAGGATCTGTCTATTGAATATTGATCTATTCTGTTGAATATAACACTGTAAAAATGTGATTTATAATAAGCAGTCTTACACTATGAACCATGAGATTAGGTTATTTTCCCTTCCATGTTCACTACTACCAGGAAAAATCCGTGTCTGTAGGCACTTAATTTATAACAACAGTATTACATTCTCTGATTTTAAATCTCCTGGGGGGGGGGCGTTGGGGTTTTTTTGTGGTTTTTTTGTTGTTGTTGTTGTTGTTGTTTTGGTTTGTTTTTTTGAATGCTAAGTATACTTTTATCTCATGTTTAAAGAAATATGTAGATTACTTGATTTTGTTAGCACGTCTCTAAATCACAGTTGGTGATAGAAAGCTGGAGGAAAAGGCCAAGGATAGAGAAAGATTAAAGAGCCTTGGAGTAAAACCAAACTGAAGGTGGTGGCTAAAGTGAAAGCTCCATCAGAAGTCCAAGTGCTTCATCGCAGGTTGTTTTTTTGATTCATTCTGTGAAGCTGTGTTTTCCTTTTGCTATATATATTCAAATATATGTAAATTAATTTGGACCCTAGAACATAAAGAAGTGGACACTTCCTATGAGCAATTTCAAGTGTGACTACTGCAAACAGACTGCTCTGAAAGTTAATCCTGGTTTTTCGTTTAGTGTATCTGATGGTTAAATTTGTGAGCTCTTTTAGTCAAGCTGATTTGTGATACAGTCCCATTTATTTAGAGATGCTGCACTAACTGACATTTGGCAACCTGATTAAAAAACTAAGAAATTGATGATATAATTCCCAAAGCTGAATAAAGCTCTGGTGGAAGAGCTTCTGTGGGTTGAATTTTAAACATAATGTTGCCGAACTTCACACGTCATCTGTGTGTTAGTGTATTGTATCCACTAACTAGGATAGTCCATCCTGGCTCCATCTTTGCAAGCATGTCATTCATTGGTGCCATACCCTATCGTTTTGGAGGATATCTGAAAGTTAAGGTATAAGCAAGCATAAAAACCTTTTGCTTATAGACTTAAATTACCCTACTTCTCTGCTATTTCCCATTTGAAGTGGGGTAATTAGGTAGAACTGGTCCAATCAAAATAGTGTAAAACTTTTTTTACTTCAAATTTTTTACTTTCAAATTACTTCAAATTTTACTTCAAATTTTACTTCAAACTTTTTTTACTTCAATTTTACTTCGAATTAAATTGAAGCCTGTTGCAATCAGGAGGTGCCCATCTTTAAGAATATGAGTTGTTACATAGTACAGATGCTCTTTCATTGTCTGTGACCTTACCAAGGAAATTGTAAGGTTTGGATTGTGTTTACTGTTTTCTTTGATGCAGTTGTTAATGCTATATTTTCATGCTACTGTCATTCTGTTATACTGTAGAGGCCAAATCTCAGTACTGTTGAAAAATGTCAAAATGCTTTCTACTTCAGCAGGGTTAGGTTGTTCAATAGAAGGTCTGTCCCTTGCAAGGTCTATCCCTAAACAGATGTATGGTTTTCCAAATTTTTTATCTCTTGAAAACAGCCAAACAGAAAACAAAACCTAGGTTTAATTCTAGTCACACCTGCTCTGGACCCAGCTTTCACCTATTGGTTTATATTTCAGTGAAATTAACTTTAGTTTTTAATGAATTGAAATATTGTATTTAAAAAACCTAGTCATGAATAAGGGAGTGAAAAAATTGTAAGTGCTGGGAAATTAAGAATTAAGCCATGGCAATGGTATAAATTGAAAAAAGAATTTCAGAATCATAATCTGAAGAAATAGAGTTTAAAAAAAATAGGAATTGCTTCTTTGAAAGGAGAAGTGGCACATCCATGCATGTAGCACTTGTGTTAATGAAGAGCATCAGTATTTGAAGCTGGGTGATGTTATGGAAAAGTTAGTTCTATGTTTTTAAGCATGCAAATTTCCATGAATTGAAGGAGGATACGAACAGCAAGTTCACAGTATCTCCCTTCTTACCTGTTGCCTTTTAAATGGTTAAAAGCATTCTTGGCACTGCTCCTATGGAATTCTCATGCTAATGGTAGACCCCCCTGCACTCGTTCAGCAAAGTAAGGTGATGTAGCATTTGGTCATGAAACTGCCAGGTGTTTCGAGCAGTTGCTTATTATGCAATAGTTTGTGAAACTGTGTATATTATAATTTACTTAACATGATTGCTTCATTAAATATTTAGACCAATTAATTTGAAATAGACCCCACTCTGTTAATTTTGACATAAGAAAAATCTGTATTTGTTTTGCAAAGTATCAGCTTTTGGAATGTTTAATCTATAGTAGTTGCAAAATGCTTTACCTTTAGCTTTCCATAGAAAATGGATGTTGAATAATTTCGTCAAGTTAATTTATCTTAAGAATCTGGATTGCAAGATTCTGAATTTTAGCAGGTTTAAAAGCATATAAAATATTATGGAATACAAGATTCATATAATATAGCACAGATGGATTATTGCATGTGTACAGATCACTTCAAAACATTTACATTTTTTGCCACTTCTAGTGCTAGTTGGATCCATTCATGAAGAAGATTGACTCTTTTTAAAAAAGATGGCATTGGCTTACAGTAAAACAAAATTATTTTTTCACTTTGCATTTTCGCTTTGCAGTTTGTACTAAGGCTTTCAATACTACTTTATCATCAGAATTTTTATTCTTTTTCATTTCGTGTTGTCTGGATGTTACCTCTTTGCGTGGTTCCTTGACTGTATGGAAGATAATTTCCTGACACAACTGGCAGGTGAGCCTACCAGGGGAGGTGCCTCGTTAGACCTACTACTCACAGAGAGCGACTAGTGAGAGATGTGGAGGTCAGAGGCTGTCTTGGGCTTAGCAACCATGAAATGGTCAAGTTTTCAAATATTAGCGAGGTGAGGAAGGGGGTTGGTTAGCAAAACTTCCACCTTGGACTGCCGGAGAGCGGACTTTAGCCTGTTCAGATCACTGGTTGGGAAAGTTCCTTGGGAGGCAGCCCTGAAGGGCAAAGGAGTTCAGGAAGGCTGGGTGTTTTTCAAGGAGGAAGCCTTAAAAGCCCAGGTGCAGGCCGTCCCTGTGTGCTGTAAAGTGAGCCATGGGGGGGAAGAGACTGGCCTGGCTGAACAAAGAGATAGGGTCACAGCTGAGGGGAAAAAGCAGAGTTTATGGCCTTTGGAAAAAGGGCCAGGCCACTCAGGAAGATTACAAAGGTGTAGCAAAGTTATGTAGGGAAAAGATTAGAAAGGCCAAAGCCCAGCTAGAACTTAACCTACCCTTGAATGTTAAAAACAATAAAAAGAACTTCTATAAACATATCAATAGCAAGAAGAGGACTCGAGAGCCTCCATCCTCTATTAGATAAAGAAGGTAACATAGTGGCAAAGGATGAGGGGAAGGCTGAGGTACTGAATGCCTTCTTTGCCTCAGTCTTTAGTAGTAGAGTAGGGGGGTTCCCTAAGTATCCAGACCCCTGAGGTAGCAGACAGGGGCGGGGAGCAGAATGAAGCCCCTGTAATCCAAAGGGAGGTGGTGAGGGACCTGTTCCAACATCTAGACACAAACAAGTCTATGGGACCAGATGGGATCCACCCAAGGATTCTGAGGGAGCTGGCTTGAGGAGCTTGAGTACTTGTGGAGCCACTTTCAATCATTTACCAGCAGTCCTGGCAAACTGGGGTGGTCCCATCTAGCCAAGCGTCTAGCAAATGTGCCACCCATCCACAAGAAGGGTCGGAAGGATGATCCAGGGAACTACAGGCCTGTCAGTCTGACCTCAGTGCCTGGGAAGGGCAGGGAACAATTCATCCTGAGTGCCATTATGCAGCGCATCAAGGACACCCAGGCGATCAGGCCCAGTCAGCACGGGTTCATGAGGGGCAAGTCCTGCTTGACAAACCTGATCTCCTATGACAAAGTGACTCGCTTGGTGTATGAGGGAAAGGCTGTGGATGTTGTTTACCTGGACTTTAGTAAAGCCTTTGATACAGTGTCCCACAATATCCTCCTGAAGAAACTGGCTGCCCATGGCTTAGATGGGAATATTCTCCACTGGGTTAAAAACTGGCTGGAGGGCTGGTCCCAGAGAGTGGGGGTGAATGGAGTGAAATCCAGTTGGCGTCCGGTCATCAGTGGTGTCCCACAGGGCTTGGTACTGGGGCCGGTTCTCTTCAACGTCTTTATTAATGATCTGGACGAGGGGATCGAGTGCACCCAGATCAGTCAATGCACAGACCAAGCTGGGTGGGAGTGTCAACCTTCTGGAGGGTAGAGAGGCTTTGCAGAGGGATCTGGACAGGTTGGATCGATGGGCCGATACCAACGGGATGAGGTTCAACAAAGCCAAGTGCCGGGTCCTGCACTTGAGTCACAACAACCCCAGGCAGCGCTACAGGCCTGGGGCAGCTGGAGCTGCCTGGCAGAAAAGGACCTGGGGGTGTTGGTCGACTGTCGGCTGAACACGAGCCAGCAGTGTGCCCAGGTGGCCAAGAAGGTACCTTCCAACATAGAAGATTCTATGATTCTGTGTTAGTGTAAAGCATTTTTTTTCCCAAATTAAAATGTCTTGCGTATATGTAATTTATTTTCCTAATAAGTTTATGTATTAAGTAAGCTTATTACTCTATCAAATTAGAAAGATGTGTTTAGATCATTTTTTTTAAAGTCTTCAATGAAGCAAGTGTAAAGCCTTTTCCAAAAACAACAAAAAAAAATTTGAGGCTGAACACATTTAAAGTTGCTTTGAGTCTTGTTTTCTATTGCTTTTTGGGAGAAATAAAAATAGGGGAGCAAGAGTTTATTACTATTAAGTACTAACTGTTATCCTAAAATTTATTTTTTTGTTTGTTTTTCTTTTTTTGTTTGTTTTTCTTTTATTTTTTTTAAACCAAAACACTTTTAAGAAACAAAGGTTGCAATTCAGTTCTGTCTTTTATAGGATGCTGTTTAAAAAGGCAAGATAATTTTCTTCATTTGCATATAATGAAGCGATGTACTAAATTTAAGAATTGCAATGCTTAAAAATTAGGATTTGTTTGACTTATTTTCTTATTTTTAATCTGAGTTGGATTGCTTCTCTTTATTTCTGGAAGTTTTTGATTTAGCTTAAGAGTGTTACTTAGGTTAGAACTTCAATAGAAAATGTAGATTCTGATTCTGTGTTTTCTCCATTAGTGAGAGTTTGTTTCCTGAATTTCCAGAGGAGCTTTTGGTCTGTGAAACTTCTAATACAGATAATGTTACTAGGTTTCTGCTTGGAGAGTTGCCTCTTTTGTTGACTATTTTCTGGATATTTTGACCTCTTTCCTTGCATGTTTTCACAATTTTTGTAACAGATTCTTTGTAAAAAGCGCCCAAGCTAGTTGCATCACAAGAACTAGTTCATAGTATTTAAAACTGCAAAAAGCAGTGATAGTGTTTGTGGAAATGGAATTTAACTCACTTGGTGGACTGCATATACATCCCTAAGCAGTTATTACAGTATCTTATCAAATTCCTGAACAAGAAATCAAGCTTTTTCTAAATGTATGTTTTATGAAGCGATCTTAAGAAACGTTTGCTGGAAAGTTTCCTAATCACTGCATTACCTGGTTGAACAGCAAGGCTCTGTGTGTTTTGAATCAGCAGTAGGAATATGCTCAACTGCACTGCCAGGGAACAGTTAAATTCCTGCTTTTGCTGGTGCAGGTGAATCACTGAGCAAATGTTGAATATTGAACAATTTTTTTTAAAATAGTAAGGTTTAGTTGTAGCAGCTTGGAAATGTGAAGGATGTATGTGATGAGGTCAAGCACCCATTCAGCATAGTTCATTTGCCCCTAAAGCCAAAGACTTTACAGTAACTACATGTGAAGAAAAACAGTAGCCTCTCAGAGGCTCTTCTTCCGAAGAATTGTGATTTGCAGTTGTTGTAGTCCATGCAAAGTTTATGGAGCAGACCAATATAACAAATAGCAAAGTAACCAGCCTATAGTTTCTGAGTCATTTTAAGATGAAAATGTTGAATGATTGGATAATTTACTGTATAAAATTATATAGATATAATAAAAATTATTCACATTCATGATCTATTCTGTGAGCCTAAATAACTGTCAATAACTTCTGATTAATTTGAAGAGTATCTTGCTGCGGTAATTGTTAATAAAAGGGTTGAAACAATTTTATTTCAAACTGGGGTGGACCTTAACTGTCATGGGTAGTGCTTTATTGGTTTGGGGGGTTCTTTGTGTTGTTGTTGTTGGTTTTGTTTTTTTTTTTTTTTTCTTAAACACAGCTAGAAATAATAATTAAAAACCCTCTGTTAAAAAGATTTTGGAATACATTTAAATTAAAGATTACATATATCAGAAAAAAATCCCCACACTGGCATACTTTTGTTCATGTCATTGCAATGGAGCTGAAATGGGTTAAGATCAAATTACCTTCTCCATGGAGTGATGCATGTGACCTTCTGCTGATGTTTTTTTCTTGTTGTGAGTGTGTCTCTGAGCACTGTGAATCTGCAAGGGTGTACTAAATCAGGTTAAAAGATACTGCTAGTTTAGTATCTTGCTTCTGGTAGTATCCATAACCATGCACCTGGGACTTAAGATTGTCAAAAGGTCTTTCTGCATTGCACATTGTGAAGAATTTTAATTCCTTTTGAATCTGCTGCCTGCTAATTTAGTTTGATATTTCCATATTCTCGTATAAAAGGCAGGGAAAAACCGCTTCCTGTTCACCTTCTCTGTGCAGTTTCTGAGTGTAGAGCTCTCTGGTTTTTATCTTCTCTTCAGTTATTTCTTCTCCAAACTGAAGTATCCTTGTCTGCTTAACCCTTTCTTTTATGAAAGCTTTTAAATAACTGTAGTTAAACTGATTGTCCTACTCTGTTTTGTTTGTTTGGTTGGTTGGTTGTTTTTAACAGGTATATTTTTCTGTTTAAGGATGAGGCAAGATTAAGGAACTGACTTCTCAGGGTGCACTGAAGGGAGAGCTTTCTGGCTTTCTTTTGTTTAACAAGAGGTGAGGTACTGCTACCAAAATCCAGGATTCCTCAGGAATGTGGTTTGTGTTGCATTGTGGTTGGTTTGTGTTGCGTTGTGGTTGGTTTGTGTTGTTTCCCACCCCCCCCCCACCCCCCCAGCAAAATTTCCCTGAGCACAGACTTCAAGTTTTTTCTGTATTGGTCAGGAATTTCTTCATGTATTTTGACTCTTGATTGGTTTACATTTGTTCGGAAATGATGCACATCTCTAATGAACATGTCACATACGGGTATCTAAGGACCTTTTTTCCATGGGAAATGCTACAGAGACATATGAAACTCTTCATTATGGATTCTGAAGTTATGGTTATTGTTAGATGGTGCAGAAGTTACTCCTGAATGTCTGTTTTAATAAATGGAGAAAGTACATATTTTGTCATGATAGTGAAAGTTCCATTTCTGGACTTCTCAATGTGTGAAAAACTGAAAAGCTGTGAATTATAATTCACAGCTTTTCAAATGAAAAAGTTTAATTAGGCTTGTGTATTTAGATGACTAGAAAGGGACATTAATAAAATGACTATGAGAAAAGACATGGAAAATCAGATGAACAAATGTATATAGTAGTAAACCCCACCACACCCATAAAAAAATCATACTGTGAATGTGCTAAATTTGCACACTATGTCAAAAGAAAAAGATTAAGATGATAGGGAGGACTGGGTGAGTTCACAAACTGTTCTTCCAACAACAAAGATGAAGAGAGAAACTGCTAATCTTTTCCTACACGTTATACAGTCATGCTGAGCAGTTGTTGGAGATACTTTACATGACAGTCTCCAAACTAGCTGTTTATTGAAAGGTGTCATTAACAGTGAATAAGGCTGGAATGATATAAGAATTCAGTGCCCTTGGCTGTTTCCAGGGTTTTGGAGCTCTTCCATGCAATCAAGTACTGTGATAATCAAAGCTAACAAATAATACTGTAAAAGCAGTTGTAACTCTTCATGGGCCTTATACTATAGATCTCTATTCATTGTGGCTATTATTTTAATTAGATTTAAGTTTAACCTCTTATTGACCTGTTTCCCTCCATGCTGGTGTCAGCAGCTGGGTTCCCATTTGTTTTCGTGGCAGTGAACAGTATTTGCATAAGCCCCAAACAATCAAAAACCTTGGCAAAGAATGTTAAAACTGGTGGCAGCTGGTTAACTTTGACATACTCCTGAAGTGAAACCAGCTCAAAGGGAAGATGGCAGAGTGCTGTATTCAGCAGTTTATGTGAGCAGTGGTCAGCTGCAGCATCTGCATGTATTGCTCTGCAGGGATTCAGCCCAGTGTAGCTGCTATTACTTCGATTAAATTAAAATGAGGCTTATACAAGTTTAGAGGAGGACAATTTCTCAGTGAGTGTGCAGGAAGGCTGATTCAAAGTAGTCGAGTTTCTAGAATCTGCTAAGAAAGAAATCATACTTTTCTTAATGTGTGTTGACTCATGCCCCAAAGTCAGAAATCTGATGAAGTTGAACAGGAAATTTTCATGTATTTGAGTCAAACATTATTTCTAATGTATTCAAATTCAGACAATCTTTTTGGAAGTTTTGGGGAGGCTGGAATGGGAGTGTTAACCCCAAGTGGGAGTGTGGTGAATATTCGGATGAGTTTAAAAAACAATAATTAGCTATATAGCTCATACTGGGTTTGAAGGGGCCAGATAAATGAATGCCAGTAGTTTTTGTTTATAATCTTTTTCTTTGCATTAATAGTAATTTAATTCTTTAAATTAATTCAAATAACTAATACTTTCAACGTAATAAAGTAGATAACTGATACTACTTTGCAGACTCTAGAAAAAGCAGTACAAAGTAGTGCAAAATAATCTCCATGGAATGGTTACTCTGTGAGGAGCTGCCGTTCCATTTCAAGACTGGTGTGGTGTCAGGAGTTTGCTGAGCATGGGCAAGAGAATCAAAAATTTTGGCATCTCCAACTACTTGCTTTCTTCATTCAGTCTTCCTGAAAATATTTGTGTGTTTTCCTTCATTTGTGCTTTGCAAGAACATTACTGCTTCTGTATGAGGCTTTTCACATTTCCATAGCTTTGTGCCCTGTTCCTTTCAGATGTAAGTTCAGGCCAGTCACATAATGGCTTTTAGTGTTGGAGTTTAGCAGTGGTTTTATCAAAAAATGCTGAAAAGTATTCAACATAAAAGCCCTTTTCTTCAAAAGTGTTTCTAAGTGTGAATCAAAACCAGAAATTCAGGACACTGAGAAGGCAACTCCCTTTATATCTCTGTCTTAGTATTTCAGTCCGTGTATGAGTGTGTTCCCTGAACCTCTCCCTGAACTACAATAACAAGGCAGTGCTCCCCAGAGCAAAAGAAACTAAGCCATGGAAACAAAGATGCATCTCTCTTTCCCATGAGGGGGGCTTGATATTTAAAAGCTTTGTTCCAGCATATAAGAAACTTCTTTAAATTTTTAAATTTATGAATACAGATGTCTTGATCACAGCTGAAAGAGGCTTGCAGTTTTATATTACAGGCTTATGAATTCCTTAGCAAGCAATTACTTTTTGGATAAAGAATGTGAAATAGTTTAGAATTGCTTTTGTTTGGAATTTTCTACAGTGAAATATTTTTTTGAAAACATTTTAGAGGGAATGAAAAATGCTGGCAGGTATTAGGATGGAATGAAATCTTCAGTAAGTTATACTGTAATCATCTTGAGTGTAGAGAAACATTGTGAATATGAGGGAGAGATAAGAGATTTTTAAAATCTGAGGGGGTTTTGGCACCCACCAGTTGTGTGTTCATGCTGTTTACTTTGATGGATAACATAATTTGTGCTTCACTCGAACACTTTTAAGGGGCTTCAGTGTATTTAATAAAAAGCTGCATTATTATAAAATGGCATTTAGTGTGCTATTGACATGCTGCTTTATCACCTACCTAGGAGGAGTTGCAATTACATAGATTGTATCTCACGTGAAACAAGAACTTGAGGGATCTCTGCTGGGTTCAATGAGCCCATTTCTACCAGTTCTACATAGCAACAGGATAAGAATGTTTGATATTTCTTAATGCTTTTTCAGACTCTGGCTATTCTCAAAGCATGTACTTTATGAATTTCTGTGTATTTAGCGACCTTCAGCAGGTTCCTTTTATATCACCTTACTCAGACTGCCTTTGGGCTCATGTGAAAAAACTGTTTATAAAATGTGAGAATATTTTTATCTCTGAATGCTCAAGAAATCTCATGCTCTTTTAATGTAATTTAGTACTTAAGGCCTGAGGAGCCCTGGTTCCAGTGAAAATCAATATAACTGTCATTACAGCCATGTCTCTCAATTATGGTTAGATTCATATGGTCATCTTAGATTATAAATTTGTGCCAACTTCTTAGTCACAGATGTTCCAGCTGCGAAGACATGTGGTACTATTTATTCTACTCTTTTTTTTCCCTAAAGATCACAGGAGAAAAATAATGTCCATATACAGTGTAGTCCAGGGACTGTAACCTTTATTCTGAAAGTACCTTTCAGTCTTTCTCTCCATGCTGAGTTGACGCCAATAGGTCTTTTTAGCACTCACATGTTTATTTCAAGCTCCTGCAGCTCATAAAATTAATTTCTGTTGGAAACAGAATGTAATGATGAGGCCAGTTATTTTCGTTGGGATTTTACTTTTTCACCTTATACGAAGCAACTGATTTACTTCCTATTAATTATGCATCAGCTTTAAGGACCACCTGGCATTTTTTCTTCAAAGCATTTAGCCATTAAAGCCACTGTCAGGTCTGCTGTTTTGAAAAGTAGAGATGACAGGAGGAGGAAGGATGTAGTAGAAAGAGCCTGTCTTACTGCAAAGCTTACAGCATGTCCCAGCTGTGGGATGCCAGAGAATTGTTACTCTGTGTGATGCATTACATTCTACTTACCTGCAGCACAATATTACTTGTCACAACCCCTTCTTTTTTTCTTTTAAACTTTATGAGCATAAGCAAAGGAAACTCCAACAAATTGCTTTTTAACTAATTATAAGAAATCCAATAAAACTAGTACCTTATTCCTTTCTGAATAAATATAATGAGATTCGAATATTGCTTCATCAGGAGAATGACCTAATACAATAGTTTATTGAACCATGAAAGATTCATTAAAACTACCTTGCCAGAATTTTTTTTTAAATGTTTTATGCAGTATACTTTGGGGTTGTTTTTCAAAGAAAAAAAAAAGCCTAAAGCAGTTACTGCATGTACTTGTTTTTATCCATTTTATAACACTAGACAACATAATTTGTTCTTAATTAGCTATTATGTTATGAAGGTTGTTACAGAAAAATCATCATAGCTGAGCTACACTTCATTTGTTTGAGGTTGATGTTTGTAGCTTTATGACTTGGCAAAATAACTGGACATTACACTCTGGGATTTTGCACAGACTTTGAGGAGTTGGTGATAATTTTCAAAATTCCAGAAAATTTCCATTCCCCAGTGAGCTAAATGAAAAAGCCATCTTCTCTCCATGATCCAAAATTTGTTTTTCCACCGAGACAGAGACCAGGACTGTTTCAGAATGATTTATTAAAGGTGCTAAAAGGTAAATTATGACATTTTTTTCCCCCCAATTGAAATGTTTTGAGGAAACGGGTTAGTATCTGAGTTTATTAATTTTGCTGATGTGAGGCCTAATGTTTGGAGTGTTTGTGTCTTGTCCTCTGATATATTTTACTTCAGATATTACCAAGCATGGCACTTCCAAGGGGCAAATGTCTTTCAAATGACTCAAACATCTAGTAATTCCACCAGAGTTCTGTTGTGTTGGTGCTGTGTGTATGCTCATCGTGCACAGGGATCCCTGTAGAGTGTAAGCTATTGAGCTGCAGGTTTCGGGTCTTACACCCCTGGGAGTCAAAGAAATACAACCAGGTGCACAAATTCTCAAGGTGAAATCTTGCATCCTTATCCGTTATTCAGAAATTACTGAATTTCCGAACCAATGTTCTTTCTCTTTCTTCGATTTTATTTTCAAATGACCGCAGTGACAGCATTTCTGTAAACATTTTGTAAGACAATTTCAGTGTCCCTAATAGGAGTTTGGGCTCCTGGGAGTTCAAATGGGAGTTTGTTTTAGTTTTAGTTTTACTCCATATGTTCCCTTTTGAAGTTTCTTCTTCCCTTTGTGAACAATAGTACTCTGTGTTCCCTGAAAGCCTTGGAGATGATACTGTTCCTTCCAATGGTTTGTGTTTGCTTTTTCTTAATTGTCCAAGTATGTTTCTTTTCTTAGGTGTGACCATCATAACGAAACTCAACAAAGATAGCAGAAGTAAACTAGCGAGCTTCATTCTTTCCTCTTGTGTAACATCCTTATGAGGGACAGTGTTAATTCTGTTGACTTTGCTGAAATTTTGTCATTTAAACATTAAGCTGGAGCTGTTAAGCCAGCAAATTTCACCCTCTAAAAGGTGTCTTTCCTCATCAGAGCTCACATGCACCTCATACCAGCAGCCTGATGTGAAATTACTCTTAACTCTTTATGAGACTTCATAGTAGGACGGAGTGGTGCCTCCACCAATGCTCATGTAATTCTGCACGGTTTTAGGATGGTCAAATGTTTTTTCAGATGTACCTCGGGAGAAAAGAGGATTTAGCTCACACCTGTAAGCACAGTGTGGGATTCTGCCCATGCATAGGACAAGTCAAACATGCACACAAGCTTTACTGTGTGCTGCTTAAACACATTTTTCTAGATTTTTTTCCTCTCTGGCAGCAGAAAGCATGAAACAGACTGTTATGCTGACTTAAGTGAATCTTTAAATTTTTTATCTGTTTAGTTGTAAGTTAGTTTTTTTTTCTTTGAAAAACATGATCTTACCCCGTTATTCAAGAATCTGTTTACCTAGCAGTTGGTACCAACCACAAAATGTACTTGAAAAAGGGGTATTACCTACATTCAGAGCACAAAATCCACGTATGATAATCAGTAAGCATACGACTGCATGTGAAATTACTATCAGTTCGTCTTTTTCTTTTTTTTCTTTTTTTTTTTTTTACTATACTCTTATTGAGAAATTATATCATTGTATGTGTTTCTATGGTAGCTCAAACTTACATCTTAAGTATGGAGTTTATAAATTAGTCCTATTTTTTTTCTGACAAACAGATGACTTCTTTTTATACACCAAGCTTACTCTAATAGTCTACCATTTCAGTAGCCCACAATTATCATTACTATCAAAGGACAGCTTAAAGTGTGTCAATTTAGTTGAAGTATAAAGGACTCAAAGCTGGTGGCTAAATGGAAATTCTGTAGTTCTCAAGCTCATCATTGCTTTTGGTAAGTAAACTTGTTTATAATTGTTAAAAACAAACAAAAAAGCTCTTATATAATAATAAACATATATTAATTCTATTTATGCTATTAGAAAATTACCTGGTTTTATTGAGACAGCTAGTAGTGTCTCCCTGGTGTTTCTATACAGAAGGGATACAGACTTTAATTAATGTAGTTGTGCTTCAATCTGTTGTGTCAAAGCGTTATATTAGTAACATAGTGCTAGACAGATGTGTTGTTGCATTTTTTTAAATGTTGAGATATTTAATAAACGTTTTCATTAGAGAATATGTACAGCTCCCCTAGATAGCTAGATTGATAACAATAATGGAAAAGCTGAATGTCTGAGTATGTTAGATTAAAAAAAAAAAACCACAAAACTGAGTTTATCTAGTCTCATATTTCCACTTATTGCCAGTGAGTAATCTCCAGTGGAGATTGGATAATCACATGGGGAAGAATACTGCTCAAAAAGTATTTAGCTAAAATTAAAAGCCTTTCCATCATCAGCTATATTCCTCTAGCTTTTTTAGTTACAGCAGTGACTTTGTGCATGCTTAATAGCTGAGCCCTGAAAATGGGCTGTGCACTGGGAGGAAGCAGTGCACTTATCTTTTGTTAGAACACATCCACCCATACAAATGTCAGTTTGCCTGGATTCTCTGTTTTTGCCAATTTATTCCCATCCTTTGTATGCTGTCTAGAGGTATTAGGAGGATAATATCCTGTTGGATAAGCAGTTATTCTGCAACCACAGATAAGTTGCTCCTGTATGGTGCTCTATTTTAATAATTACTTCAGCCAGTATTGTGTTTTATGGCTCAAAGTCCTACTAGCTGATTTTTTTTTGGCTTACAAATACTTTTTAAGCTGGATGTTTAATTTAAAAGTTCATCTAGCTGAAATAGTCAAATAAAGAGGGAAAAAAGTATTTTTTTTTCTTTAGTTTGACTCAGCTTTACTGTTTACATATTCAAAATTATTAGAATCAGACCTTAAAAGGTAAAGCTTAATTTAATTTCATGATTAAGTTGAGCACAACCGCATGCACTGTGGTCAGCAGTTTGATGTGATCTAACTCGACTGAACTGACTTCATTAACGAAAACAAAAAGCGAAACGAAACAAAAGAACCCACGAAACCCAAACACAACACCTCACCCAAAACCTTTCCTTAGAATCTGACAAAATTGTTGTGTTTGTTATTTCTTTTCTCTGAAGCCAGAGTATGTTTCAGAGGAATTAAGTTTTCAAGCTTCAAGAAATGCTTTACTTACTTTTTTTTAAGCTTTTCTCTGATTTCAGCCAAGCAAGGAAAAAAATAATTATTTTTTTTATTTGAACAAAAATTTCTAACTTGTTCATGCTATCAAAGGTGGAAATACTTGTTTTAAATTGTAAATTAATTCTATTGTTATAGTCTTTATGCAGTTCACATTCTGCAGCTAATTACTTTTTCTGACAAATATCTCTCTAAAACTGCTTCTTTGTTACTTGAAGTACTGACATATTATTTAATTTTGCTTCAATTTTATGGGAGTCTGAGTCGTGGTACATAGACATTCTTTGTTCAATGTCCCAGCCATCCTAGTATAAAATTGATTTTTTTTCCCTGTGTGATTCTCATATTATTCCAAATTATATTATAGCACTTGTTGTAACATCTTTCTCATAGTGTTGTTATGGCTGTCCAAAATTCTAACGCTTCAGTATGAAAAGATAGAAACTTTGTCAAAATGCCCATGGGATGACTTTATTGTGGCTAGAACAACTCAGCAAAATTCTTTAGCTTCTGTTGAACCTTCTCCTGCAGTAGACTTTCCATGGATTACCACAAAGCTTAGTCTGGAAGGCTTCCTCAACAGAAAAGCTACTTAATTCAAAATGGACATTTTATAGACTTTTGTTCACTTTTTGCAGAAACAGAATGTTAGCAGGTGTTCTGTTCTAACACAAAGGTTCAAAAGGTGCTGTGATTTATTTTATTTTTTTTTTTTGCTTCAGAGACCTGTATCTCAGAATAAAAAAAAATCTCAGAGTTTCTTTTTTTTAAGCTTGATATTGCCTTGAGTTACCAGTCTGGATACACTTTTATGAGAGTTAATTTCAAATACTGAACTAGGTCGAATTCATCTAAGAACAGTTTGAAGAAATACTCTGCTTTGCAAGGAATCCTAGTGACAGGGCACTTTGAACAATGAGAGTACTTGAAAGATATAGAGAACAGGCTTATTTAGTGATGTATAAAACTTTCTGAAATAACTAAATAATCATAATACATTTATCAGCAGGAACGTGTCCATTTTTCTACTGTTTTTGTTTCCCCTGTGCAGAGTAGAGGTTACTGTAATGAAGAATTTAAATTGAATGGTTTGAGCCTTTGAGATACTGAGAAAAAAGAATGGCCGAGACAAGAGAAGGTGAGGAGTCAGGGCTGGATAAGCAGAGCTGGATTTGTCAGACTGTATGTTAAAACAGTCGCAGTCAGGTGTTAGTACAGTCTGTAGCCCATGAAAGGGCTTGAACAACCCAAAGTCAGAGGGAAGTAGCTGGGCTCTATGTAGGTAGAGTGGCCTATGGTCACATAGGGGATCCAGTAAATAAACTCCCTGACAGCAGCCTAGCAAAGGGCTCAAGTCAAGTTTTAACCCAGAGATGCAAGCATTGCTTGCAAGCCCACATACACAGTCTTTTTATGGAAGAGGCTATGGTCTGGAATAATGGGCAAAGTGACACCTCCTGAACTGTAACTCTGTGTATACTAGAACTCTTGAAAGCATTTATACTGAAATGATAGAAACACAGAAAAAACAAATAGTTTGAACCCACAGCAAAAGTGTTCAGCTGATTTTTATATATAGTTCTTCTTAGGAGGGGCTTCAAGTTGGGGAAAAAAAGAGAGCAGGATTATCCCCTTTTGCTTCATTTGTATTCAGAAATATGCCTACTTCTTAAGTGAAACTAACATCAAGATCCAAACCAATTTTTAGTTCTACCTGAAGCTAGCTACTAGATTCTGAAAGTGACTATGTAGGACTAGAAGAGAATAAGGGAAGGTTCCACACCACTGAATTATAATTTCATAAAAGGCAGGTGAAAACCCAGAGTCATAACAACTCTAAAACACAGAGCTGCTTAATACTGTGGCAAGCAATAAAGAAAAACCTTGGTAGTTAGAAAGCTTGAAATGCTTCTCATTGATTTGGAAACCACATTGAATCGGGTGCTCTTTCACTTCTGACGTTGATAGCAATTTGTTTCTTACCGTGACAAAAATAAGGTCATGTCCATCACATTGTATTGAAAAGAAATTCTATCATCTATTTTCAAATCCCTATGAATGTTAGTGCGCACACGTGTGTCGTGCAGTGCTTTCCAGGAGCCTGCTCTACAATGGTCCAGATTCAATATTTTTTGTTTGCCTGGGCAGGCAAGAGCAAAAAGTCACGATTGTGATAATCACAACACGATAGTTGGCAAATGTATTTCCTAGGTTAGTACTATCCTACTAAACCTTGGTGGATTAAATGAATGAGGAAAAAATCCATCAAAAGAAAATCTAATAGCTATCCTCAGTGTGAGCCTGCCTTAGGGAAAAGCTTTCGCTAGAAAAAAAGGGTATTTTTTTTTTCAATAGTTAAGGACATATAAATGGGCTGGTGTGGAATTAAATGTGCGTGTGAGATTTTTGCCTTTCTTATGGTAATTTTAGTTAGCAGAAATGTCTGACTTGTAAAAGAACAAAATATTTACAATCCTTTCTTCCACCTTGGCTTTTCTGGTTGTAGGAAGCTCTAAAACTTGTAGCTTCTGACATTAGTTTTCAGTCCTCTATGTTGAGTTAGACAGTCATTCTCTCTGCTAGGCAGTTATTTTCATGAATTTAGTGTTGATTGTATAAATTTATTATAAGCTGATTGCCAGTTAATACGAACAAGTCAGAAAACTGGTGTTTTCTTACTCAGAACTGTAATCTCAATGCATTCTCCAGAGGCCTAGTGAGTTCTTTAGTACTTTAAGTAGTATATTTATGTCCTTAAATTAATAAAAGATAACAAAAAGTTAAATTATTGTTTAATAGCAAATTATTTTAAATCATTTGGGAGTGTAATACAGTATTATACAAGAACTGATTGAATTCCCTGAATTTTCACAATGGACATAGGTGTTGCAACAGCCTTGTTCCAAGCTCTGAAGAAGCTTACTGCTGTTCTGTGTAAGAATCATGGCCCTTTGACAAGAACTTGTCAAGCCTTTCACCTTCAGGACATCTGTAGGTCTTTCAAATTCTTAATGCATAACATCTCTATGACATGTTCTAACCTATCAATCCACATAATTGACACTCTCAGTCAAGATCCCATCATAAACTCCATATTTCTACCTTTGGCAAATTCATGCTTTCCTGCTCCCCCTTGCCAAAATTGCTGCTCCACTGGTGACTTTCCTAACTTGTTGATGCTGTTTACATCATCTGCTATTCAACTCCCAATTTTTCAACTTTAAAACCTTTCTGTTTTCTCCTGCATAAATCATTAGTTGCTGTACTCTTAGGAGCCTTTACATACATGACCATGAAAGGTCATGACTCCTTTCTAATTTGCCAGTGATATTAACTTCCTTTCTCAGAAGATAGAGGGGTTTTGCAAAATATCTGCAAAGCTACTCTTTTACTTCTTTTAAAAATTATTTCTACCTAGGGAACACTTGGACATCTGCCAACGCTATCAAGTTGTCCAAGAGAATTTTTTTGTTTTTTGTATTCCTCTGTTGGTCTGGTTATAATGTCTGAAGTCTTCTTTGTCTTCTACAAAATACTGTAGGACCATGGGTAATAACTTGCAAAAACACAAATCTCCTTTTATTTTACTCCTCTGCAGTTCCCACAGAGGAGACATAGTCTACAACTTGGTGTTCTCTATCAATATTTTAAAATAAATAATAAAATGGAAATATGTAATATGTAAAGGAAAAAAAGAGAAATGTCAATGACCAAGACTTCACACATGTGCATTTGCAAAAGCATTTTTAAGATGCTTATTGGTGAAAGACAACCCTGATCTTGAAGGTTTGTTTGTGGCTGAACCACTGAATTTTATTCATGGAGTTGTGTGAAAATGTAAACTTTGTATCATTCCCATTTAAATGTTTGTCATGGTTCCATAATAGCACATCATCCTCCTTCCTATTAAATCTTATGATTAGATCCTTCAGGAGGGCAGAGAGTTTTCCTAGGTTTTGTTGGACAGCTAGTTGCTAATTGACCCACTAGCTCAGACTTCAAAGAACAGCTCAATATGGTTCCTTTTTTGTCATGTACAGTCTCAAACAGTGCTGACTGGTCAGTGCTAGAAACTGATGATTTAAACAAAGGAATTTATTCAGAATACATGAAACAGTGAATCTTTTTATCCTAGTGGAATAAACCAGGGAAACTGTATTTGTGTCACTGCAAGGTCAAACATGGGCCCAGTAAATACCAATTTTTTCAATCACTTCAGGTAAAGACCTGGTAAGTGTAGTGGTAATCTCTGTATTTTTGCAAATCTCTTGGCCTAAAATTTACACATAAGGAGCCTGATTGTTTGTAATAAGATTACTCAGGTCAGAGATGAGAAAAAATCGAGCAAGTACAAAATATTTTTTTGTAAATTGCTTTCAAAGAAAGAGGCACTAGAGAATTTTACAGGTGTTCTTATAAGCTAAGAAAGGTGTCAGGCTTTGTCATGTTAACATCACTCTATTTTGACAGGAAAAAGATGTGAGAGTTTTGATTCTATCCTATCCTGGTGTGTAGCTGAGACGGGGAAAGCTTCATACTATGTTATGTAGCTTACATGTAACGTAAAGTGTGTTAGAACAGATGTTACACACTCCATAGAAATAGGCACAAAGTGAGATTAGAGATAGTCATAATTAGCACTAGGCTTTGGCAAAGTCTTCAGAAAATTTATTTCCTGTGGTTATTTCTAAAAGCTGTTTTTAAAGAGTGCTCTGTTCTGGTGTAGTTTAACCTTTTTCCAAAGTAGAAAATTACTTGCAGTAATTAGGAATAATTCATTGTCAGTCTTGTGTGTCTACTCATTAAATTGCTGAAAAAGCAGTTTGCTTGATATTTTTTTTTCCTCCTAAATTCCCCATCCTTCTTTAATTTAAATTAACTTCTGTTGCCACTCAGTATCTTGATGTTTTTGACAAAATACAAAATTCTGTATTACTTTCATAAAGTAAAAAGAGTATTTTAAGGGAAAGTGAATTGAATTGTACTGATTCTATAATATTAGCAAAACATGCTAACCTTCTCTTATTTTATGGTGTTATCAAGTTATTGGTGTATTTTATCATTAAGCCAAGGTCTGCATAGGTCTTGAAATAAGTCCCTCAGGACTGAACTGTGAACCTCTTGTGTGACTTCAGTGAAACTAGGGAAATGGCTGAGCCCTTGCCAGGCAAATAATGGATTTACTGTCTTCTCCGTTCTGCAGCGTAAAGACACTTGTAGCTAAAAAAACAGCAAGGCTAAAGTGATGCTAAAGCTCACTTAAAAGCAGTCAGCAATTTTGTTTCCACACCCGCTCATACAGATAACTTAGTCTGAGTAGCATTAACTCTTACACAGACATTTGTCTTTTATGGACCAATAAAAGATTCTGTTACCCAAACTCCCTTTGAAGCAAAATACTGTAGTCTTTATCAACACTAATTTATTTATTTATTTTCTGGAGCTCATATTCTAAAAATGTAACTGTTTTTTAATGAAATAGGGTCAAACCTTTAGGTGATATAAATTCTATACAATTACCATGCTCTTTTTAAGTATGAGTTTGTGGCAGGTGAAACATTTTACAGTTTTAAAGACTAGAAATTAAGCCATTGTACTTTAAGGGGAAACACAATGAAAGGATGATTTTTAAAGTCTATAGGTGGTGCTCTTGTCACTAAAGAAAACCTTCATGGAACACTGCAATTATTATGCTGTGTTTTTATTGTTGTTATTTTTGAACTGATAAGTCTAGTTGGCAATATTAGATTATGTTGCTTATCATCTATTTTTTTTTCCATATGAGGGAGAATGAGACAACATACACTGTAGTTCTGAAATAGGTTGCTTGGCTGCAGCATGTTTTCCAGTTACTTGATCAAGTCTAATTTTGGGGCAAGAATTAGATATTCAGAGATTTCATGTAATATACATTGCACATAACAGCTTTTGCCCCATAAATATCTAAGCTCTGATGCTTTTGTATGGCTTCAGGATTACCATTGCAATTTTTAGACAGTCGGCAATTAACAAGAACTAAAGATTTCTCCTGCTATATATTTGCAGATAAGTAGCAAGTATTGGGATTCAGATAAGTACACACACATCCATTTCACATATTGCTATTTATTTCTGCTATTTTGCACACTTGATACTTCATTGCAGTAAATATATATGTATAGGCTCTTCTGTTGTATTGTGGATTTTAATCTACTCAATAGTCAGAATCTGCGTTACTGTGATCTGAGTATGTGTGTGTTTCTAATTTTTGGGCAGCTTTTATTTGATGTTTGGCTGGGGTATTTTTTGCTTTATTTAATGAGTATAGCAAAACCATTAGTAACATCTGATTTCTGAAAGAGTATTAGGAAACCAATTTTTGTGACTAAGAAATTAATTTTATGCTTGGTTTGGAGTAATCCCTGTTACTTCATTTGGAAGTACTATATGAATAGCTGCAAATATACCGTTAATGAACACTTATCAAAAACTGCTGGTGACTTAAAGTTGTGCAGGATGGTAGTTTAAGGTATTCTGTATGTTCTGTGTTGAATGTACACGTCTGTATGTTGCCAATAAACATACCAGTGCTGTGTGAGATGAGTTGCTTGCAACTCCACGTTGCAATTTTATGCACTGATTTTTGGATATTATTTTGCCTGTTTAACATATCCAAGAGGAACATGGTGGGGTTTTTTGTGGGGGGAAAAAAACATAATCTAATATTTCCAAGTTCCTTTTGAATACAATACTTCTTCAATAATGAAATCTGTGAATAGCAAGTGGAAACTATCTGTCTAGTATCCAGAGTATCTATCTAGTATATGAGTAAAAACAGTATTACTTTTGCAAGGCTTATCAAGATCCGTGCTAGATTGAAGAACGATGTACTGATTCCTTAAATAGAATTAAAACTGATTATGTTTGAGAAAAGCTGTGAAGTAATTATACTCATTAGCTATTGTTTTACTGCACAAACAAAACCCCAATATTTTGGTAGTACCAATATTCTTTTCAACAGTTGTATGATTTAAAGATTATCAGATATATTAATATATATCATTTAGTGTCTATAGACATGCATGTATGAGAAATCCAAGCTTTTTTTTAACTACTAACACTTTAACTAGAAGATAGGACTTAAGATCATATCTACTGATTTTACAAGGTTTTAGGCAAGACAATACTTTCTTAGAATGGAGAGAGAACAACTGAGTTTACAATGAACTGTCATTTCATGTTTTCTAATGAAGCATTTTATTTCATATCATGTCTGATATCAAAATATTTCTGTCAGTATACAGTCTTTTCTCCCGCTCCGCTAAGGTAGTTACTAAGGTAGTTGCTAAGGAGCAAAAGTGTAGCCAAGGGTCACCTTGGTCTTTACTCTTGAAATTTATGAACGTGTGACCAAAATTTTTCAATAACACCCTAATTTTCTAATTTCCAAAACACACCAAAAAAAGCCCCAACTCCCTAACAAAAAGAACACAAAGCAAGCACAATACGGTTTAAATCAAAATCTAAAATTCTGTTTCAGAATAAATTAATAATCACAAAAATAACTTCAGTTTCTCCTTTAATACTCTCTGGGACACATTCCTCAATTTCACAGTGGAATCTTTGAGAAGTGTTGCTGTGTCTGTGCACTGAGCAGTGTTACAGTTTGAAAAAAGGGTTTGGGAATGAAATCAGTACAGATGAAAATAGTAGTAATTGCAAAGGGCCTTCTCTAGCAGTTGAATGAGTCCTTGGTCCATTTTAATGTATGTGAAGATTTTCTTTTGCAACTTCACCATTTCAGAGACAAAATAAAAAAGGAACCCAAAGATGAAAATCCTAAACTCTTCAACTCTTCAAGTTTTTGCTATATAAGACTAATTGATACTTAACAAGAAGTGAACAGTGAGAAGCAATTAGTAAAGAAAAGAGGAACACTATTCAAATAGATGGTGTTTTTTATTATTCAACTAGCAGCATTCTGGAAGCACTTTGAAGCATCTCAGTTGCATGACCACAACTGACTTTTATAATAGGATTTGCAGTGTTTTTAGTAATTTCTGAGGTATTCCTTAGGCTTTCTAACATTTCACCTGCTGTTTTTATTACAGTTGAGCAGTAAAATTATGCCTTTACTGAAATTTCACATGATAAATGAATCTTTTTCTCATATTTTCTGATGATTCAATTGGTCTAGGAATTTGCATATATATGTAGCTTAATCAACTTTGACTTTCATGTACCTGTATGCAGTCCAGCTCTCTATTATGTCCCTCTGAATTTGGGCAAAACTGTCTGTTCTTGATCTATTTAAAAACTTGTGTCTACTTGTAAACTTGTGAAACACTTTTTCCAAAGCTCTTTTCCTTTAAATAGAAAAACCTTAGTGCAAATATTTTGTATATTCTTGTGCAGTCCTGATGTGATGAGCATCAGCCACTTTGTGTTTGGTGCAGCCAGTTTGAGAACACCATTGATGGAGCATCATTGGAGTTTGTGGTGGATTTGGGGTTTTTTAGGCCAGATGAAGCGTTCCTATACAGCAGTTATATCTAATTAATACAGAATTTTTAGAAATATATTTTTTAATATTTTTTAATTAACTTTGCTATAAGAAGGTTGTGGTGTTCACTACATAAAGGTATTGCGATCCATGTGAATCGTCATCAAAAAAGGAAAAAAAAAAAAAAAAAAGACACAGCTATTCTGCAGGTTTCAGAAGCTACTTAAACTTAAAAAATTTCCTAAAGTTAGAGTAGTTGCCCTCAGGGCACAAACAGGCTTCTGCCTAAGCTGAACTTTGAAATTGAAGTAAGTCTCTAGTGGTGTTAAGCTTCATAATTCGTGGGTCTAAAAGGTTTGAGCCAATCAGCCTCATCTAAAGTCTCACAGCTTTTAAGCAACACGATGCTCTTTCTTCAACAAAGCATTGCCCTAAGGTAAAAAGTGTATTGTTTCAAATATGGAGAAGTGCATCTTTGCAAGAGCAAAGAAGGAAACATCCCTGCAGATCAAACTTGGTTTGTTTTGGTTTTCTTTTTTTACTCTGAGATTTAGAAGATTTATACATGAATAACATCCATTACCTCTTTAACCCTTTTGCAAGCCAGCTGTGTGGGGTTCTGCACAATCTAACAGACCAATCAATCACACTCACCAACAAATAGAAAATTTATACAAAAGCTAGTTCTTTTAATGGTTTCTGAAGTTTGTTTGGCTGCTTGTGTAATTCCAAGCAGGCCAGTGGTGCAACCTGTAGTAGGTTTTCATCACTTCATCATCAGTGTAAAAGGCTACATGTTAGCAGGGTCAGGAGTTTCTGTGATTAAATAGGCAAGGATTTGTTTGCCAACTCAAAAAAGGTTTCCTTGATTCTATTCATTTTTAGGATGTAACAGATGACAGTTCTGCTAGTATTGAGTTTCCTTAGTAGGAGCTGGTGAAATGCATGGGGTAGGAGTTAAGGGGGTGTGTCTTGATTTAAAGTTTCAATTTTCATTTCAGTGCATTTTTAACATGCACTGATGCATGGGCTTGGCTCATTGTGGTAGTGGCAATTTGGCTAGTACTTAATTGCAATTTACATAATTGAAATAAAAATTTTCTGAACTATCTCAGGTAGAATTCTGACTTTTTTTTTCCCAAGCAAAATTCCAGAAAAATAGTTCAGTAAAGAATTTAAGGAATAATTTATATTTTATGCTTTAATCAATTATTAATTAAAGTAATTCATTTCAAAACTACCTTGATGAAGGGTAAATTGGATTGTATGAACTGCATGCTGACCCAAAGAATCTGTGTAATGTTTTTTAAATTTGTAGCTTTTACAGAAGTCTGATTTTGAAGGGAAATGCAGGATATTTATATAGTGTGGCGAAGAGTCAACACATACATGCACGTATATTTTATTTTCAGATTATAAAAAGACCTGACCCAGAGAACACTTGAGTAGGTGTAGTGTACCAAAAAATTTTATTTTACCAAGTTACTATATATATATGCACACATATATGTTTATATATTTATTTATTGGAAACTCTAAGGTTACTAGGGCAGAGGAGCTATACAAACTGAAAGAAAATAAGGTTTAAAGACTGAAGGTAGTAAAATGTCCACAGGAACAAAGTACTATACTTAGATATTTTCCTTCAGGAGCATGGAAAGAGAAGATATAAAACAAACTCGTGCTATTTCAAGAAGGAGAAGCTTTTGTATGTTGCCTGGAAGAAGCCACAAGTGACTGGCTCAGTAAGCAAAAGATTATACTTGTGGAGGAGCTGTATATATCCACATCCAGTTGATGTATTATCTAAATCTATATTAAGTATTTCAGGAAATACTTCAGAAAATACTTCAGAAAACCAAGAGGCATCTGATTGATGATTTAGAGCACTTATTAAGTGATAATTTACTAAGGCAAACAGAGAAGTTGTTTTGCTATTTCTCCCTAGACAGGGAGATAAAGAAGAAATGTTTCATGAAAGTTTAAATACTGAATGCCTTACAGGAGAGAACTTTGACTTTTAGACTTGATAACGGAGTGGATCGACTTAGTGGATTATTGCACTGACAAATAATATCTTGCAAAGACCTGAGGGGATATGCATGTTGTGAATTGCTCTGGTTTAGCCTTATGTTACTACAAATAGAGAAGACTTTGATTTTCTGTAAAAATAACTAGTTTAGAGTGAGAATGTGGAGTGAGAGAGGACTGGTCCCAGTAAACTGCCATGCTGCTTGGATTGACAAATATGGCATTTGGCTATATCTGTAAAATGGTCTGGAATAGAAGGGGTTTTATTCATAGAACTTGTAAATAGTATTTTTTTTGGTCTAATTTTCAGAAAATCTTGATTAAACTGTATTGTATACCATGTCATATCACTGAAAGAGAAAAATTTTACCTCCCCAAACTTTTGCCCTTGGTAACCTACTTTCTAATTAACTTTCAAGTCAAATATAACATAATAAGTCTTTCTGTAGAAGTAGAGGTGCCTCTGATGATTAGGAAGAGAAATTGATTACTCACTATATTCACTGTTTGTAAATATTCTTTAATGTCTCCTCAGGGACTTCTCATTAACATTTAGTAGCACTAAATTATATAAGTACTTGTTCCAATATGTTTCTAGCACAAATTTAGAAGTTTAAAGGTACTTCTAGTGTTAAATTTGAATAGTCACATACCTAAATTCTCACTAATTTAGATCATATCACTATAATGAATTCAAGTTTTTTTATGAAGTTACATTAATTTGTCAAAAAAGATAAAACTATTTCAAAGAATGTTAAATTTCTTAATAAAAGGCAGGGTGAGGAAAGTGAAAAATCTGCACCAAATCGTGCTTTTCCTTTGTCCCGGTTTGAGGTAAAACTGAACCATTTTTGTGTTCTGGAATTTTACATTTTAGTTAGGCCTCCTCTAACTCTTTGAAATTAACAGCATATTGTGGAGCAAACTGCTCATTCTCAGGATAAGGCCAA
>BJBW01000317.1:169089-269238 GCA_004320125.1 Scolopax mira | reverse complement strand
TTTTCTCAGGTCAGGAGGTGACACAGTACATGGCCAGTTTTTTATGCAGCCCTCCCAAGATAGTATTGAGAAACACAACTTTAAAGCCCCTGCTTCCCAGAAATGAGGGGTCTAATCCGTGTGTACTATTAAAGGGACCTGTATTTCCACCTCATGCAACGTAACTATCATAAAAGCACTGCGGGTTTTCTACCCTCAAGATGTAAAAAAATCAGCTAATATAGTTTCACAAACCTTTGTGTGGTGTCTCCTTTATGGACTGTTAAACTCAGATTATACAGTTAAACAAAGGGAGAAGAGAACTCAGAGTTGAGCCCAGAACTAAAATTCAGGAAGCTTTAACTGTGTGTCTTCCCTGATTTTGCAGGATGGCACCTACTTTAGGGCAAATGTGGCCTAAATGGGTGGCTGAAATGAAATCCGAGGCTCCCATCTGACTATCGTCTACAAAATCACAAAAGCCACAAGCAGAAGCAGAGCCGCTAAGGCTACTGAAAAGGAAATGCAATTTTAGTCTCTAATTAGGGCTGACTCACAATAAAAACCAATGGAAGAAAGCAGTTGCATTGCTGCATTAGCATATTGGATTTTGGTCTCTAGAACAGTCAACTGCTACATTACAGAAGATTGAGATAGAAGAGACCTATTAAATCATCCCAGCCAGGGATGCTCTTGGTACTTGGCCAAGAAAGAATAGTAATCATTACCATTAAGCCTAACTTTCTTGCAGCTAATATTTCGCTAGCATTAAATTAATATGTAAATAAAGAGGAATGGTAGGAAACTATTTTAGAGGTATAGTTAATACTAATATAATTTACAGAATATTTGAAAGCATGGTGTACAGAAACGTCCATTCACTATTACTGATGGTATGCTTTTTTCATGTGACGTACAAAGTCTAAGTGCACAGTAGATGACGTGTGGATAGGAAGTCCATTTGGAATTTTCTAAGGGAAAAAAACTCGCGTTTCTAGTGGGATGTGATGTTTGCCACAGAGCTGCTTAATAATGTGTAACAGCACTACAGAATGCAGCATTCATTCTTGACCTGAAACAAAGGATTTTGATTATCCTCCCTGAGGATCACCAAAGCCATTTACTGTGCTTTGCAGAATGTTAACCTGCAGAGAAAATTTGACATCACTCCCTGGAATTCCAAAGCATCACAGCCCAGTGTGTGGGCACAATGTGTATTTTAACGTGCCAAAAAGTTCCTGCTAAGGATCCCACCCATGTTAATGCTGTGTTGGTATCTTTATTATTTGTATTCCTTAAATGGATACATTCAATAACTGCTTGGATGCTGGACCCTGGTTTAGGACTGGGGGAGGAAGAAGAGTTGAATTTTGCCAAGTGAAGGTTTTTAATGAGTAATTCTTTCAAACTAAATTCCAAAAAGTAACATGTTTTTTGATCCTCAATGACAACATCAATAATATAAGCATCTGGCTTGCCAGATGCTCAAATAAATAAATTAACAAGCAAACTTAACTCAACTTTCTAGCAAAAATGCTATCATGACTGCATAGTTATTAGAGATTGTTAATTCTTTTTTCATTCCCATGGGAAACAGGGTGACAGAGGAGAGCTATATCACATGAACATCATATACACACTTGAGCAGTGCACAGAAGATGAACTGCTGCTACTGTTAGAATTTTCAGAGAGAGATGAAATTATGATACAAAACCAACACTCTACTACAATCTCTATTCAATGACTTTAACCAAAAGGACCATTCAGCAAAGATGTCCCTCCTAAATATTGCATTAAGCTGACAGCAGGTCCCTACCTTCTTGTTTGCACTGTAGTTGGGGCATATGGAAGAAGGGCAGGATATTTCCCTGACTGCAGGTGCAGGACGTGGGAAAGATGTTTTGGTGCTTTGACTTTTTGGTGAAGTACCACAAATGAACTTCCTAAAATACTAGATTGCTGGAAAACTCCCCAGAGACTAAGGTTTCTCTTTAAACTTAGATATAAAGTAAAGCTCTGCGTACAAAAGCAGGGAACCCAATGCTCCCTTGTTATAGCAGAAAAGTACTCTGTGGCACACACTGCAGACCAGACAATATCTGCCAAGCCAACGGCATGTTTGAGTTACACTTTTCTGTCTATTCTTGGGGGGGAAGGAGTGATTCTAAAATTTTCTTTCTTATTATTTTATTTTGTATTAAAGTATTTCTCTCTTTTTATTTTTTTTTCCTTATTCTAAGTAGCCCAACAGCCTCACAGCACATAGTTTTGCTGCACACAGCGTTACAGGATCCACAGGGAACTCTGCAGCAGCGCCAGGATCCAGAAGGAAAACATAAAATACCACAGACTGACTTGGTTAGGAGCACCTTGTGGAAAATGAGAAGAAACCACTGATGAGATTTACAACTGCCTACCAAAACTGGATACCAATTCCCATTGCAAACAGCAGGGAATTGAGCATCCCAACCTCTGAGACAAATTTTGTCAGTCACAACCTGTACTTTCCATGCTATAAGAACATCAGCCTGCTCAATACCGCATGTTGCCATGAATTGGTCATTGTTCTATTTCAGTATGATACAATTTTCTCATACCATAAACTAGCCTGCACTTCCATGAGTGTGGGAACTGACAAAACCTTGGTAGTGGTTTGCATATTGATTCTCTAATGTTTAATGACAAATTTGCCTCTTATATGCTTTGGAGATGTCCCCTCTACCTCCACTCTCTAAAAAGGGGTGAGTTCAGACCACCTTTCCCTCTCTGTGGACACTAATTAGGTCTCTTTGCTTGATGTAGCTGTCTATTCTCATTAAATTTGTAAGAATTTAATAGTCTGGAGTCATCTCTGACAGATTTGGTTTAAACAGTGGCTGACAGCACAATTGCATAACCTGTTTATCATTTGAGACAAGGCTAAAAATATATTCCTGAAAACACAACTTCAGTCCTACCCAAGCTGTGCACTGGGGAATCCAGACTTTGGAGCTCCATCCATCCAATGAGGACAAGGACCAGGCAGTCTAGCCTGAGACAACTCAACTTCTGTGTCTCCCATTATTTGCTCCATATTGGCACACAGTACAAGTCTAATCCATTCTCCATGGAAGTTTAGAAGAGCTTTCCATTGATATTAAGATACCTTTGACAATATTCCCATTACAAAGCGGACTGCAAAGCACAGCAGTAGTTTTCCTGCTTCTAATGATATCCATGAAGAGGGTGGCATAAGACGCTTCCAAATCATAATAATTTCTAAGAGAGAAAGGGATGTAGCACGTACTGGAATTACTGATGAGGAACACAAGCACCCATGCTGGAAGGAGACAAAAAACCATTTCACAGCCTCTGCAAAAACCGTAGGAAAGAGATCACTGAAAAGAAAAGTTAGGATTGGCTGAACCCCTGCATATTCTGCTGGTGGCTGCTGACAGCTTCAGGAGGGAACCACACGCAGCCGGTGCCAGCTCCACTGCCAGCGCGTGGCTCCCACAAAAGGTCTCTGTTTGCTAATTTTAGCTCCTCTGAATTACTGCTCACATTAGCACAAATCTGCTTTCTCCACAGAAGTCTCCAGGACGCTCCTGCCTGGACCTTTTGGAGTACGGCGGAGCCAGTAAATGTGTAAATCTGATGGTCACCATCAATAAGTCTGATGGTTAAAAAGCCCACAAGGAGCATGCAACAGCTTTAAATCGACACTAGCACAGAGAAGGCCAGAGAGGGCAGCACCGCTGAAGTGTGCTGCAGAGACTCACAAACCACTTGTCAGAGAGCCACTGAGGAAGAGGATGGAGCAGGCTGTGGTGACTACTGGCTCCACTACCAGTGAGCGGGTGCAGGATATACCCGGTTCAAAAGTTTTTGCCTTTCCTCCATCACCTCAGCTTCTTCTTCCAGGCGGCAAATGCCGGTACAATCAACATGCAAAAGCCATTTAGGAGGAGGAACAACACTGATCTAATCCCCAGATCGAGAACTTGGACACAGCTCAAAAAGCACAGTGCAGGAGCGCAGCTCTACGTGAGACAGCTCAGGAGATGGGATCCGGTCACGGACCCTGCCGGCGCCGCCTGTTGTCACTCAGTCATGGTGGCCCTAGCATCCCAGCAGTGGTGGTGTCTATGGTGAGGGGCTTTGTTTTTCTGTTTGCTCTAGGCTTGGAGAATTCCAAGAATCCTTCCCATCCCCAAATGCAATGTTGGAAATGTAATCAGACATTTCTGTAGCTGTAGTTGGGTACCTACAAGCATGCTAACAGAAGTACAGTGACACAGCGAGTGGCTGCACAAGGCAGGCACCCATTTTGCACAGGACAGCCAGAGATCAGCAGCCCCCAGCCCATGCCAGAGAGCAAGCAACGTCTGAGGCTTTCCTGAGAAGATAGCTGGGTTTTCTCAGTGACTCAGCAAAGCCTCCTGTGCCTTCAGTCCCTCAGGATGACTTGAGGAGGCTCAGCTGATGCTCCTGCATAGGGTCACCATCCTTACAGGAGGTTGCTGTTTCCAGGTCAACTCTCCTTGGTCATGCCTTTGGTGGGAAGCACTGCCACAGGCATTTCTACCTCTGCTTACAGGGTTTTAGGAACCCTGCAGTCCCTCCTCTCTCAATAAGAAAGTAGACAGGTGTGGTAAGGCTGTGGAGCTACAGTTTGGCTATGGCAGCCTATTTTTTGTGCAGTGGAGCTGGGAAGATGGGGGCTGTGGAGAAGGACTCCACTGACCGCCGTCCTTCTGGCTGCTCTGAACTTGCAAACTCTTAAAACAGCCTGCAAATGGGAGGGTAGGACTAGAGCAAAAAAGGCCAGGCCAGTAAAACCAAAAGGCAGTGGACCTGAACCGGGTAGAGATATTTGCTTTGCTGTTTGAGAAGAGCTCAAAATAAAATAGTGACCCTTTTATTCTATCAGGTTTGTCCCCACCAGTTGAGCTTTATCTGCTGACTCTACTGAAGCATGAATGAGCTCTCACGGAGCTGGAAAAGCAGCACAGCGCCAGGAAAAGGAACTTCTCTTCCAGACCTGTGCATTTTCTTTGTATGTTAAACTTGGCCTGTAGGGCTACCTCTGCAATCCTAAATCTTCAAATGAGTAACTCACTGGAGAATCTTTATGTTGGAGACATTAGATGAACCATAAAGAATCCAATATGACTTTGAAATCTCAGCATGAGTCTGCATGGTTGGCAGTAAGAGAAAACTGGACCCCCTCCTCTACTCTGTAAAAAAGAACAATCGCCTTGGAAATATTTCAGACACAATAAATGAGGGTTTCCTTCATATAAACTATTTTCAATTGCAGATTTATAATCTAAAATTAAGCAGATGTTGAGTGTTGAATAGAATGCTTAAAAACACAATGTTAAGTTGAAATCCTAGTTTCTCTGCATTTGGCAATCAGTAATTTCAATTATTTATTGGAATAAAATTAATATAGAACAAAATGAAACAAGATCCTACTTCAATATAGAAATATTGAAAAAGTTAGTGTGAAAAAACAGTCACAGATTTTCAGGTCTTCCAAAATGGTGAAAATATTTTTGGATACAAGATGGACAACTTACAAGGAGATTTGCAAAGTATTTTCTCTGTCCTTTAAGGAATTTATTTCAAATAAAGGAATTCAATCTTGAAAGAACATCGGCATTTATTCGAGTCTCCGAACTCATGTTCTGAAACAAGAGAATTGGATATCCATGAGTTTGTCTCAGTCGTAACATTATGTTACTCTCATTTGCCTCTATTTCACAACAGAGAGATGAGAGAGATTTCTGTTAGACAAAATAGAAGATACTGGTGATGGCCGATAGAAGTGATATGCAGAGCCCTGCTTACCCTGCCTCTTATTAGTCTTCAGAAGGAAAAGCCTATGTGAGCTGTGCAATTCACAGCACATTAACCGCAAAGCTCCGTTCCATGCTATTTGTGTCGTTTGTCACAAAACCAGTCTGAAAATGCTTGCACTGTTACCCAGTTGGAAGGCAGAGCAGGGCTCAGCACCTCACCAAGCTGGAACCCGTCTGAACGTGCCCTCAGCTCCTATGAAAGGCAGAGGAATAGAGGACACTTGCCTTAGGTCCAGACCCGTGCAAGATCAGTCCTTTCCTATCCAGGAAAATAGCAACAGGCAATGAAAGCAGGAAGTAATTTGGAAACTGATAAAGGAAGCCCTCATTTACCTTAGTTTTGGACTAATTTAAAAAAAAAAACCTCCAGGGATTAAAAATAACCAAACATGGGAAACTAAAATCTTGTATCTATTCAAAAAAACACAAACAACTGCAGATTTATTCAAAACACTGTCACAAGAGCTGGAGAGGCTGATGTTTTCACCCCTCTGCTGTGTGACAGGAGTGGCAATACCTGGGCCATTCCTGATAGACCTTCTAACAGGTCTCCAAGATGAAGATGCTACAGAAACCTACTTCATTCTTCGATCTATGATTTTAATCTGTTTCTTTCTGTTTGCTATGTACACCGAGACCAAATTGTTTACTTTATCTCAGTCTTGCATATGGGATTATAATCACATAACTTTTACTTTGCCTCTCTTTAAGTGAAGCATCCCCAGCTTCTTCAATCTTTTCTTGTAACTCCTGCTCCCCAGGCTCCTATGGCTCTTGTTGTTCCCTCTGCACTTCTAGGAAGTCCACATTTTCTAGCAGCTGCTAGTAAACAGGGGAGCTTGCTGAGCCGGCAGCTGTACACAATTAATGCAGAATTTCAACATCAATTATAGCCACTGTCCACTTATCTAGGAATAAAATGTCTCAAGAGGTCATTACTGCAGCTGATCTCCAACAAGAGGTGAACGTGTAATTTGGTCCTGAGGTGATCAGTAAAGGTACACAGAAAACAAAACAGAGTGATATGGTCAGAAACCTTTCAAGAGGACAAGGTGAGACCAACAACTATTTTCACAACAGTCCCCCCATCCCTAACTGATGGTGATAATAACATCACGTGTCATACCACATACAAGGGAGGCTGGAGCAGAACTGGCTGTCAAGTGGCAAAGGGCTCTTAAATTCACTACCATTCATGTCAGTTATACGCTAATGAGCTTCTTTCTCCAAAATATACTTACAGGTTTTTTTTAAAATCAAACTATATCTGAAGAAAATACAAAACCTGCATTAGCCTCATTAGCCTCACTTCATTTTTTACTGTGGTATTTTGATACAAGTGAATGGTGGAATAATTATCTTACAGACGGCACCAGATATTTAGCTACTAAAATTAGTATGAAGTCCCTGGTGTTATTTTTAAAATACATGGTTATTTTTGTAGATCTATAATAGCCTCCAGAAAAAAATGATCCTCAAAAGCTTCTTTTGTGCTAGGATCATGTAACAGAAAGTAGAGCTCTAGGGTTTAATTCCTATCAATCAACAAAATGAGTTTCACACTACTCCCGGCCAGAGGAGCTAACATACACAGTACCACAGGTCATCAGAGAAGAGCTTAAAATAAATCCAAGAGTGGGTGAGTATTGCTACATTTTGCCATCTCCTGTATTGCTCTTCTAATTTTATAAAGCCCCAATCACTGCAGTAATTATTTGAGGCACTTAAGTTGTTTTACTGATCCTAGCACCTTTCATCAAACTCAGGCAGCTCCGAGGAGCAATTCAAACACACAGGCTGTCCCTTGGAAACATTTTGCTGCTGTTATGAGCCCTGGATGTCCCGCAGAACAAGGAAATATTTGAGCAGGTTTTTAAACAGAGGAGAAATAAAAAGTAGATGTCTTTAAAAATACAGGCCTTGGAGGCATCTCAGGTTTCCCCCTCAGCAGTGAGCAGAGAAGACTGCTTATCTTGGCTCCAAAACAGATTGATGTGTTCAGCCGGAAGATTCACTATAGCTGACAGAGAACATTTCCTTCATCGTATTGCTTCACCATGCGAGGAGATAACTCAGGCTAATAATATTCTGTCTCCTTTTTATCCCCCTATAGCCTACGCATAACTTAATTCTTAATTCCAAAGAGCTCGCAGAGGAGATTGGCCTGGTGCTAGTTTCATTTACACACATATAAATCAAAACCCAGTCTACCGGAATAGATGGCACTGCACTGGTGTTGAAAAATAAAATCCTCAGCGAGGCCAGAAAATTCCCACTCAGCTCCCCCGATCACAAACACCATGTTATCCTAGATTCAGTCACGCCCTCCAAATTTCTAAACATCACATCCCATTTAAATTTGCATGTAAATAGGAGCTATCCTGATTCACAAGAAATACAGCTTTGCCTATCCAGAAAGCATTAGTGCAAATGTAAAGCAAGCAGAAAATGGCAGAGTGGTAGAAACCTGGCATCCGTGGCAATTATCTTTACTTCTAATGAATACTGTCTTCGTTTCTTAGTAACTAATTATAGTGGAAGTTTTTGGAGAAATGCACCTAGTGATATGCCCAAAAAACCGCAGTGTACAGCACGGAAACAGGACCACATTTGTCCCCAGTGTCACATAACCACTTTGCAACATCCTCCTAGTATCCAAGACTTCAGGGTCAGGCTTTTGAATCTTCCAGGATCCCTAAGCCACCCCAGGTACTATGAACTGCAAGGTTACCATTTTGGGATATGAATAAATCGCATTCCTAGACCTGAAATCCCAAGCCCCAAGCAGTAATCCTCAGGCACACAGGAAACCCCATGGACTGCAGGAACCTGCCTGACCGTGACTCACAGCTGCATGAAAGCCTTCACTATTCTGCTCTAACTCAAACACACATTGCTGCTTTCAGAAAACCCACATTATTATTCTGGTTTGGAAGAAGGAATTGTGGAAAGCTGAATCAGAAACTCTGAAAGCTGCTTGCAAGACCTTGGTTTCACTTACCCTAATCTATCATCATATTTCATCACCAATCTCATACCTGCTCAAAGCTCCCAGCAATGCACCACGTCTGCCCCACCATTAAGATATAAAACAAGGGTTAAGTGACAGATAGTATCAATGTGGATAGCAATCTGTCTCACTCAGAAACCATTGCACCCGGAATAAAGAAGGAATTATTATACTGGTGTCAATATGATAGATTACAAACTCTTTTTTTTTTTTTTCATAAAGAATTTCTAGTTTTTCGGCTAGCACAGAAAACTCTCCCCCTTTCAGCACTCTGAATATCAGAGCAGTTTCTCCTGACATCCTGTTCAGCGTATCTGCTAATGAAACTGTTTATTTTGGTGGTTGGCTGATGCAGTTATTCATTACAGCACTCATCTTAGAATAAATATAAACTGGGAGCCAGTGACGTGAATTCAAACTGTTCCTTCCATGTATTTGTTTCCAAAAAGTAAGTAATTTTGAAAGCTCTGATAGTTGGCCTTGCTAAAGTGAACAAAATGTTTAGGGAAAATGAGTTTTCAGTGTTTTCTCACACCACACAGATTACACAATCCAAAGTGCCAAACCCACAAAGTTTGTGGTCACGTTTCCCTCCTACAGCAGTGAGTTCACAGCTACAGCACCAGACAAAACAGGGCTATGAGGAACCTAAAGAAATCACCTCCTGATTCGTCATGCCCTCTCCCTAATATTTATATCCATGCCAGAGATTTGCCTATAAAATAAATGATGGAGGAATTTAAGAGGAAATTAGATGACTTATTCTAGTGCTAATGCAAATCCATTAGAAACATTTTCTCCCCATCCAGCATCACACGTGTCCCTTGCAGCAGCATCACAGCACGCTTTCAAAGATCCTTCTCACTCTGTTGTCCAGGCTGAGCAAGCTCTACCCTCTTAATCCTTCCTTCACAAAGCACTTTTTCTAAGACCTGCAAGCTCCCTTGCTGCTTTCTGCTCCACACCTCCCAAGCCCGAGACAGTTCTCTAGTTAATGTCTCTGCAGAACTAATCTGCAAGGATCCTTGGGAAAGTGATGAAAGTGCTTCATGAGTAGCCAGTCCCTCACCACCGGGTACATTTTCATGATGTAAGTTGTACCACAGAGGAAGGAACGTTCTCTGATACAGCTAGACAGATGTCCTTCAAAGGTTTCAAACATTAGGGCCGAACAAGGCTTTACAGTGGGGACTTTTACAGGAGGGGGAAAGCTTTTTCAGTGTTTCTAGAGAGACAAGCAGCTGGGTCTTGTATTTGCTCCTTCAATGTGCACTTCTGTCCCCCAGCTTCTGTATCATCAGAGAAAGATCATTGCTGGGCTATTTCAGAGTGAGGCAGCCAAAAGCAGCATCTCAGATGGAGCTAATCGATTTAGTTGTGTGGGAGTGGGGAACAGAAGGGTTATCTCTTGCTGTTATTGTCACCTCCATGAGGAAAGAGCAATTAATAGAAAAGGTTTACATGTTAGAGGGTAATTTTTTGCTGTGCAATTGCTTGCAACCCCAAGCAATGTCTTATCTTCATTACTTGCAACCATGCAAAAAATTATAAGATGTAAGGGAGCAGTTTCATTACTGCAGCAGCTGGAGGGGGATTGCCAAACCCTGGGACATGCGTTCCCAGGGAGTGACCTCCTGCTCTCCCAGCCCTGCAGCACGTCAGTAATCTCTCTCACAATATGGTTGAAAATAGAGCTGGCTAGAAGAAAAAAGGAGAGGAGGTGGGGAGAAAAACAAACCAATTCAGCTTATTAGTGAAACATTGATGAGCAAAAGTCCAACACAGCAAAAAAATGCATTGCCAGGGGACTTGTGAAGTCCAGGAAACAAGCCCTAGCAGATCTGGCACATGTGGCTGCATTTGCCCCTCATTCTCTGCAGCTGAGTGATGAGCCTCCAAACAGCCCTCGACTCTTTTCCATGCCAAACACGGGACCTTTGTTCTCTGCACATCACTTGTTTAAGGAACTGAATGTGTTTCTGAGGCCCTTATCTCTTGATTTCATGCTACTGCCAACCCCTCTGCCCTCCAGGTGTTAATTTCCCACTCTTTGCAAAAATATGAGCACAGGTGATACCCTGGGTTTTAAAAATAAGGAGCTCCTGGGTGGCAGAGGGTGTGTTACTGCAACCCTGAACATCCCTTCTCAGCCCTTCACTTGCCCTGGGATAACTTAATCTTCACCTTGGTAACTGGTGCAGTGGTTACTGGGAAAGGATATTTGGCAAGCTTGAAAACAGGGAAAGGAAGCTGGATGAGGGCGTACATAGCCTCATACTCTCGGAGGTATTAAACATTGGCTCAAAAATACCTACCTGGGCACTGAGCCCTATAAACTGTCTCCCAAAGCTTACAAAGATAAACATGCACTGGCAACGGACCTTTCCTCCAGCATCCCTGGGAAAGGGGTGGGGACCTGCATGTTGGAGGAGGGAGGTGGGGGCTAATGTGGGGAAAGGTGCTGGTTTACATGCAGAACCACTTGAAATGCCTTTCTTTGAGATCTTCCCCCTTAGTCCACCCATGTTCCTTCCTCAGCCTGGAGAAAGCTCTGGGAAGTGCTGGAGCAGGAAGATCTGGCTCCTCACACGGGGCAGGCTCTCCTCCCCAGCAACTACAGCGCTCTATGCCAGCTCTCCTGAACCTCCCACAAGGTATTGAAAAGCAACAGCAGACAGCAGGCTCTCTACAGCTTGCTATATTTAACTGCAGACCTCTATGCACTCTCCTCCCTTTCCGCTCCTCTAGAAGAGCCACACAGGAACACGGGGAATGAGAGCTTCTCCTCGTTGCTGTCGCAAGCCTGAAGCCTGGGTTTGCTCACGCTGCCTCCGCTCCGGGGCTCCTGCGGTGCTGCGTGTGCGATAAAACCCCTCAGAGCGTACACAGGAGGAGGAAGGGAACACTTTTGTTTCTCCGTCCCAAGAACTGAAGGTACTAAACCTTAATACTTGGAAATCAGCAACTGCCAAGAACAAGTTCCCCACCCATCCATCCACCCTTAAGCTTTGAAGTGCTTTCTTTCTGGCTTTACCTTGGCACGCTGGCCAAATAAGTCACAAGTTTCCGAAGGTCTTCCTGCCTTATTCTGTCGTGATTGCTGCGGGCTGGGAAGGTCAAGACAGGACCACCTCGTTTATCACGGCCACCTGTGGAAAATAAAGGATTGTTAGAAAATCAGGCAGGAAGCACACGTCAAAAAAACTATGTGCACTGAATTGATAAACATAAATTACAGCACATTCAAGAGCCCATGCACTCTTTGTAGCTTTCAGGCTTGCCTAATTGAGGAAGACGTGCTTGCATTTGCTGGAGCTCCAGAGGGGAAATAACCAAATAAATAAAAAAAAACAAAAACAAACCACAACACAAGGAAAATTGCTACTAGCATTTCTTTTGACTTTCACCTAATCTCATCAAATCTAATATAACGGCCAATCCAAGCAAGCAACACTAATGAAATCCTATGGTGGGGATAGTTTTAAACTGCTCACCACCAAGAAAGTGAAAGTATTTTTCACTGTTACTCAGTGTGTTGCACCGTTCATTGCCAGATAGTTTATGACATCCCGCCAGTTAGAACCGATGTATCCCAGTAATGTTTATGTAGTAAGACATTCTAATCTCTCTGGCAATTCATTAGAATTTGAAATTTTGATTACGAGTTCATGCTCCTATGCTTTCTATTTAGAGAGTGTTGTTGGCAACTGGAATGACTCTTAGTTTGGTTTTTTTTCCTGTAGCTTTTCTGTCTTAAAATCCACTCCTCTTAAACTGCCAGTGTCTGGCACTTCATCTATTACAGTAATTGTCAAAAGGCTTAGCCATAAAAGAGTGACTCTAACATGAAGTAAACAATCGCAAATACAGGGGTGAATACAATCTATTCTATAGCACCATATTTTATTCTCTGTTTGAATAAAGTTTAATAAGCTTGGAACTGAAATCTAGTTCCTCTCTCAATGATTAGTTCTTTCTTTACGAATTATCACAGGATTTTTTCAGGAACTGTGTTTTGTTAGATACATGTTTGCACTCTTATCTAGGAAAAAAGTCATAGTAAAACTACAGTTCAAACAGGTAGCAGAGAACTGCAAGGACCTTGCAAATAAACTGTAAAAATGCAGATAAGTTCCAATAGGAAGTATAATCCCTTCAACAGAAATATCACTTCTGAGAAAGGAATATCACGTGCTTCTCTGAACTAATTTACCTGGCCAACAAGGAGAAAAAGCTACACAATGACATGCACATCTCCAGCACCGATCCATGCTGCGTTCTCTCATGCAGAACATAGGATGCCCATACTCTATGGGGTTATGCCTTCTGCAGGGCTCCTAAACACCCTAAGAGGGTCTGCTGTAAGAGTAGGACCAGCATGAAAGCACATGTGCACTTGGGAAACCAGTATGCTGGACCACTATAGGACAAAGAATTGCTCTGGTTAGAATTTAGATCAGGAATCGAAATGGTGCCTCATATGGCAGGACTTCCTGCAGATGGGCAAACCAGAAACCAAACTGATAAGACACACACGTACCCCCCAAGGCTCAGATTTTCCAGCTGGTCCTGCCTCCAGATCAGAGAAGCCACTTGTAGATCCAGCTCTCCTCTGACAACACATCCCCTGCCCATTTTATTCTGAAACTCCATTCAGTTGATGCTACAATAGGTACAAGCTCACCTTCTAGCACAAAGTAACCAAAGTCAAACAGAAGCAGCTAAAAATAGCAATGTTGTTACTATATATACATTTTTAAAAATATATTTTTAAATTGCTAAGTCCTGTCTAAAGAGTTTGTACAAGTCAAAGTCTCTTACATAAACTTGTTCTATACAGCTAGAGGTGCCAGTGTTACCCTGTGTTATAGATCACCAGCCATAAAATTCCCATAGTTTTCAATGGATGCTGTATAGCTTAAGGGCTGCATCGTGCAACTTTCCAGTGGAGCCATGTCTGATTTCCCCAGGGGTGCAAATGGAGAGCCAAACAAGAGATGCCAACTTCATTTTGAGCCCTTGTACAGCCAGGAGTACATATGGATACAAAAACTGACCTGCCTAATCTCCACCCGAATCTCTGTGCTTGATGGTTGCCTTTGGCTTCACAACCTGAATGTGAGGAAGATCCATGGGAATTTGGTCTCACCTTGGCTGATCCACACCTCTACCACATAGCATGAGAATGGGGGTGTAATGTAACAAGGATTCAATTTACAAGGAAGTAATCTCATTTTTATTTTCAGACCTATATACGCATTACAAAAATTTCCTCATTTTAAGCACATTCTCCCTTTCTTGAGACTATTTCACACAGAGTAACAATGCCAAAACTATTATATCATGCTTGATGGGTCCAACAGAAAAAAAAAGCCAGCCTATAGAATGGCAAACTGATGTAGTAACTAAAGCTGGAGGGAAATATTTTTTCAACACAGGAAGCTTTTCAAGGTTTTGAAACATTTCCTGTCATATCAAGATGTAACCAAGGCTTTCAAAAGCTTCCAGATATTCATTAAAGCAGAGACCTGAACTTGAATTGCATCCCAGAAGAACACGCTACCCACTACTCAGTAAGGCTCTGTCTCTTCCTCCATTCCCAATTATTTAAATATTTCTACAGAGCGGAAAAGCCCTAAAAGGAGACATCCAAGCCCACAGTTATGATCCTCTCCCAGGATATGAAACACCCGAGAAGGGCCATGAGCCCAGCAGCCCTGATTACTCTGATACTGCCCATTCACCTCAGCTTATAAACTAAAAATTGTGTTTCTGGCCAGGAACCCTATTTCCATCTACAGTTTCTGCAAAGAAAAAAATTATCTGGTAGGTTGAAAAACTTAAATCGGAAAATTCGTGACCCTTTTACTAACAGTAACACAAGGATTTCAGCTACAGAAAAGGAAACAAGGTCTAGAACATTCCTGTCCTGTCTATGCTTCAGGTTAAATGTTGTCCCTCAACAGTACATCTAAACTGTCCTCAGGGGAGCAGGATAAATGAGGATCTAGTGCAGCCAGAAGTTTTCCAGGACAGACCGGAGAAAATGGGCTAATTGTCATTGGAGAAGGACTGTTACATGATGACCCAGTTGGAGTCATCTAGACGATAGAAGGATAAGTAAGTGCCTGGACCGATTCCTTGTAGTCCTGTGGCACAGAAGAACAAGGAGACATGGGGCAAATCTCAAGAAATGTAAGGTTTAGAAACAAATATTTCTCATCTGTGATAAAAGTATTATTCTATGCTTTGAGCAATAGGATGAAATTATTATTACAACTGCATTGTACATATTAAAATCCTTCACCTGTTTCCAAATTATTCATGAGCAATCCCTAATTTTTATGAATGTCTGCATAATTTAAAATCTTATGAAGGCCCTATATGAAGAAAAGTCAGGTTTCTTCCACAGCAAACCATGTTTAATTCACCATAAGATTTGCAGAGTTAAACTGTGGTTTAATTTCTTAAATTCTAATAACACGTATCTTTTCCATTGCAGTTCAGTACAACAAATCTCAGCCTTTCTAGGCAGACTAAATGGGAAATTACCACCAGTGAACTTTAGATAACATATTAGGACCCTCATCTCCTCTAATGGAGGCTCCAGACAGGTAGCAACAGCCACTTCTTTATTATTATCACATTTTTTAATGAGGGGAATAGTGAAGTACAGAGACGGGGAGAAATTCATCTCAGATCCCACAGCAAGTTGCTTGAAGAACCAAGAGCAGAAATGATTTCTGACTCTTAGTCAGAGCTAAATGTCTGCTTCATGTGCTGCTTCAGTCTAGTGTCAGAGCTTCATGGTGCTTAGGCTAAAAGTCAGCAACTAAGAACACAGAAACTCTGTCTCTGCTTGTTATTAATCCATCCAAGGAGGCTAATCTTAGCCCATGTCAGCTGTGATCTCCACACCAATTTTACACGCACAATCTTCAGAGAACTACCCAGCATATTGTTTTAAAAGAAAATAAAAAATGGAAGGAAGAAAGGAGTCTCAATTGCTCTAATCAATATGTCCCATCTCCTGCCTCCCACTGGGCTCAGAGACATGGGATGCAATAATCAAACATGTCATCAGGTTTGCAAATTACAGTTATTAAATGCTAAAACAAACAGCTGATAATTTCTAATTGTTTTTCAAGGTGGGCTTTCATGGGCTTTGCTCTGATTTAGAGAGGCAAACAGATGGTCTAGCTGTTAGTGCTCTGGAAAAAGGAGTCAGAAAAACACATGTTCTTCAGGGCACAAAGTACACTGAGAACAAATATTTAGCCTTATATGTCTTGCATTCCTCCTACAAAATCCTTTGTTGATGGCCTTGCATGTCAGTAGTTTGTTTGCCGGATCTTCCCATCTCCCTTTCTTCTAGGCTTTACTAAAAGCATTAATAAATTCAGCATTTGTTCCCAGAAGTAGGATTACATCATTTTTCCTCCACAAATCATACAGGGGGTATTGCAGTGATGGCACAAGGCAGCGTGATGCATACCACATGAAAAGAAAACATTAAAGAAACCTCAAAAAACCCGTGCAGAAGCAGACAGCAATGTGAGTGACCTTTTGATGACCACTTTCTGGTTAATCCTGCAACCAAGAGAAAAGGGACTCCAGCCATAGGATCCCTGCCCTGGCAGCTGCCTAAAGTGACATCTTAACCCTCTCAGAGGTGGGCCCAAATGCTTCTGCCTACAATAGGCTCCAACTGCCCACAGGTAAATCAAGATGTTGGCCAACCCAGAGAGTTATTAATGTGAACTCTGTGCTAGAGTCTTCACAATGTCAATTCCTGAGGCACATCTATTCCTGATAATACACAAAAAGATGAAATTCTAGCTTTTCTTAGTCCTGTTTAGGACAGGAAATTATCAGTTTCCTTTAATATAGACTTATATAAAAGAGATAATTATTTTCTCAACCTCTGTTTACAAGCTGCATCTCTAGAGTTCTATCAGCCATTCCACTGCGATACTTACCTGCTTATATTTATCTATATTTGAGGGATTCAAGCTCTCTGCTTCGTTTTTGCACCCTCTTTATAAGCATGAATTCAGAAGGATTAACCATAGACACAAACAAGTGTGAATACATATTCCAAGTATGTTGTCTAACTTCCTGCAGCACATCAGCAAGGGAGACAGGAGTAGGACACAGTGTCTCTGGCCTCCATTCAGATGTCTACTGCCGTTCAAACGAATGTGCTGCTTCATCTGACCTCTGCAGACCATAAGCTGATGGATTTTGGTGTTGCAGACTCTGCTGAGTTTACAAGTGAGTTTCCAGAGGAGCTGAAATACTCCTCAAAAGGTGTTTCAGTCCAAAACACAGAGAAAAAAATGAATGATAATGAAGAGAACTATGAGACTGAACAAGCTCAGCTGACGTCAGGCGCCTTGATAAAATGACAAATAATACACTCTGGATTTCTAAGTCTAATTGACAGACTTCCTAAGAAAGCAAAATACCAAAGAATTAGTATCCAAAGTACTCCTTTCCCTGCCACAGCTGAGCTCTGTAAGACCCTACACGCTACCACATCTCCTTGAATATACCTCTATGCTAAAACTCCTCCAGCTTCAAAAGGGACTAAGTTGTTGTAAGGGTCATATATAGGATTATCTGTATATGGCCACCTTCAAATTCAGTTGGTTCCAAAGCAGGTGATTCTAATGCAACATTGATGGAAATTTAAGCTTCCAGAACAAGTCCACCTGCAAATCAACACAGCTGCAATGTAGTCACCAGTACCTGATCCTCCAGAGTGCAGCATCCCACATCCCAGAGTCAAGTGCCTGAATCAAATCCTAATGGACAACACTTGCAACATTACATTTAGGGTTAATGAATCCAAAACCAAGGTTCTGTGTTCCCACCAGATCTCTTGGCAAAGCAGATCAGAGTACTCAGTGTAGATGGGATATTCAGTGCAGTGCCTGTTTTCCACCTGGTGAATTTGTTCCACAACTTCCCAGAACCACTGCATGGGTTTGAACAGACCATCTGTTGTGGACTGTAATACACCTTCATGGATTTATGCAAGTATTTTTAGGTATTTCTTTGATTTTGAATGTTTACTTGTCAAGAAGCCACCGGGAAAATTTTCTTATTTCCCACTGAGAAAGTTATTGCTCCAGCAAAGCAAAACTAAGGACACGTGAGGCTCATAAAAACAGAGGAAGAGCTGTTTTGTGTGGAAAGCAAAACTTCCACGGAGTGTCCAGAGGAGCCCATTTCTTTCTCTGGTATGCTGTGATGTACCAAGGGAGCACCAGAACCCATTCTCCTCAGCGCTGCCCCCTATAGCTGTAAACCTCGCTGCCTTTTGCTCCAGCTGCAAAGTAATTCTTTTTATCTCATCTTCTCTATCACAGGTATATGGGAACAGCTATATATGTTTAAAAAAACCCAACAAAACAACAAAAACAACAGAGAAACTGAAAAAACAAACCCCTAATCTTCTAAAACAGAATACCCCACTGCACATCCTCTTGCCCCAGGAAAAGGGAAGGGAACTAAACAGCATGTGGGGATGCCAGTCACGTTGATGATGGTGGCACCAACAGGCACTCTGAACTCATGCCACTGGGCACAATGTTGGAAGTTCTTCTGTACAGAACAAGAAGAAACAAACAGAGGTCATATTCACCCTGATTACTGTTTGTCTTCCTGATTCAAAATGAGCACAGAGAAACGGCAATGACAACATTTCTAATGTTCATCAGCAAAGTGAAATGTGTGATAAACTGATTTAGTCTAACTGGCTGCTCAGGATTGCCACATCCCCACCAGGTAAGACCCTGACAGCTACAGCCAAGTAGAGGATCCTGCCAATTAATGAAAGTTCAGGGGAGAGTTCAAGCTATTGGCCTCACATAATTGCTATCAGGAAGTCTTTTTCCTCTCTGGTTTTAAGAAGAAATTCAGCCTAGAGCTGGAAAACACTGTTGGATGAAAATGTTTCTGAAACTGCACATTCCAGCGAAGTACTTCCATTTCAAATAGCCTATATTTTCCTAGCAAAAAAATATTAAAAATCCCAAGCATTGCTAATGCAGAGAGGATGTCCAGTTGTGAATTTCAGTGCTTCTTTTCAGTTAAAATTGATGTCTTAGGAAAAAAAAACATAAGCCCTCGAACCAAAGCACTTTCACAGAAATAAGGAAGTTTTCAGAGGTGATGAGTCTCATTAGCAGGACAGAAAAGCATACCTTACTACAAAATGACCAGAATGGTTGGTTGTTATTGTATTAATTATCTCAGGTGCTATAGTCATCTTCCCTGGCTCCTTATACTGATTTATAAGCTCCTAGCCTTGATTTCTTCATCAGAACAACTCTCAACTGTCTGCATAAATGAAGACAAGACCTTTGCTGAGATACATATGGAGCTCACTGTGTCTTTAAGGACAAGAAAACCCTGTGAGTTGGAACAGGATAGGATGTATACAGGCATTCTTGCTTCACAGGCTCAGTTCCTTCCTTTTACTGTTATTTTGAAAGTCTCTACCATTAATTAAGAAGCTATACCTATGTGACAGGATGCAGGGATCCATAAACCAGGAGGTGGTCAGAGTCCAGTGCGTTTGGATGATACTCGGTCAATGACTTGTGCTCCCACAAGTTCTTGCCAGTCTTTTTGGATAGAAATTTTCATTGGTTTGACTTTTTTGCCCAGTTTTGTAAGGCACTCGACCCTTTCTGCTTCTCCACAAGATAACACAGGTTGCATCACTATTCTCACACATGCTCATTCAGGAAGTAAATAAAGGAGAAATCTCCCTGCTCTAAGAAGACACTTTCTTTGTCAAGCTGCTGGTGTCTGAGCACCAGGACAGTACGTGCTGGCAGTAACTAGACATTCTCCACAGAAATTGTTTCATTTAGTCCATGGCTATGGTTAAAACATCTGGAAAGAAATACGGCAACTGATTCTTCGCACTACATTTAAAACCTGTAAATGAAATCAGAAATCCCAGGCAACATTTTGATTTCTGCTTTAACCTTAGAGTCCCGATGAGGATATCTAAACAGCCCCTATAGGTAAAAGCTCTTCAGCTCTTCTTTATCCTCAAAAATGACCTAGCACTTGAAAAACAAAAGGAAAAAAACTAACTGCAAAAATTAAAAAAAACACAGCAAGCTCAGACCTCATCAAAAGACCTGGAAACTTTACAGTCTAAACTTCCTTGTTTTTTTCTTCAAAGAAAAGTCTGCATCAATTCAGCAGCAAATTCTAGATGAAAGCACAATGGCCCCAAAACACTAGGAAAATTCAATAGGCAAGCAATGCTATGTTTTTCTAATAGCGTATTTCCTCTTTTTACCATTTCTGTTGATTTCAAACCATATCAGGGAATGTTATAAAATGCAATATATTCTTCTGATACAAAATATAGAAGAATTGTTGATGTTTCATTTGAAATGTCCATTCCAGAAGAAGAGAAGAATGGATGCTTTATATTTAAATCAAAACTTTCCGTGCAAATACTAAATATTTCATTTTTGAATGGTGTAAACATTTCTGTTAGTTCAATTCCCAAGCCAATACAAATTCCAGTGTCCACAAATCAGTGTTTGAGACCCCTGACAACAGGATATGAACTATTCCAGTACCCAGAGGGCCCTGGGCTCTCATTTCAACCTTTTCTCTGAAGAATAAAGTGCATCCATCGCAGAAAGAGAAAAAACATATCCCTCCACATGTGGTCCTGTGTACCTCTGGCACTAAGTGGCCTGTAATGTCTTCAGACAAGTTTTTGGGAAGGTCAGCGTCTTCTCCTCTGAGCCTTCCACTTCGATTCATCCTGCTGGCCAAAATTTAGTGAAACCTAACTGCAAAGTTGTCCTTTCATCTGATCTATTCACACTGAAATTCCTCCTCTGAAAGACCTTTCAGGAAATCTTTCTCCGTTTTTCCTTCAGGCGCTCAGCCAGGCTCAGAGATTGCTGTGACCCAGCTCTTGCAGCTGCTCCTGAGACATTTCGGGTTGGGGACAGCGGGCTTTTGAAGAATGGAGATGGTTGACCTGTTACCTCATCCACTTCTCTGTGCTCTGGACCTTTTGCTGCCCAAAGTCCTGCTTTGCTGAACACATGTTGGGAGCTCAGCTTGTCACAGCTGCAGCAGCTCACCGGCTTATTACACCCTTCTGCCTTTTGCTGTTGATTCCTCCGTGCTCAACCACCTTCTCAGAAACCTGCCCAGCCTCCTTTTGTACTCCTGCCTCGGCAGACGAGCAGACAGTACCTGGGTGACAGGAAGGAGCCCACGCGCTGTCGTTCTTCTGAGCCCTCCAGGGAATGGGAAGTGCCAGGAAGGATCCTGAGAAATTCTTTTGGGTGGGACGTGGGGAAAGGGCAAATGCTTTCGAGTGAGACCTACAGCATTAGTCAACTAACAAGCTTTTCATAGAGTAAGTGTATGAATAGCTTCATGCACAGAAAAGGAACACACTAACACGCTTGCCTCCCTCTCTGAGAGCCTCATATGCTTCCCCCTGTATTGCACTGATCAATAGAAAATCTCCTATAAACATAATAAAGCAGCTGAACAACATCCTAAGTTAAACCACCCTTCTCAAACAGCATCTGTGTTTCCTAGAAAAGACTATAAGCCCAGCTTCCAAAATATTTCACCACCTCTGACTGAAAAAAACACCTAAAATAATCTACAACCTGTTTTATTTCCTTTCCTCTGTGCTCATCTCCTCCTCAAAATACAAAAATCAGTCTCTGGCCTGTAGCTCGCTCCCTAATGGCTCCCAAAGCCATTACACTGCTGGAAGCAACACGGTGAACCACCCAGGCAAAGCCAAGATTTTATTAGGATTTAGGCAACAAGGAGGCAGCCAAGGCCTTCTCCCCTGCCAACCCCCTACTTAATCTGCTTCACGAGGTCGGCGATGGAAGCAATCAGACGGTGACGTGCGGGATGCACCGCGCCGACGACTGCTCAGGCCATCTCTCTGCTCATGAGTGCCAGAATGGGATTTTCAGGTGCTGTTTAGACACACATACACATGAACTTCGCTCGGGTTCAGTCTAGCTCATACATGAGATCACTGGAAGAAATCAAGAAGCAGTTCCAGGAAAAAAAAAAATCCCAACATTATCCGCCCCTCAACTCTCCCGCGGCGCAGGGATGCGGATGCAGAGCCCCACGCCTGCTGCTCTGGCTGAGCCAACCGAGGGGAAGCGCCAGGCACAGAGCCCCAGACAGCATTTAGGCTGGATGAATCCATGCCCAGCTAGTTAGAGCTGTATTTCAACTCTGAAATTAAGTGTACTTCTGAAAGCTTGAGTGCTCCTCTGAGATTCTGTGCAGGCAGGCCCTGCTCTGGAGCAGGCGGCAGCCCCTGTCACTTCCCTGCCTCTTCTGCCCTGCATCTCTGTAGGGTCCAGGCATGGAGCATCCACCACACTGAAACACAAAGCATGGTCTAGCCCCTGCCTGAAGGAGATGGTTGTTTGCTGCAGTTTTCCTGTGGAATCACGGACTGAAAAATAAGCTGGTGAGCCACAGCAGATGAGAAGAGATATTTTCAGCAGAGATTTTTTTTGTATGTTTGCTGATAAATTCTGCTGGTGTAAGGAGAACCCTCTTGACAACTTTACTGTACTGTTATCGTTAAAATTAACTGTAGTATAAAACTCTGAAGAAGATCCAATAAAACTCTCCTTTTCCTCAAGGAAGCCAGATTACAAATGCAATGTGCTCCCAGAATCTGTACTAACTACAGAGCAAGGTTTTTTTTTTTAATGTTGCAAAGTCCAGCTATTTGATTTTCCTGTTTTGGCAAGAATTTTCACTTCTGTGCTCAATGGATACTCTGGGAAATTACTCAATTTTAATTAAAAGAATGTAGCCATCAGTTGAAGTGCTCAAACCCCTTTCTTAACCAGCTTTACACAGGGGAAGATTGGGCAGTACTTAAACTCTGGGATGGAGGGTGATGCTGGGGCTGTTGCAGTTAAGACACTAGCAGCTCACAGCATTCTATCTGCAAAGGTCTCTGACAATTGCTGTCCAGAGTCATTGCATTTGGAGACCATGGAGAGGAGGTATATATCCTAGGACTGCTATCTCACTGGCTGTGTCAGGAACAAACCCGTTTTGAGCAGACACAAGGCTGGAGGCTGGTGAGTCTACGAGGAGCAAGCTGCCCCTTGCCTGCAGCGAATCGTGATGAGAAACCCTGGGGGATCGTGTTGGCGCTGGTTGTTTAATGCCCCCCACCAAGGCAAGCTTGGCCTGGGACAGCATCTAATGAGCTGATGATTTGGTGTGAGACCCTCTGGCTCAGAGCTTAAGGCACCGTCAGTGGAAGGGCTGTATAAACGATCCAGACAGGTTGTCATTATTAAATATTCCATGAATTACCAAATGATCCTGCAGTCATTTCCATGCGAAGCAACAGCAGGAGCCAAGAACTAAATTCCAGTACAGTCCCTGCATAAATTCCTCCCTTTCACTTGCCCAGAGTGCCCGGTTCAGCTTTGTGTCACAAACAAGTCTGCAGGTACGCTGTGTTTTTATGGTTATGTTCCCCTCTTTGGAACAGTGAAAGACAACAACCATGTAAAACTTTCCAGGACATTCAGAATGAGACACCAGTGCACGGTCAAGTAGTCCTGCATGTGATTACTGTTGGAATAGTTTTGGGTTTTCACAGGAGGCTTTTGGTGTCTCACAAACTTTCCTCAAAATCCTGGATTTTCACGTCATTGGTCAGAAGGTTTAGGACATATAGAGCCACAAATAGTTTGCCCAAGACACTTCTGGACTCATGATTCCTGGACCATTTAACTGTTGCTGCGTAGGATAATGCCTCACACCAACCATTGTCAAGGCAAAAGCTTTTCCTGCCTGGCCAGGCATCTCCATGACTCGGCAGGGTGACGAGCCACATCCTCCCAGGCCCCACTCCAGCACCCAGGGGCCAGCCATGGAGGAAGAGTCGGGGCACCCAACGGCCTTGCTGCTATTCCCCTCCTCTCTGCAGTCAGCCATACTGCGGAGATGAAGGAAACTAAAAGCTATACGCTGCAGACAAAGGGGATGGCTATTTTTGATGCAGGTTTTCTCATTGCAAGAGGGAAGATCACCAAAAGCAGCCTAAATGGTTTGCAATTATCAGAGACACTGGCACTGGAAATACCCTGCTTTTAGGCTGCCAGTTTGAGTGACTTCATGAAAGACTGTGATCGCTTCAGACTTTCTCTTCCCCCTCTCCCTGACAAGTTGTAATTCACGCCAGAAACAATACCATCCAAGCTATTCTCAAAGCCTTTTCTATATTGTCTAGTCCTCATCCACCCCCAGGTCCTTGAGATTTGTCTCCTGAATGAAGGCTGTAAATCCTTGTACAGGATGGCAGGAGATATTTCATCATCTGAGTTATTATGTAAATGCAGCATCAACGGTACTTTTAACTGCAAGTTGATTGGTATTGCAAATAAAACGCTAGTGATTTATGGGTCTGAGTGCTTCTTACAAATAGGAATTAATTCTATTCTCTGACCTTGAACCCAGAGCAGGATCCCTGAATTATTCTAAATGGTGAGATAGCAGAGGTCTGGGCTGGAGCTGAGAAGCTGCATTTCATCCCACCTGTGCTGCCCTTTTACCTGTTTCTCAGAATACAAAGAAAATCAACATGGGCCATTTTCCAATGGTGAGAGCTGGATAGCCCTGTTCCACATACAGCCCTTTTCTTAGCAGAAGAGCTAATTTAAGTACTACCAATTCCAAACATAAAACTGGTCTCTCAAGACTCTGCAGCACCATAGTGACCAGGATTCTGCAGGCAGTGCTCATGCTGGGCTGGAGGGATTCAGAAAAGATGTGCTCACCTGACACGAAGGCCACTTTCTCCTTCAGTATAGGAAGGACATCAGCAGCTTTTAAACCATCATTTCGAAAAGAACCTGCAAAACAGAGGAAAACGGGAAAGCCACATTAGAAGAGAGTATGTCCTTGCTCCCAGCTTCACAGACACACCACGTTTCTCAAAATCAGATTGGAGAGTCTATAAATTACATAAAAGCACCAAGAAACAGACCCTAATGGCTGATACACAAACAGCATTCACATCAATAGAGGTATTTGTAAAAAGAAAACACAGAGAATCAGCTCATCACTTTATCCTTCAGAAATTCTGAAAGGTTGACAAATTTCCCAACAACCAACCAGATTTACCCCCCTGCCTTTTTCGCAGACTACACTATCAAGCATGGGAGATGCCCAGCTTGCCCATCAAGGCAGGAGCCTTCTCCCATCACTGTTTTGAATACAGTCCAGTCAAAATTACCGGGAACATTACAGCACATACACAGCTATTTAGCATCAGCCCTTGAGACAGATTTGCACAGAGGCTGGCTTTAAAAAGGCTTTTCCCCTTTCCCCCTTTCTGTTCCACACAGCACAGCTGGAGATGGAACGGGTCAAGGTGGGGACTGTGCTCAGAGGGAGGACATGCTCCTTACAAGCCAGCCAAAGTTTTCCCTAGATAAGGAGTGGTTTGAAGCCACAGCGCACCCTCATGTATTTGTGCTGTTTAATTACATGTTAAATATATCTGCACAGACCATTTGCCTTCCCTGCAGTGCCAAATTATTTTATGTCTCCTGAAAGTTCACCAAAAAATCCCAGATCTTTACTCTCCTAGAAGCCTTAGGAAAAGAACTGCTGATGGTTTCAGCCAGCAGCAGCATCTTCCTGTTTTGCAAAAGACCAGCAGTGACAGATCACGCCACAGCAGGCACTATTCCATCAGCACTATTGCAAAACAAAAGATGGATTTGAAGGACACCTTTGCCATCGCTCCGAAAAATAACTCATCCATCACTGGGTAGTGAATACCCATCATGAGTGATCTTCAATATGGCCTTACACCTATTCCAGCTCTTCAAAGAGTACAACACATTTGAAACCCTGTATTCTTACTGCCTTTCATAGGCAGGCAGCAAACAGTGTTCTTCTGAGGTGGTACTGGGGCAAGAGAGTCCTCTCACTCAGCAGCTTTCTTGACTGACTAGAAACTGAGCGGTATTGGTTCAGCCATCACACCTTCCTTACCAAACACAGCAGATGACACCTGACCATCTGGGTCCAAAAGTGGGAATGGGGATAAAAGCTCTCCCCTTAAATTGTCATCTATTTCTTCCATCATGCATCCTGAAGAGGTACAGTGGTTCGATCCAGACACATGGAACAAATAGGATGAAGACCATAACAGCCATTATCACCTGCAGCAGCAGGTGACTGTCTTGTACAGGCAAATACACCCCTCACCAGTGACTAATGGCTACAACTATCTCTCTGTGTCCCCACATGCTCTCGGGTATCACCTCTGTGACACTCAGTTCCAGAAGACGAGCAAGCCCACCAGCTGAGCCTACACTCATGAAAATCTGCACACAAAGGAGTGAGGTAATTCAATGCAAGGCCAAGACCAAGGCAACTGCAATTTGCACAAGCACTGGAGCGCGGTCCTGAGAGACCCCTAATGAGTGCTTTTTGTCAGTAAAGTGTTTTGGGACCAGGGAAACTAGTCCTGGTTGCTGAACTGTTTTTGTGTTCAAGTAAGCAGGACTTTGTGCACTCTGTGTTAAATACACAAGGCTTTGCTATTAACTTATCCTCTTAACAAGAATAACCTCTCAGATCCCAGGCTGTTGTTAGCTCTCACATCAAAACTAGGAACTGTTCAGCCACAGGCAATGTTTGGAATTTAAGCAGCTTTGTATATATGTATCTCATCCAACCGTGAAGCAAACAAGAACAGCCAATGTGGCAGACACATCACAATGGCTTGAAGACACCAGAGTATTGGGCCAAATTTCTCCAGCTGCAAGATCAGCAGTGTCAGTGCAAGTTGAGTTTTGGCCAATATTTGTTAAATTTGTCAGGGAAACAGCAAAGTCAATTCTGAGGCACTTAACTATGCAGTAGACATTATACAACTAAAGTCTTAGTGAATATTACCAAAAAATATCAGTGAGTGCAGTATTCGTATATGTAAAACACATATTAAGAACTTCATAGCCAGAGCTTACCATACTGAGGGCTGAAATACAATTTAAAATACCTTCCCACAAGAAGGACTGCATCCCACTGAATTAATATGCATGGAGACCAGTAGAAAAATATATGACTTTTAAAGATGGTCACCTCCTGAATTCCAGCAGGGCAGGCTGCAGGCAAGGGGCTCACTGTTAACAGCTCCCATGTCCTGACTGTGCACAGGAGAGACAAGAAAAGACACAAATGGGGCCAGTGCTACCAGCAGGGGTTTTCACCTTTCTCACCATCCCCCAGGACAGGTCAGTCATGCTGCAAAATGATAAATGAATTAGAAAACTGTGAGCTCTCCTACAGCCAAAGAATCAACAAAAACTCTCAAGAGCTGCAAAACTTCCCTTGGGATGCTCCTGAAGGTAGATCAGTGACTAAAGCAATGCCCTCGCTCTGGGTGATGTATGTGATCACCCAAGTGGCAGCTCATGACCCACAAATGAGGCCAAGGCCATGGCTACTGCTTTCAGAGGTCACTCCAGCCCTTGACAAAATCCTTGTGTTAGCAGCTACATCTCAGAGCCTGCTGTCAGGTTTTCCAGTGAGGGCTGGGGGAAGGGATGCATAAATGGGAAAACCAATGCAGCAACAAGAGCTCCAAAAGCAACAGCAAATCTGTCTCCAGGAGCGCCCAGGGCAGCAATGATGCATTCCCCAGTTCATAAGTTATTACAAGCATACCCCTAATAATGTTCATTTTCATCCAATTCCCCAGCTGTTTCTAATACATTTGCTTTGTTTGTTTGCGTGCTGGATCCAAAGACATATCTGCATAGGACCATCTAATTTTTGCTGCAGAGCCCCAGGTATACAACCATCTAGCCTGTTTGTTACTAGACGATGACGAAGGGTGTACTTTGTACCCTGTCTTACCTCTCTCCTATCCCTGTAAGACCTAAACCCTTCTGTGGCTGGACAGAGAAGGACAGACAGGTGAAGGAAGAGCAGGCTGAACACTGAGCCATCTTGCCCACTGGTTTGCTGATTCACCATCATCATAACCATGGGTCTCCACAACAGCACCCCTCTCGCCTTTCTACCAGCAAGTCTCCCCATTGTCTGCAAAGAAGCTTAAGCATTGCAATCACCTCTACCAAAAGAGAGGCACAGGGAGCACGGTGCCAGGTTCCAGTCACCCTGCAGCCCCTTACACCTCTATCACGTCCTGGCTTAGTGTGCTATCCGCATAGCGCAATGACTATCCACAAACTTTTATTGCTCCAACTCCACGAGAAGAAAACACCACACCTGCAGGAGCAGCTGACAGAATAATGCATTTTTGTAAATTTGGAAGCACTGAAAAATTAAAGAAGTGGATCCTCATCATGGCTGAGTCATGTTTCAGGGCAGAGCAGCGTTGCACGTGCACAGGTCATCCCCTAGCAGAGATTCCCGTCGCAGCAGAAGCAACTCACAGTCTTAGGTGAGATGCTGTAATGAGAAGCCACCTGAGCGAGATAGGAAGCTTAAGACATGCTTCCACATTAAATGCAGCAAACCTGAAATTGAGAAAAGAAAATTCTTTTTTCCCCTGCACAAATGCCCCAGTTGGCTGGAGGAACTTGCTGCTGCAGGACGTGGTCAGCAGCTCAAGGGGCTTCCCAAAGGGGATATAGATCTGCAAACAACAAACGTCACCAGGGAACTGTAAAGATTATAAAATAAGCAAGAGTTTTGGAAGGAATATAAGCCTACAGATTTTGGCATGAAAGCCAAACTCAAACACTTGGAGTGAAATATAAATTATCCCTGGAGAGAGCCCTGCAGGCTTTAAGATTTCTTTCTCTAAGCCGAGTGCAGGGCCTCTGTTGGAGACACTGTCTTGGGCTAGATGGACCAATGGTCTGCTCCAGAGTGGCTTTTCCTAGAAAAGCTTCAGTTCTAATCTGAAAAATGCAGCTCTTGACTTCAAATAAAGATCAGCTGCTGGAAACATGGAAACACTTTCTATACTTAAAAAAAAAAAGTATGCGTAGGCAAGAAGAAGGCCTCCTGTCAGAGCACTGCATGGGGCTTAATCACTTGGCTCCTGATGCTTTCAGCAGGAGTTGTTCATCCCAAGTCCCATGCAATGTTTGAGGAAAGGCAGCCCACATTCTCATAGTTCTCAGAACAGATTTGACTATTAAAAACTTTGGCATGAAATTTCTTTAACCAAACAAAACTGAACTCCTTGGGCTAAACCCATCCGTCGAGGAACTCTACTGGAGTCCAGGAGGCAACACTAGGATTAATCTGGTTCATATTGTTTCTTTCTTCTTCCCTCAGTAAAAGCCTCCCCTATATTTCTTCCCCCACCCCTGTTTCTTGGAGCACTTATCTCCTAGGTTTATCATATACTATTTGCCTTCCTACCTCTTCCCCCCCCTCAAAGTCTCAGTGGATTTTATGTTTGTTTGCAATAAGGTAGCATCTTGGCCTTCTACAACATACAAACAGAAGGGATATCTGATGTGAGCAGAGAGAGGCAGAACAATGGAGGTGTTATTATTCCCATTGTAGCCTTTGCAGGCTGAGACACAGAGAGATTGACTTGTCCAGTGTCAGACAGAAAGTTTGTGCAGAGCTGAACCCTCATTTCCCCAATGCTTTGACAATGCTTTTCTCAGACAGCCATCCCTTTGTTTTCTGGCAGAATATAATCCTCCTTTTTCTTCTCTTTACACTTCTTGCTTCCTCCTCCTGCCCTTCTCTCTCCATTATTCTTTCTTGCTGCGATTTTGCCTCACATATTTACTTTGTGTGTGTGCTAAATCCTTTTTAACCCTTTCCTCCCTTTCCTGCATGCTATTGTCTGCCCTCACAGGGCTGTGAGCCTTCTTCGTTTGATTTCTCTGACTTTCTACAAGCCATGGAGAGGGGCTTAGCTGAGGGCTCCCGGGGCCTTTGCCGCTGGGATTTTGCTGGCTCAGGCTTATTGGTTCAGAGGCAGAGAGGCCACAGCATGGCACAAGCATTTGGTTGAATAGAAGCAACATGTGCTCCAGACTAGTATTTTAGCACCATCTGCCAGAGATAAATAGGGCTGGACACTCTGCATCTGCTGATCACTCCTCTGTGGACAACAGCTTGATCCCTGGTGCAAAGAAAGGACATTTTAGTGCCCCGAGCCCCCTGGGAGCCTGCAAGGCTGCTCTCCTGCCACACTCCCCTGCTGCAGGCAGCAGAAGAGCAGAGGAAGGAAGGAAGGACTGAACTGAATTTAATCTAAAGGCAGCAACAGCCACAAAAACCACAAAATTAATCTGCAAATATCATTATCAACTATTATTGAAGATTAATCCAGACCTATATATTTCACTAACAGAGGTTATAATTCTCCTTGATAACCAATAAAAAGTAATACCTGGCCTCACAGGAAGCCTTTATAGTCCTAGGACTGCAGGTCAGATTGTGGCAGGAACAGGGTGAAAGGCAGGTTGGGCTAGCACCATAGTCCTGGGGCAAGGATGGCAGCTGTGCCCCTCCATCCTTGGTTCCCTTTCTCAAACAAGAACTTCTCACCCGGTGCGCCTGACACATCCGCACTAACTTACTAAACAAACGAGTGCAGTAAACACACTGTCTGCATCCAACATACCCTGAGCAGTAGACATGGCCACAGCATCCAACACTCATCTGGGGAGACCAGCAAAAGCTGGTCAGACATTGCTGATATTTTCCGTGGAAGCAGAGTTGGCATTGGCTGTATTTCTCACCCCATGCAGAGCCGGGGTTAGAGCTTGCTTTCAGCTCTGCAGTGGAAATGTAAATAATCCCTGGGACATTTGTAGACTTATGATGGCTTTCCTATGCCCCATATGAAGACCCACACAGCATTTAAGCTTGTGGTTGAGGTCCACTTATTTCTGCACATGTAAGTGTACATAAACACAGGGTTAGGCATACAGGTATGCATAGTGGGTTACAGGTACCTCATAGAGGATCCAACCATAAGTGAATTCTGCTGTGAATCCAGTATCTAGGGCTCCTGTCAGTCTTGCATAGAGTAAGTGGTTTTATGCCAGCAGATTTAGTGTGCAGACTGACACACAGACCCACACCACAGCCTCCAAAGCTGCAAGAACTGCAGACACCAAATAGATGGTCTGCACAGAAGACTAATCCCACTGCACCACAATCCAAGCACTTTATCCCAGCTGAGACAAAAGTTATACTCATTACGTTGCTGCATTTATTCTAAAATGAAAAGATGAATGTTGTTTTTATAAGTAATACTTAGGCTCAGTCCAAGACTAATATTATTTTCTCTCTGTTTCCTTATTCTGTCCTTCCTTTTATTAATTATATGCCACTACTGCTCACTGGAACATCCTTCTGGTCACAACTATTGGGTGGCAATACTACAGACTACCTCTGCTTCCAAGTTTTGCCAGTGCTTGTCAGGGTGTCCAGCTGCTTTTCTGCCCCCTCTGCACCGACACTGATTTCCCCTGCCTGAATCTCTGCAAAGGGACAACCACTGCCAGCACAGCCCCCTTTCCTCCCCTGCCTGTAACACCCAGAGAGGCAGGGCTGGGATTTGGGGGAGCTTGCTAATTGCTGAGATTGTTATTCCTTCCACGAGGCGCTTGGCAGCATCGAGCCTCCCAGCACAGCCTTTGAATGTCCACACATTCAAACAGTAGCCCCAGCTTGAAAACACGCCAAAGAATAGGCAAGGCTTCAAGAAAGATACAGCCGCTTGCAGCAAGCATGCAAATTCATTAGCCCCTGTGCACATGTGGCCTCTAATAAGCTGTGTTCAGCATCTCAAGCCTAAAACATCGCACCCTGTGCATTCCACCTAAGCCAACAGCCAGGCCTCGCCCTTTCATACGTGGCACAAAAAGCATTCAAAGCATCAGAAGGATGCTGAATTAATGCACAATCTGTGGAGAAGGCTCTGCATCATCTCCATCCATGGGGGATTTTATTCATTTCATTTTAAACATACACTAATAGAGATGCTAAGAGAATGCAATGACTGTGAGTCAATCTTCTATGCATTTACTTTTTATTTTCATCAGGACTTCAGAATCAGACTGAGATCTTTCAGCTCCTACCCCTAGAGAAATAATTAGACATTACAAGTAGCCCTGTGGATAGCACATCTGACTGCTAGTCAAAAGACTTGGCTCTATTTGTGGTTCTGCTCCGAAATTGCTTTGTGATCCTGAACAAGCTGTTTTAACTGCACTAGATCTTGGTTTTTCTTTCTACAGAAGGGAAATAATGACCGCCCCCATTAATAAAGCACAGCCAGGTCCACAGACCTTAAAAGCACCTTACAAACATGAATTAATTTTGTCTTAGAAATCCTTTCTGAGGCAGGGAACTGTTGCAGTGGACTTTTATAGATAGGCAAAACCAAAGTGCCAACAGTAGGAAAAGACTTGCTCTTGTGATCACAGAAAGGACTTTTTGGGCAGGAAAGGGAGACTTTAAGAGAGTTGGAAAAATTAGGTCATCTGACACAAAATCCTGTGCTTTATTTCTGAGTGTGCAAGGGATGGATGTGCTGTCCCAGAGGGAAATGAGTGTATTCAGCACCTTGAGCTTTTAGTCATTAAGTGTCTTGCTGTGGATTGCACTACACATCGGTGACCACCCAGATGTCTTTTATGGTGTTAATAAAAAGCTATGGGCCATTTGTAATCTGACATCACATTTTAGGCATGGCCATAGTTTCTACCCAAGCCTAGTGTGCATGAATATTTTCTTTTCATTTCGCTCCACTCTCAATTCCAATTGGATTCCTTATGGAAACATTTCTCAGAATTATATAAACCTGTAAAAAGTTTAGACCTGCTGATGGATTCCTGTAGGAAAGATGGAAGTCCTCTGTGAAGTTGCAGAGCTGGCTACTCAGGGTCCCCTTCTCTATTAAATTCTGTAGGTTAGAATAATTTCCTTTAACTGGCATTGGTTTAATCGACAGGCTTTTTCCAAAAAGCTGCAGTGGGGCATCTGCCAGCACCTGTCACGTGTCAGTGACGTGCTTAGGGCTTCCCATCCATCTCTCAGAAAGCTGCTCTCTCAGATCATGGAAGTCCCCAGCCTCCAGGAACTTCTCTGGGACAAAAAAATAAAATAAAATATCTAATTATGTACAACATTCAGGAGGCACTTTGCTGAAACGCCAGCCTTACAAAGGAACCATATGCCAGGGCCTCAAGTGTGCTTTGCAAACATCTGCCTCTCAGGGGGATTTCATGCCAGACAGTAAGAAAGCAACTTTAATTAGAGACCAATTGAGATCCTTGTCTCAAGGCCCGTGACTTCCCTAAAAAAGAAAAAAAATCACAACCAAACCAAACAATTGCATTTACCCCATGTTTAAAAACAATCTGTACATTATCTCTTTTAATGCAGAGTTCTCTTTGTAATTTTTCTGATGGGGTTCAATGTGTCCTTTCCAAATGGATGCTGGGGCAGACAAAGTTCCCGTTGCCGTCAGAAACATCCCTCCCAGGAAGGATGCACTTGTCTAGTGCAAGTGTCACAGCAGATTTTAAATTAGTCGTTCTTGATTGTAGTTCATCCAATATTCACAAACTAGTGCCTCACTATTAATTATGCTTACATTTCCCTCTGTCTCACCTCACCTCAAATCCCATCTGATCAGATATGTTTCTCCTTGGCTGATCCCCTTCGGTCCCTCTTTCTTTCTTTCTGCTAAGGATTATAATTTCAGCTTGCAACTAATGTGTCATCCTGTGAAGCTGATTTTTAAAAAAATGAACAAAATGAAAACCCAAACCTGCAGCTCCAAGGGGAGTTTTCCCTTCCCGTGCATGAATTCCCCAGTTAGGGATAAAGCTCTTGAAATGGGGCAGGCAAGTAGAAACTGTCCCTGCAGAATGTGGGAGAGCAGCCAAATCCCTGCCAGGATGGTAGAGGCTGTCCCCACCCCTGAGTGGGACACAGTTCATCCAGACTAGGCAGTCATGGGTCTCTGGGTGATGCACCCCCCCACAAAACCAGCAAAACCAAGGCAGCAAGAACAGCAGAAGGCAGCACATCCTGTGGGGGCACAGGGAACACTCAGGGGTTTCACTGTGATGCTGGGCTGCTCCGACAACAGCTCCCTGCAGCCCTTACCTGGAGAGTAGGATCTCCCTTCACACCCAACTCTTCTGCCCTTATTGCAGTTTCTCAGGATCTACTCTCTGCAAACCGATCTAAAATCCACCCCAGCCCACCAACAGGGACTGTGCATAACCCATTTGCAGCTGACTTCAGATTGCCCAGACATCTCTCACAAAGCAGCAAACTGTAAAACAGTGGTGGCAGCAGCTCCTTTGAGGGTCTCACAAGGAAATGCCCTGGGTGTAACAGCAATTGGTTTAACTTCCCCTAACAACATCCTAAATCTAAACAAGAGCAGGGTAAACATTTTACATACATCAGTGGGAAGGAGAAGGCAAGACACTGACAGGACTAAATAATTTATCTGCCTCTCTTATGGGTGCTGACATTTTTGACACACATTAAACATTAATGAAAATCATTTTATGGATGGCTGAGTCATGCCAGTCAATGCATAATCTCCTGCCTCTCCACCTGCCCCTTTCACCCTCATCTGGCTCCTATCGCAGAGCACAGCCACTTGTAACTCTGCCCCCTGAAAGAGGCCGGGGCTGCCCCAGATGCCAAAGAGCAGAGCGAAAGCACGGAGGGGGGATGGACAGACCCTAACAAACACACGGACAAGAACCGAACCCACTGAGCCCTAACCCCGCTGCTGTTAAATTCACAAACCTGCTGTTTTGTTAATTAGCTAACACGAGATGCTGTGAATCATTTTGGAAAGCAAATTACCTCCCTGATTTCTAAAAGCTTCCTAATGCAATTTTTTTAAACTTACTATTTTTTCTTCTCTCAATATATAAACACCAATTAAATTACTGCCTGCCTCTGTTTAATCTAATGTTAGCTTTCTCATATTTTCAGCCTCTCCCCAGTGCCAGTACAGCCCCCTTATGCCCAAATCTCTTTAGCATGCTAGTATAAATGTTTATAGCCCTGAGACTTACTGCTGTAAGAAGCTTGACATTTTTGTGGTAAAAACCTGCAATATTATTGTAATGTTGAATAGAAAAGGATCACCAATGGGTTGAAAATGCAGCTTTCCTTTAGTTTGTTCCAGCCAAGGATACATATAAAGAGATGACTGGGATTAAAACCTCACTCGCTGTCTGGATCTCTTCCTGGACAAGCAGTCCTTAAATTTGCTGAAATGATACTCACCAGAAGTTAGAGTTACACAAAGGGCACTGGGCAACCTTCAAAGACAGAGGATATGCATTTAATCTTTCTTACATATCCCATTAGACTGTGAGACTGGACGCCAAAGTTACCAGAAATATGTTCTTCATCCCAAAAGCACTTTTCTTTATGGTAGGGGCTAAAATATATCTAACAAGATTATCACCTAAACTCAGTAAATTGGCTTCTTTTTACTAAGGGAGAGCTCAGAGCTGCACAAATAACTGGCTACAGGTTAATGAGATCTGACTGATCTCCAGAGGGTGCAAACTGCTGCTCTATAGATCCCCGACAGCTGGAGTCAAATGACCATCCAACTCATCCTGAAAACACAGGGAAATAGTTTGGGGCCCCTCTTTCCAGCCCACTGCCAGGTTGCCAAATGCAAAAGCCACAGACCCGACCTTGTCTCTTGATTTTTTTCTCTCAACAGAGGTGACAGAATTGCAATATATTGGCAATGATTTTTTTAACTTCACAGATTGCATTGTAAAATCCTTCTCCCATACATGTCTTCCCTTCTTCTGAAGGGATTTTACTGATTGGTGGTTTCCCAGATTTTGGTTTCACTGAACAGCATGCTCTGCAAAAACCAGCAATTCCAGGCAGGAGGAAACTTCACAAGCAAATGTCAGTAATAGCCCACAAGTTCATTAGAAAGGCCTCCTAAAGATAGTAAAATCATACATTGATCACAGATGACCTATTGCAGCCTGTGGTGTCTTATTTGGATCTTGCTGCAGGCAGCTCCCGAGCCTCATTTGAGTACAATACTGAGGAGTAGACCCCAATCTAGACCCAGTTAAATCAACAAAAGGACATTTATTACCATCAGTAAATTAGAGATGAGGGGAAAACACAGCTTCTCCTTTGCCCCACATCTCCTACTGCAGGTAAGATTTCACTCCTCCAGCTGCAGCTGCTATAATAACCCATTTTTATATTTTTCCCCAGCCAGGAATACATCCTGCACACACATCTCATGCAAGGCATCCCTGCTCTCCAACACAAACATGCAGCCACACACACCTTCCCATATTTTTGTTCTAGTTTTGCTGATGAAAGGACAGACAGTGTCCACACTTCCAGCCTACAACTCAGCCTGGGGTTCCCATGACCCTTTTCTGAAAACTCCAACTCTGCTGCTGGACTGACTTGTCCATTATGTTAGTTGTTCAATAACTCTTAGGCGCCACCATGCTAATACAGCGTTGAATAAAGGACAAGTCACAGTCAGAAGTCAATGAAACATTAGGAGCAATGACAAAACAAAAATGGCAAATTAACTGCACAAAGGAAAAGAAAGAAATGCACTGATATTTTTTCTGCCTGCTTCCAAAGAAAAGACAGAATGAAAGACGGGCTGGAGTGAACAGATTCATCACGCGTTGGCTTCATTACTATAATAATTAATTTATATTAGCAGGTGCACATTAAGAAGATCTGCTTCCACCCCTCTGCCACCACCAGCTGGTGCAACATGCGTGTGTCAGTCATGGGAAATGGTAGTTGTGCTGATGCCCCTCACGATCCATCGCACGTCTGCATCCTGCCCTGCCTGCAGCTTTGTTATGGGGTCCAGTCAGCAGCACTGGGACAGGGCTGCACAAACACACCATGAGGAGCAGTTTCTACCCAAAAGCGCCTAAAATGGTCAGAAAAACAACCAAACGCATAATAGCATTTCCCATATTTCATGGCAGCTGACTGATGGCAGAGCACAGGTGTCATGGCCGAAGATTTGAGGCAGGACATTTATAATAATCTTTTCTAAACCTGATATTTATAAACCTGCTCTGGAAAAGTAGCCAGGATTTTTCATTCGGAACTCTTGTTGCTGAGGAACATATCATTGAAGTGTTCATGAGTCCACAGTTCTCTGTTTTATGCCCCATCCAGTGGATCCCACTGCAGGATCTGGCCCAGTGCCCACCAGCAGGGTTCAGGGATATTACATAGGGCTGAGAGGGCCAGAAAAATATCCTCTTGGTAATGTCTACTTAAATTTTGTGAAGTGATGAAAAAGCAGCCTGTGGAAATACATCTACACTCTCTACCACCTCCCTGAGAAGCCATATCAAATGTTGCAATATCCATTTATAGCAAGGTGTACAGTAACTCCAGAAAGCCGAGATACATGACAGTGGCTACTAATGAAAGCTGCAGGATAAAACAATAATGACAGGCTAGTGAAAAAAAAAAATCATACTGAAATATTATGGAAAGAAAGTTACCATGCAGGAGAGGTACAAAATTCAATTTTCTGAGTTGTATATTGGCTTAAATGATACAGACAAACAATCTTTTCATGTCCATGAAATGCCTCTTTGGAAATGTTTTGTGAACTCACACTCAGAGAGAAAAACAAAGAGATAAATAGTCTCTTCTTCCCCTGCACTGAAGAGCTCCAGTACTGAGCACACTGCCTGCTATAAGACTACTGACAATTAAGGATGTGTCACTCTGAGCAGTATCTCTGTCTGCACGTATCTAATCTGCCCATTAACATCATCCTCAGTCACTGCAACACGACCATGCACAGAAATCCTACGTTATGGGAATAAATATCCGTTGAAGCCAAAATGGCAAGTCAGCTGAGCACATAAATTGCCCAGATTCTACCCGAGGACAAGAATAATTATTTTTCCAAATCCACTTTAAAACCCTCACTAAAGAATACTTTCTGCAGAGGTCAAGCCCTGATTATAGCTAATACTTTCAAATGAATCTTTGTTATTGCACAAGTACAAAGAGCTGTTTTAACGCATCGCGACAGAGAATGCCTCCTCCAGGAGCGAGCCTGCCCACATTTGTATAGATCATCACTTAAGCGTTCAGCAAGTCATATGACTTCGTGGCTTTGAAAGGTTGCACTTTGATGTCCAATGGCCAGATGTCAGCATAAAAAGATAGGGGGGAAAAAATCCAAGCTTTACAATTGACAAAACAGCAGAGAGCTTGTGTGTGGAGAGCAATAGTAACCTATCTAGCTCCTCCCTTTGCTTCCAAAAATTGTTTTGCAGTAGTGTAGCTACAAAAGTGCCAGTTGTGTGAGGTGCCCTAAGTCACTGCTACCTGCTCAGCAATGTGGCTATGCAACTACTTCCACTACCCCTTGCTCAGGAGCGTCCACCTCTGCTAGGAAATGGGTCCCCAGCACTCAAAGTCATAACACCCGTTAGTGCCTTGGGTATCAATTGTTTGAGGAACAGTGTGTTGTATCTTACGCTACCACTGTCACTGCTGTTCCAGGGATAAACAGAAGGCTTCTGTCATCAGTGTTTTCAATCCAGCCCTTTTCACAAGCACTGCTATTCAATTATAATGATTGTTTTGTTAAGTGTGGTTCTACTCGGAAAACTGACTCCATAAAAATAGGATCATGGAGTTCATGTTTATTGCATCTCAATGATTTCCAGATCAAACACAGTCAGTTTACAAGTTAAAAAGATGTTTGGTTTGTTTTTCCAACTACCAGGTCTACAAACTCATGCTGGGATCTAGAAGTTAAGTTGTCATCTTTTTGGCTTATACAATTGCAAAAGGAATGAAAAAGAATTCTGCTCGCCCACTCCCGGAGAGGCTGCGTATTTCCAGCTTCAACAGAGACAATAAGGAATAAAAATGAAGACAATATTTTCAAACCCAGTTATCTAATTCTGCGCTTCAGGGCTCCACATAGGTAATCTGATTTTAAAAGCTACTCCAAGGGCAGCTTGAAGTGACAAGACTTAAGTACCACTTAAAATCTTACTGCATATTTAGGTACCTAAATAGTAGGTACCTAACTTTAGACACCCATTTCTTAAAACTGTTCCCCTCAATTTAGTCAGCAAATTAATCAGATTTGCATGTGATTACACATAGATAGCAGATCATTTCAGTAGGAAGGTGCTATTTTTATATAGACACTTGTCAGAGCAGAATTGCATGTTAAACTAAAATTTATGAGTCTGCAAGCTGAGTCTGTATTAACTATTTGACAGCCGCAAATTATTGCATTACAGACATCACCAACTTTCGTACACAGACACACACGTGTACATGTAATTTCAGCATTTCTCAGCTGTCTGTAAAACCTCAGTGGTGCAGAGGTTAGCAGGTTTCCCTCATGGCAACTCCTACAGGTCATAATCAGGCATCTGAGCCCCACTAACATGCACGTGAAAGAAACAAGATGCTCCAGGAGCAGAGGAACCCATGAAACCTGGTTTGCTGTGGATTAACTTCCTACCACCTTGACAGACAGATCCTCCAACTCTTTGTCATGTTCCCTTTGAGTTCCCAACAGCAAAACCTCCACTTTTCAGCCATACCTTCATCTCTCCCTATTTCATCCCTCCAATACATTCAGCTCTTTCCTTCTGGGCTCCTGTGCCAACTGGTTGTGGATGCCACCAGTCAAACATATCCCCAGTGCTACTCTGTAGATCCCAGTATGATGGTTGCCTTGAGCCTTGCAAAGATTTGCAGGAGTCTTAGCTAACAGCTGTATGTGAAACATGGATTTATTGAGGGTAAAACAAGGAAATCCATTAACCAGCTGTCAAGAAGTCCCCATGACTTGTCCCCATGACCCATGGAACAATCACGTTAATGCTGACTATCCCATCTAGAGGAGGCTTTGCCTCCTTCTGCCTTCTGACACTGGGAGTTAATAGCAATTCTGATGGCAACCAAAGAGGTAACACAGAAGAGCTTACAGGAAAAGTGGACTGAAAATAAAGATTGGGAAAATGGCCAGCATTTACAGATGTACTGAGTTAATGAGTTTGAAGGAATTTTCCAAAATACTATCCAGTTTTAGACACCCAGCCTTTTCACACTGATTTCACAAGCCAGAGTTGCCTGTTTGGAGGGGTAGTCCTCCCAGACCGTTACTGAGCTCTCTCCCCTTCTCCATCCCCTGCCAATAAGGACAAGCAAGGGTGTTTAATTAAATCCAAATGTTATAATTTTCAGCTAAGTGTAAAATTGTTGATTTGGAAAGCACCGTGTCTGGCTTTCATCATTAAGGAGTGCTCTGATCAATGTAACATCAGGCCAATTATGGCGGTTATGGTGCTGAGAGATGTATTTCTGTTCTCTGGCTCTCTTTATATAGTTAGGTACATAGCAAAGGAAAGTGCAGCAGCAAATGCTAAGTGCGCTGCTTAGGACGTATTCACTCCCAAGGAGCTCCTTCCAGGACCCCTTCAATTACAGAACTACTTAGTGCCAGGCAATTGCCAATCCTTTCCCACTCCAGCCCCAGTTGAGGTCTTGCCTGTCATGATGAAATCTGCCCAGAGATTTTAGAAACCCATAGTCACGCAAGACAAGTTTGTTGCTCCTGCAAAGAACCTACTGCTGACTTGCCTTTATAAATTGTCAGGGGGGCGCTGAAACAAGCACAGTGAGAAAGAATGGGTGTACTTGTGGCTCACTCCGTCCTCCAGATGATATTTTCCCAGCACGTAGTCACAGCTCGTGCTATTTGAGTCATCCTCATCTGAGAATGCAAATAGTTCCCAACCGGTAATACAGCATTTCTGCTTTCAGGCTTAGAGCTCAGTTTCTCTCAAGATGCTTCAAACCGAGCAGGGTCCTGTAGAGCCAAGTGCTGTTTGATGTTGGGGGGAAGGGTCTGTGTACACCCTGTATGTGCTTTGCACAGAGGGAGCCCACAGGACAAAGATGGACGTTGGCATCAGATCCTGATGGGGGGACTGAAGGAGTTGGGAGCACCAGCCTGTGGCACAATTTGGTCTGATGCTTGGGCAATGTTGCCCTGAAAAATAAACTTCTGCCCTGCTGTGGGAATGGTGTTGTTCCAAAGCCTGGACCCATGTCAATGCGATAAGCCTTGAAAAATCCTAATTTTCCTCCAGATTGGGCTCAACAGAGAAAAATCTGTGCTGTAAAAAAACAGCCAGTGCAGCTGCCTGAGGAAGGATGGTAGGCAATGAAATAATCTGGGCTGGAGGGAAAAGGGAGCCCTCCCAATACCACTCGCTTTAGATTTTAGATTAAACCCTGTCCTTAGTCAAGGCAGAGAAGACAAGCTCTACTCAGTATCCCGAGAACTGCAGATTTATCCCACAGAAATCATCCTTCAGTTCCACACCTCTGTATGATTTTCTTCACGGTTTCTCTGTGAGTTATTTTAATTCCATATAAAAAGAAATGGATATGCCTTGCTGTTTACAGCACAGGACTTTGCAGTTACTGACTCAGAACCGAATGCTTACTGCTGAATTCCCAAGAAAAATAACATTAAATTGGAGATTAGGTTGAGTAAATTCAGATATCTAAAAGCAAAAGTAGCATTTTGTGGGAAGCTTGGATTATTACAGATAACGAAGTGAAATCCAGAAAATTTGGAGCTGATCTAACTGTAAAAGATGGCTAAGGTATAGAAAGCAGTGTTAAGGACAACCAACAAAGTTGCAGAGAGCTTTCAGGGATGCCAGGAAGCAAGTGCACAGCTATGGCTGGTGAGAAGTACTACTGATAGCTATAGATTAACTTGATATTGAAAGCCCATTTCATTTTTTATCTTTCCCTTATTAGATTATTTTAGTATGAGAAAAAGGAGACCATCTGTCTGTTGAGAGTAACATGCAGGTACATCACATTAATCTGGCAATAAAGCCATGATGGACAATCCCTTCGTTCAACACCTCACAGTGTATATCTTACTCAAAAGTTGCTTATAAGTTAATTTAGCCAAGGAAACAATTACTGCCTCATAAACATGCAATGTTTCTAACCTTCCATTTACCTATCCTCCTGCAAAAATAAGAGATGGTGGAGATGCCCAGACATCAGTGCAAGTCCCAACTCCTCTTTGTGGCTTGTTTAAGTGAGGTCTTCGGAAGTTAACATCGAACCCATGCTTGCATTTTATTCCCTGGAAGGAAACGGCCTTCTCTTTCTTGGTGTACCCTCCCCAAATGCCTGTGGAGGAAGTAACCCATGTCACAGCAAAGATAATAAAAGCTGTTGGTGGCCCAATATTTGACACCTTCCCCCAGCTCTATGCAGCTCTGCCTGGAGTCTTGCTGTGCATGCTCTGGTCTCCAGGAAGCTCTGACATTTTCCTTGGTGGTCCCAAGATAAGGAAGGATAATGGTAACAGGGATTAACCGGAAAGATTTGCTTTTGAATCCTGGCCACAGACGTAATGAGTGATCACACACAAATCCTTTGCTCTTCCTGCATTTTGGTTCACCCATATGTTGGGGACAGCGTGTTTCTTTACCACCAAGAGCAGCCACAGAGCCTGGAAGCAGCATCCTGTCTTTTCACTGGCCAAGAAAATTTCTTACCATCAGTGGTAAGTGGGTGTTTTCTCTGTACGGTTTGCTTAAAGGGAAATTAAAAGGCAAAAAGATGTAAAGCTGTTCTTGAAAGAAAGCATGTCCATCTCTAGAAAACTGAGAAAATATTCAAGTGCCGCTCATTTAGCAATGCTGCCAAGCAAAGTCTCAAGCAATTAGTCTGCTGACTGCTTGAACTTCACTGGGTGTAATCTAATTTAACATCACTCCTAGCTACAGGACATTTCTGTCACATGGTGGTCACAGAGAGCTATTCTCAGCTACCCCACTGTTTTGACCAAATGAAGACCTTTAGGTGCAACCCACCATCCAGTGACAGTTTTTAGTAAAGCAAAAGAGAAATAGGAGTGGAAGGAGAATATGACATTCAGAAAGAAAATCAGCATGTCTGAGTCATGCCTCAGCTTTCAACACACACATCCTTAAGCAGGATTGCAGAGCAGCCACCATGGAGAACGGTGTGCTTGGAGGCAAAGTGCATGTACCGTGTGGGTGAAGAAAGAGTTGCAGAGCTGCTTGGGAAAGCCAAGTCCCTCACTGAGGTCATGCTTGGGGTTATCACAGGCTCAGGATAAGCCCCTTGGCCCTTACGCAGAACCCTGTGCCATGCACTGCCTCCCCTGACAAAGTCCAGGACCAATTCAGGCACTTGCTTATCCTCCATGTTGCAGATGTTTACAGGCATTTTTACTAGATACTTCAAAAAGGTACTTGTCTCAGGAGTCTGCTTACACATTCTCAATCTTCTGAGCTTTCAAACATTTCATTAGATCTTCAGAAGGTATGGAGTGGCACCACGTGTAGTCTGGGTGATGGAAGAGGCAGCTAAGCGCAGAGTGGGTGTTAGCCCAGATCTGCTCCTCCTCAAGCCTTTCTTACATCTGACAATGACTGCACCAAATTTCCAAGCAATAATAGCTCCAAAAGTTGGCAGATTTGAAACTAAAACATGAAAACACATATTTAATCGCTTGGGTACTGGAGCATATTATTTCTCTATCTGCAAGCCCAAAAGCTGCCAACGCTATTACAAAAAGGAGCTGCAGCATGAGGCAAAAAGCACAAGTCTTTCGTCAAATGTTTTTTTTTTGTAGGAGAAGCAAGAACACCTGGTCACCAAAACTATCACCTTAAAATTTTAAGATATTTAGGATATTCACTGAAATGAGGTTGAAGATACTGCCCTCAATAGGAAAACCTACACATTGAAAGCTGGAGTAATCAGTTGTTGGTCTCTACTCAGGTGAGACTCAGGTGAAGCAGAATTGGTACCAAACTACCTATCATGTTTGAAGTGCTTGTCCAATTTGGCTGCATGTGAGGTGCTAGGCAGGGCATGGAGAGGAAGCTGACAGCCAGTGGTGCTTGATGTGTGGCTAAAAACAAAGATGGCTTCAGAAAAGAAGAGAAAGGTTCTTCCTACTCCCAGTCTTCCAAAACTCAAAATTCCTAAACAGGAGACTTATTAGTAGCACTATCGCTTCCTGCTCTGGAAATACTGGGTTTGATGGAGTTTATGATTTCACATTGGGTCAGCTAATCAATAATGTGGAAAAAGAAATTCAAAAGAAGTTAATATAATAAGTCAGGAAAAAATAGCAATGGGCAGCAGAGAAATGTTCTGTGAAGATATTAGTGACTAGATGATCTTTGTCCTTCATTCCGCTTTCCTGCAAGGGAAACCACATGACTTGTAGCTTTGAGTCAAATTTGTTCCTCCAGACAGGAGAAGCATCCAAGATCTCAAATGCATCTCCACCACAATGGGTCCCAGCCTCACGCTCTTCTGGCACAGAAGGCTAATTTCCACGGCATTTCCAAGGCTTGCTTTAGGCCAAGAGCTGGATTTTATTGTGAGGGGACTTGTGCTGAAAGCCAGTCAGCGAGTCACAAAGAGATGTGCTCATCTCCGAGCTCTCCAGGCTGGAGCTGTATCTGTTTATAGGAGGTCCCTGTTAGAAAACGTGTGTAATCTGAGAGACAATCTTATCACTTATTCAAACTGCATACTTTTAAATTCAAGCCACAGATACACATTATTGCTTAAAAACAGAGTAATCCAGCTACCCCCAGCCCTTTCTTTAACCCAACTGGAATTTAGAGGAATTTAATAAAATACATAGGACTTTCCTAAAAGAACAAGATTGCATGATAAGTCAGAATTGCCAGGCCTTTCCAGCTGATAGTGCAATGGGGTGAAAACAGTTAATCAGTGAAAATGAGGACAATGAGTCAAAAAAGAGAAAGTGAGAATGGAAGACTCATACTTTTTAATGAAAATATTATCCTGCTAAATTGCATGACCAAAAGTCAAAAGTCCAAGACCAAAGTCACGCATGGCACAAGTAAAAAGAATTACATTTTTATACAGATTTTTTAAATCCTGTCTTCTAAATAGTCAATAATCTGTTGCACATAAAACTGCACGATGGTAATTGGAAACAGAATCTAGTCCCATGACAGGAAATAAAGTCTTATCAATGGCTTTTGCAGATCTCAGTCAAATGGTTGGGAAATTTGTAGTCCTGGAAATTAATATGTAAGATCATGATCTTAGAGAAGGATATAGCAAACACACTTATCTGTAATGAGTCTATACCATTTTTTTTGCCATAAAGATAACCCTTGAATAAGAAATCCAGCTATTTCCTGGTTTGGACTTTGTCAGGATTCCTGGTAACAGCATTGAGCAGAAAACCCACGTAATTTGCTTGGCAAACTGAGACAGACTCCAGCTTCCAAGCAAGCACAAACAAGAGATTTTCTAGCATCTCATGAGCTGAGCTAAAGACAATAACAGAGCATTATATAACGTGACAGAAACCCATTTTCCCCACGATCCATTAGTACAGCTGAATCACTCAATTCTGCAAACCGCACTGATCGTTCAACTTTAATTGGGGCAAATTAAGTTATAATTTATGCCTTTTCTCCTTCATAATTACTTATGGAAGGAAATTGTGAGGAACTAACAATTAAGATGATGGGGAAAAGCTTCAGAATAATTTCTTGAACATGAGTGTCCTTTAATTTTTCCCCCTTTCTCTCTGCTTACAAACAGACTAGTAACTTACCTCTCGGTTACCTGGGTCATCATTTACAGCTATGCCCTAATATCTATCTCACAGGACACAGAAAAGTCACGGCCCACTTTCCCTAGATGCATGATAGGACCTATGGCCATATTAGTATGAGAGACACCCAACAATTAGTGGACATGGTAGGATGATACTACAGTGGAAAGTGTTTTAGGAAAAAAAAAAAAGGGAATAAAAAGAAAAAGTAAGGATTAAAGAGAATAAAACAGTATAGCAAGAAGAGCTGGAAACAAAAGGAGGAATCCATGAGTCTGAGGCCGATGCATCACTACAGACCAGCAGTCCTGGCATGGTGTGACTTGTGCACAGGGCCTGTGCCTCTCTTTCTTCAGAATGAAGATTTGGACCATTAATGAAATCAAGAAACTGTTTCAAACAAGACCAATAACTACTGCTTATCTTATATGCATAGAAAAGGAAATTTAATTCAGTCTCAAGGGCAAATTACAAAAAAAAAAAAAAAAAGAAAACCTCTAGCAATGTAACTTCATAGCCAATTATTCCTTTCACACCCCATTATTCCTTGTATATTGTCAGTCCTCTTCAGTTCAATGTCCTGTGCTATTTTAAAGACTATATATCGGTGCCAGTTCAAATGGGTGTTGTAAATTCATGCAGATGAGAAAGACATATATCCAAGCCATAATTCTTTATTCCAGGCTAACTTGCTCAAGTTATAAACTGCCTTTTTGGACACAAAACGGATCTAACTGATCCATTTTTCCACAGTGATCAGAAGATAGGGTGCAAAGTTGATAAGAACGTGCTGATATTTGGCAGTAAAACCTCATCAAACCTCTCCAGACAAGATAATATTCAAATCCAGAATCTTGAATAAAAGCAATATGCAATTTCTTGCCCGAGATGAAAATTCATGATCACTTTGTTCCCGTTTTACTCCTGTCACACATGCTTTCTTAAACAGAAGGTATTTATTGAAGAAAAAACCTAAAGGAGTTGACATGAATGAAAAGGCTTTGGTTCTTACCCTGCCTTCCTGTTTACCACGTAGCAAATCTTGTCTGACTTGCTTTACAGTATGCAAAGATACTGAGCAGCTAAATAACATCCTGCAAGCAAACATATCATTACAAGCCCAAGTCAATACACACAATCCATGCACAAAATGCCCTCTGAAAGAGAGTGGAAATCTTTCAGTGACACTCAGTGATTACAGATTCAGTACCAGGTAGGTATAAGTCACTGAAGAAGTTGGCCCTCCATTTATATTTTTGACGATAATGTTTGTTTAAACAAAAAAAAAAAAAAAAGGAGCAAGGTGGAGACTAGTGATAGGCTTAAATGATGGCTGTTTTCAGGGTTTGACCCCGTTCAAGCCAGCTTCACCTCCACTTTGCCTCTGGCAGCATCTGTGTAACCACAAGAACAACTTTACCATCTGGAAATTTTTCCTTGGCCTCTCTGTTCACGGCAGGAGTTTGGGTCTGGAGTGGAGATATTCAGGGCTGTGAAAAAGCAGAGCTTGAGCAGCAACAGCTGGATATGGCTACAGGATGGAGATGCTCCTTGCTTTTTCCCCACAGTCCCCTCCCACTTGTATTAGCCATGCAGGCTTGGAAAAGAAATCTGAATGGGGTGGGGTTGTGTTATGTTGGCCCTACATACGTGGACTGATTTCCTCATATTATGAGAGAAGCACCCTCCTCCTAAGTCCATTGATGATGAACATCATTTCCTCTGCCAAATTTGTCATCTGTCAGGTGTCTCTGTGAGAAACTATGGTTCTTTTTGTTCTTGCCCATTGCAGCAAACCAAAAATAATAAAAAGCACTACTGAGCATTTTGTGGCTCCTTTGAAATACCACAAATCCTTCTGACAATAGACAAGGATTTTCAAAGGGATGTCCATTTGGGAAACCTAGTTTCTTAGCAACTGCAGGAGTACTCTTAAGGAGTAGAGAGTCCAAGAAGACAAATGAGTATGTTCTAATCCTAGCCTCTTTTTAAAAGCCTGCAGTAGGGTAACTTGAAAATATAAACCCTCAAAACGTGGGGGTTTATCCTCAGTGTCACATCAGGCAGAGTCTTCTGTATCTGATCCCCTTTGCACGCTCCTCCTGCTCCACTAAAGAAAATAGGTGTTTTGTCAGTGCCGCGAGCAGGTCCTATTTCCATTAAAATCAATCTTTCAGTACGCTTAGGAAGTTCAAGCAAGCACTTGGCTGTAAATCTGAGGGTTTTGTCCAGACAATGATGTTAGCTGTTGCTGTATGTAGGAAATGCTGCAGATTGACCTAACACTTCTTTTGAACAGGAGTTTTACTACATCTCCTATGTCAGTCACAAAAGTGATGGGCGGAAAAAATGTTCATTGTTATTAAAAAGGAAAGTCAGTTCCCAAAATAAGATATATCACACTCCATCATTTCTCTGCCAAGCATTGCCGTGTACTTAATGACTCCACTAGGAAAAGAGATTAAAGAGAATTGTATAGATCAGATTATTGAATGACAAACTCTTTCAACCTGCAATTCTGAAAGCATAAAGTTCTGCCGTCCCTCCCCACACTTCAGCATCTGGAATATCAGATCCAACCAAGACTTGATGAATCCACTGCTAGTAAGAATCAGGCTTTACACTGTGATGTGAGTTTCCTTTTACTGTTGAAGGGGAGTTTTTCTATTAATCTGAAACCGCAAGCAGCGCAGCTGAGCAGAACACAGAGCAGTTTTGTCCTTTTCACTTGCCCTGCTGAATGGACTGTCAGCAGTTCAGTCTATGTATCATGAATGCTAAAGTACTGGTTCAGACTGGAGTCCTCAATAGACCTGCTGTGGTACCAGGCAGTCTCATAATTCCCAGCACTGCAAGAGCAGCACAGCAGAACACACAAAAAAATCCCCTCCCGCCAAAACCCCCAAACATCCTCCTTTCTCCTCCACATTAAACAACATTTCTGCTCTCTATTTCTGCCTCCTCTTTCTGCATTGTTGACTATACATCTGGGACCTGCTCAGTTGCACTGTAGCCCTGCACTCTTTATCCCAGTGCTCCACGGGGACACCTAAAGGAACCACTTTAGGTGTCTCTTTAGGAAAATTTCTTTAGTCTTTCTGTTTCCCCCCTCTTCTTCTCCCACAGACTTTTTCTGATCTCTGGATAATTTGTTCACACAGTATTGCTTCCTTCACCATTAGAAGCCATAAATCAAAACACAAGCAGTGCAAGGTCTTACATTTTCAGAATCTTTTTTTTTTTTTTGGTTTCTTTGGAAAAAGATCTATGCAAAAAGTATGAAGGAGTCACAGTTGCCTTTAACACAGGCTGATGGAAACCAAATTTAACCCAAATTTGTGACAAAAAAAAGAATCTCCTTTTTTTAAATACTACTTTAAAAACATGGGAGTTCACCAAAACTTGACTTGTTTTCTGCCAGCATCCATCAGGCTGCTGTTTGCAGACTGCTGCCCAGTACAATGTGCCTGTCTGCTGGGTTCCTTTCCTCCATGCCCCCACCCCAGCCTCTGGAATCCCTTGACTCCAGGACAGTGGTTCAAGGAGGGCTCACTGCTGGGTTCAGGCATCTCCTGTCAGCTTTGCTATTTGTCACCACAGAGCAGCATGGAGTGATGCTGTGGACAGGGAAATCACCATTACAAGTCTGGCTCAGGGGACCTTTCAGTCAGGTTCAATACAGCAGGGCAAAATTACCAAAGGTGGGAAAGTGCTGCACCAGGCAGCAGAGGGATTCGTTCTACTCAACAGGAGAAATGCTTTCTGTCCCCTAGGTTGGTTTTCCTGCCCTTCTAGTCCAAATCCCCTTTCACCATTAAATTACTTTCAACATCTTTACACTGACAGGTCCAGAGTTACAGCACAGCCTACGGAGATGAAGATTAGAAAATCCTTTATCAGCTGTACTAAAGAAATAAAAGAGCTGGTCAGCACATTTTTATCTGTTAATGGCTCTACCATCCTGGGTCATCTCCACAATCTTCCTATGGCGAAATTCTACCTGTGATTGATGGACAAATGCTCACACTTCATCAGTGTAACTCACAAGCACCTCCATTTGGATGCTACCTACCTAAAATCTGCAGTAATAAGTTCAAAGAAGTGACACGAACACACAGAGGCTTGTTTAATTACCACCAGCCCTCAGAAGCTGTTTGATAATAGTGAGTGCTCTTCAGAGGTATCAACACCTCCTCGATGAGTTCCTGTAGCATGTAATATTGCTCCCAAAAAAACAGCTGAAAGCCAACAGTGATTGCCTGAGTCTTGCAGATGACCTAAGTGAAAAATAAACATGCACATACAGTAGCACCCAACTATTACAAGAACTTGAAGACACCACAGCCAACAAATGCCAGAGGTGAAGCTTAGAGTCAGGTTTTTCATCATGACCCTCATCCTGAAACTGCAAAAATGCATCTTGCAGAGTCAGATCAGCAGCCAGTACCTTGTCTTTCTACATCCTATATCTCTGAGAAGAACACAGGAAAGAGCAGCAAGTAACCAGAAATTTGTAAGTCAAGTTCCTTTGAAGATGGCTGTTAATCTGCATTGCTTTACAGATATCAAAATTATTTACTACAGAATTTCCTTTCATTAAGAAAATAATTTTTATAGCTGGATTTCATCAGCTCCAAATAGCTGGGACATAATTTAAAACACTGAAGAAGAGCTTTCACCACTTCAGAGCATTGATTTTTTTGTAGCCACTTCTACAAATCTGCAGAATTTATGGCTGAAGTGTGTTTGTATAATGTGATCCCAGATTCCAAGACATGAGATTCCCAAAGAATTCAAAGCCAAACAAGGGCTCACACAAAAGCTAAACTGTGAGGTCCTGTAGTGTCTTTTTGTTACAGGAACTTCTGAGCATAAAGAGAGTACTGCCAGGGTCAAGTTATCATCTGTGTGTCTCTTCCCAGGAGCTCACTGGTATCAACCACTAAGGTCTGTACTCCCCGTTAGAGGAGGCTTGCACAGCTGAATGCTCTGTTAATGGTCTATATGCCATTAATAAAGATTATGAGCACACTCACAAACTTCAAAAGGCCAACAGGTTTTAGCCAATCCGTGAAAAGTGGGCAATTAGTGCAACTTCTCCTGTTAAGAGCTAGTGTCCTCAGCTAACAATTCACAACAGATCACTGAAAACAATTAGGGCTGTTAACATACAAGGCACTAATGACATTTACAGTGTGAAGTCATGTGGCACCCCGGCGTGATGTAGAGATTTTATAACTAGGGGATACATATGCTCGTGCATGTTATAAACCTGCTCATTAGAGACTACCAGGAATGTCACCTTAGAATCCCAGTTCCTTTGAATGAAAACGTAAAAGGAGTCATTCATTCTCTTCTGGCAATGCACGCTACAGCCCACTGGAGTTTTCCATTTGAAAACAAGAAAAATAGAGTGAGAGAGGAGGAAAAAAGACAAACCCTTGTCCCCTTGGGACGTCTACTGTTTGGACAGGTCTTCCAGAAAGGTGCTTTTAGCTCTTGCCTAATTGGTGCTCTGCTCAGTGTCCTGCTGTTCTCCAAGTCCCTGTCCCCATCTGTCACTCTTGTGAGAATAGGGAGTGGGCCTTGATGGCACTGAAGCTAAATGTAACCAAGCAAGAGCAATAATGCGCACACATCATGGAGATGGATTTAAAATTCAGGTCTCCTGTGCGATCCCTCTGCTCTCCTTGTCTTTTAGAAAGTACTGGAGTTCCCTTTATGCTGCCAATAGATAGGGTTTGATTCCCATAGCCTTTTTTAGTCCTTTACCAGTTTTAATTATGGTGAAAGGAGTGGTTTTTCCCCTCTAGCTTTGCAAATTCTGTTCCAAAGGGAAATTCAAACAAGGTTGGTTTTATTCTAATTTTGAAAGAAAACAAATTTGTTAATGTCACAATTTATCACAAAACAGACTTCCAAATGTTGACCAACTGTCATTCTGATACTTTAGTGGGTATTTAAAAGAGCAAATTTGAAACAGCTGAAATATCTGGAAAAATTAAATAGCAACTCTTGAATTAAGAAAAATACAAATTGATGGAGTAACCTGCATTAGATGAAGAATTAAAATGCACATGGGAAATAAACTGGAACATATCGCTCAGTTTTTGTTCATCACAGGTCATCAAGCTAAAATGAGAAAAGCAAACCTACACCATTCTACTAACCTGAGCTGCAGAATAGAAAGTGGTCTAGGATTGCTCCCATAGCAGTTTGGAAAAATACACATTTTTTAAAAGACTGATTCTTCTGGCAATTCATAACAGAGTATGGCCATAAGCTGTAAAAGACAGACCACACACATGCTTGCTGGACAATCAGTGACTGGACAGATCTGACTTCATGTTATAAACTTGATGGTTACCAATATTTACTTAGTCTGTAAATAAAGGTCATGATTTGGTAATATTTCTCTATTCCACAGGGTTATTTAACCATGTGCGTAAACCATATGGAAAGCAATGGACTGTAAGGACATGGTCATGGCCTTTTTTCAATTGGGAAAAATTCCTTGTCAAATATTAAAAGAGAAAATCCCAGCCCAGAGAAGCACAGAGGAGAAGTCTTCAAACTGAACCGCAGCTCAAACACAAACCACAAAGATATTTGCTGTCAAGGCTGGAAAGATGTATTTTCCCCATTTAGTAGGGGCGACTTTGTGACTTTGGCTGGTACTAACACATCATGCAGTGATCACACACTTCTACACTTTTTGGATTCTACTTTTAAAATAACTACTGAAATTACCAGAAGCCCAAAGCAGAACTCTCAAAACTGAGGGGTTTTCCTCCTTTTTTCCTTTATCATATGAAACGTATTCACTGACTTGCATAGAGTCTGGCTTTGTCAGAAGCTTTATTCTGCCATCACCCTAAGAAAGTAGAAGAAGCCCTGCAACCTCTGCCCCCCCCCAGCCTTTTCTTTATTTATTTGTTTCCTTCAATGGCAATAGCAGGAATGAATTTCATACAGTATTGGTGATGAACAATCCAGTTGCTAACATTGCTGGAAATTCACACATCTGGGATAAAAGCAAGCTTCAGCCCGACAGCTGTTTGAAACCTATCAGATAGTCTCATTCTCTTGAACAAAATCTCCCCAGTACATATTTTAGACAACTCAGCCAACTTTTTGTTCAAATTTACTCTTTTATGACATAACACAATACTTGCTTGTGAAAAACCTGCAAGTTGATTTTCAGAGACCTGAAGATCTCTGAAAATTTAAAAATCTTCAACTGATTCCCAGTTAGAGGAAAGGACACCTGAGCCACACAGCTGTCAATGCACTGTAACTTCCCCCAGAGCTCCAGGTTTGCACCCACCCCAGCTTCACAAGGACCTGCAGCACACCACATTTAAAAACTGCTTTCCCCAAGATCCAGAGGGCAAACCAGAGGGAAGCCATCAGTCATTCACTACATAGATCACAGCCATGTACACCATTGCCATCCAAAGGATTTTCCATACCCATACACAGAATGTACATTTTCCATTTGGAAATCCTCAGCTTTATCCTCAGCACTAATATTCTGCTGTGTATCATCTGTTGGCCAGGAGAACCAGTTTTATTTACAGTATCAACCACAATAAAACAAGAATTTCCTCTTTTTTTCCACTAAGCAGCCCCACTTCTTCCTCCTTACTTCTGCCTTTATCTACCCAATGTTTTGAGCACTACCTGCATGACTGAGAAGCAAAAGCCCATTCCTACTCCCAACCATTCCAATAAAATTTCTAGTGCTACAAACCACTCCAAACTTCCTTTTAACGACAGTCAACAGAGAGACATCCCTAAAACAACCTCCCAGCTGCCCCATCAGCAAAAATGATGCTTTCAGGAGAGATTTCTACCCAATTCACCAGACAAGGAAGATGGATCAGATCAAACCAAGCTGCTTCGGGGGGGGTAGGGAGTAGGCAGGAGGCAAATGTGAAGGCATACGGGGAAAATACACACACGACCAGTATTTGACTGCAGGGACCTACAATCTGGCAGTTGGAGACATCCAGCTTTTTTTTAACCTTTTGTTCATTGTTTTAGTAATTTTATCTCTCGATGACAGATGAGGCGGATATTGCTAGGAAACTAAATGATTTCTTTGACTCAGTGTTCTGCGGGGAGAATGAGGAAAACATGCCAGAAATGGAGAGAAATTTCCCGGGGGCAGAAAATGAAAAATTAATGAAATGCTAGGCAACGCTCGAGTGTGTCAAATGAAAGTAAAAAGGGATAAGAACAATTAAAATCAGACAATGCTCTGAAGTGGTTGGGAGGATCAGCAAGGCAGGAGCAATAGTCTGAAGAACTTGTATGGTGGAAGCCCTTTAACTCCTCATGTTAAGGCAGAAGAAAGACTGCGTGAGCTCAGGTTCTCACAGGCTCCCAGAGCCTGGACTTAACATCAAGAAAAGTTACTGGCAATGACTTGAATAAAGAGTGACACACATTCACAGGAGGAATGTGGACAGACCTATTTTTTTTCCTGTAGGGAGATGACAATGAAGACAGACCAAGGATGAATAAGCCAATCTTGTTGACTTGGTTTCCAGAAGGTGAGCACCATCTCTATAATCAATGACAAAAAGTGGAGAAGACAGTGAAGATATGTGGTAACTTTTCAGGCAGGGGAAAAAGTAACATATGTGGGCTAATTTTCCTTATTGTATATAAAGCTGTATGTATATTATCATATACAGAGGTGTTCTGTGCCTGTGACGTCTGGTTACTGAAAGCCTGTGTCAGCACCAAGCCCAAATGTGCTGCTCCCATCTCGCAGCCGCTCAGCTGCCTCTGAGCTGTTTAGCAGAGTAGTTAACAGCTCCGAATCTCAGCCTCTAACCTAATCACAGCTTGGGGCTGCCAAACCAACTCTGCACACTGATCCTGCAGCAGCCCCGGGTTTGCGACACGAGTCCCTAGTTTGGCCAGGGACAGCAGGAGAAGACCATGGATTTAGGTCTGAACTCGAGGTGGCACTTCAGCATATGGCTATGCCTCTTTGGGACAGGGCTATTTTCCTAGATTAGTAAGCATTGGTTCAGCTTGCTAATAATAACACAGGGGAAGACTAGATGCAGAGACACAAAGAAACGAGAAAATAGGTTAATCACATGCTTCTGAGAACAGAAGAGACAGATGATAATATTGGAAAACAAATAGCTGAAAGGACTACACCTTGATGACAGTGCGGGTTGTTGACCAAGAAAGCATCACTGGTGACAGCAAAAAAAAATAAACAAAAATAAACCAGGCCAATGATGGAGAACAGACAGTACCTCCTTTATTAAAAGCAGACAAAAGTTTCCTGTGGACCATATCCCAGAGACCAGTATGTTTTGCAAGGCACAGTGGTAGCCTCCTGTTTCTTTAATTCTCTTTTAAAGGGATTAATTTTCTAATGAGTGTACTTGCCAACAGGTCACATGGTGAGCACAGCATGTCTGCTGGTATCAGCTATGTTCTGCTCCCCTACCAGAGCAACGAGCATTTCTGTTCTACAGAAGCAGGGTGAGGGGAACTGTCAAATGGAGAGAGAGGTGCCAAGACTTCCCTGATGGAAGGTGATAGACAGGCCTCACACTTCTATACCAACTGTTTCAAAGCCTGATTTTTCAATCACTTTTAATAATTTCTTCTGGATCCAAAATAAATGTGGACAGATGACATGATACCCAGACAAAACCTGACTCTCCCAGTGGAAGGAGGAATATTCCTGAGGTTAGTAGGAACTCAACTTTTAAAGCCAAAGAAAGTAACATTTTTCCTATATGCAGCCATTACATTTCCTTTCTGTGCATCTCCTCCTTCCTGTAAAAGAAAAACACTCACAGCTAAGTGAGATCCAATATATATATTTATGTATATATATAAAGTGTGATGCTGGAAGAAGCCTGCTGCCAGAAACCTTGGATGCTTTGGGACCAAAGCCGTGCTGAAATCAACTGGAGCCTTTCACCCACAGCTTGGTGGGCATCTTCCAAAACCCTGCATGGAGCTGTACCCCAGAGCCTTTCCTGCAGGTGCGAGGGGACTCATAGATTTTACATCAGAAATGGCATAACGTAAGAAATGGTCCTGTTCCTACCAAATTGACTGGCTGACTTTTCTCCCAATTTGAGTGTTTCACCAGTTCAACAAGAATAAACGTGTCATAACTGGCCCTCCACCTACAGCATGGGGATAAAGTATTGCTTACCAAAACCAAGACAGAAAGGCAAAGGGACAGCTGGATCCTGTCAAAGGAAGCCAATGGTAGGCAGCAAAGGCATGAGATGAAAAGCCGAGCACCAAATTTCACTTCAGGTACATGTGTGCAGGCTTGCGAGGCCCTGGGCTTGGAAGGGGCTTTGTGCAGGCGTAGCCAGTACTTTCACTGCATTTATCACAACAGCAGGTTTTAAAGCACTGGTACAATGGTGAGCAATGAAATCACAGCCTGGATTTGCTTTTGGATCTATAGCTATTTATCTGAATTTTTGGCAGCCATCTCCATGAGCTAAGGTTTTCACTGGGCTCTTTGTTTGGTACTGGTCAGATCCTCAGCAGCTGGAGTCAGAAGCTGTAATTTCATATTGCTTCAGTGAAATCCAGGGAGCTGTTATGATTTGTCCCAGCCGAAGATCTGGCCCACAGTACAAGAGAGATCACACCATAAGGGAAACAGCTTCACCGGGGAGCAAGGCTGCGGAGCCATCGAGTCTGCCATCTGGCTCGGCAGGACAAGGGGTTGACACTTTAAAGAGAGGAGAGGAAGGAAAGACTCCACTGAGCTGCTACCTGGCTGTGCAACCCTGCACCGCATTTGGGTGGGGAGATATAATCCTGTGTGGGATCCTTTCTTTTTGAAGCACCAGTCCTTGCACTGGAAAATGCTATGCATTTTTCTACATTAAAGCATCCAATGCATATACATCAGCTGCATCACCGTGACTCTAACTCATTCACTGGCACAAGTGAGTCCTAAATAAAATTCAGCACTTTGAAGATTTGAATTCCCTACATAGAAAAAGGAGAAAAAATAGCCTTTTTACTTTTCTCCAAAATCCAACACAAAGTATGACCAGAGGAGGCTGTGAGCTACTTGGGAAGCAACATCACAGGCAGAGATGAACCTCAAGATACTTTGTGCAAGACTAGCTTGGACAGCCATCATGACACCTCTCATATATATTTTAATGGACCAGCCCCCACACTTTGGTGGTTTTCCTGTGGTCTCATTCTGTTGCTTTTCCAATGTATACCTTTCAGATGCCTGGAGGAACACGTATCTCTTTTCATGGCAGTGCATGTGGCACAGCAGAGAAGAGGGAATTTGCAGGATGCTCAGGGCCGGCTTCTGTGCTGAGGGCGAGAGCCACAAGCCATGGAGCTGAAATGGCCATGTGGGGAGAGGAAAGGTGTGCAAAGGTCTCCAAAATCCATGCATGAACCCATCCCTTTGCATAAGAGAGGGAGAGGAGCTCTTGCTATTCAGGTGTCTTCCACATAGGGAGGAAGGTACGCAACCCACAATAGTTTACCCAACCTGTAAGGGCAGAAAAGGGGTCCAGGGGTATCACGTCACCTTGTGATGCATCCCAGCCCCGGGGAGTGTGGTCCTGAAGTGCCTCACAGAGTAACATTAGAGAAAAGCCTCTAAGAAAACCTCAGCCAGAGGACTGTTCATTAACACGCATGTCCCCAAGCAAGCCCCCGACCCTTGCCGTGCAGCTTGCGGGCCTCCCCATCCCAACGTATAGTTACAGAGAAAGATGAAAGGATTTATTTTTGATAAGCAGGTGTGTGTGGCAGGCAATCACTGAAATAATATTTCAGCTTGTCAAATCATCTCCATGTGAGAAGATCACGATACTATGAGGTTAAGAAAATCTGAATGTGAAGCTGAGCCACAACATAAAAGCCATGCTATCTGTCAAAGTCATCAACAACCTTGTCGGTGGGATTTAACAGTCAAACTTCCAGCCCAGAGCCTGTCAGCTCTGTCTCCCGCAGCAGATAAAGCATTTAGCAGCAAAACTCTTCCACATGAGACAAAAAAATTACTTGACCACAGAAGCGAACTTTGGATTTTAGATTCTCTTTTTTTTTTAATTTGTGATGAACATGTAGTAAAAGGGAAAAAGAAAGCTGTAAAATGACTGAAAAACAGATGTAAGTATTGCTGAGTTAGACTGGAAGCTTTTTCTGCCAGAGGACTGTACACACCTGATCTGCAGCACTTCCAGGATCACATGCCTATAATATTTCCTAATTTAACAAGTAGATCTGCGGCTTCTACAGAGTAATAGCTGACCTTGATAGCCATTGATCAGAAAGCACTTTAGTATGGAGCGATCCTCTCATAATCTACGTATAAAAGCTTTTATGGAGCTCCTGCCATGGCTGAAATGGTGGGGCTGGAGTGGCTAGAAGAAAACAGTACTTCTGCTCAGCCTCCATGTACCTCTAGAGGAAGAAACAGCAGAATGTAAAATTAAAAATCTGAATTAACCAAGGACCAGGTTAATTTAGGGACATCTAAAACCAGGGAACATTAAATGTGCAAAAATGAATGCAAAACTCCTTCCTGAGCAGCTGCATTCACTGCTGTGCTGTGCCACGGGGTAGCCCCATCCTGAGCTGAGGGTGGGTGAGCAGATCTAACGAGGGGCACAGAGACAATAATAGTGCCCAGGTTGCATTGCGACCTACCACGCTTTACTGAGAGCATGTGGTCACCACAAGCTGCAGAGGCCTGAGCCTGAAGTCTCTCCCCTGCCCACTGAAGTAAATACAAACTCTTTGCCATTCCCTGAAAAAACCAAAAGACTTGTCGCAGAGACACACACCAGTTCCTACAGGAGCCAGTGTCCTACCTCACCACCCAGCGTTCACAGTGCTGGATGCACCAGCTCCAAGGGTTCCTATGCTTGCTGAGGACTCACTTGCTATGAACAAAGGAATATTTGACCTTTCTATTTGAAGGAGCTAGCAAATTAGCTAGCATCAGTCAGGCTGTGTTAAAAGGGGGAGCCTTCATTCTCTGAAGTAAATCTGTAATTCAGTCGACGTGCTGAGCAGCAGGATAAGGAGGGCATCTGACACAGAACAGATGTCAGATTTTATCTTTTTTTTTTTTTTTTTCTTCCAAGTCTAGACAGCAGGTCCCACATACTCCCACCTGGGGACATATCTGCTTGATTGGGCTCATGGAAATGAGCTGTGATGCACCTTGTGTGGATCACCTGGAGGGACCCTGCCTCTCAGGGGAAAGCCAACATCATCGCTTAGTGACAATGACATCCCACCACAGGCTGGAAGCAGGATACTAAGGGTAAGTGTAAGTGAGTCTTCTACACCATTCAAACCAAACTGGTTGAAACCAGTGGGAAAATACAATAATGTTCAGTGGTGGAGAATAATTGCTTGCTTCAACGCCATGATACAGGCAGAGGAGTGTATCCTACGCCAGCCACCCAGACCAGCAGCTGGGAGCCCATTAATGAGGACAAGGGAAAAAAAGCCTGTGAATCTTCCCCACCTGCTCAGCTTTTGAGACATTTGGAACACTGTCCTAAAATTCTTTGTTATTCAGCATTAGCAGGTCACCTCTTTGATAGACTAGTTTCCAGATAAACTTTTAACGAGGGATTTGCATGCTCCCAGATCAGGGCAAGCCCCCGGGCCTGGTGTGATGCTGAAGGGGAGGCTGCTGGGCTGGGTGCCCCAGATCTCCACCGGCACTATCCTGCTCAGCCCACTGAGAGCACCAACCATGCACCCTCAAGCCAAACAGTAGCAAAGAATTTTCAGATAAGTGGGTCAGCTATGCAAGGCTGTGAGTGGCATTTCCAGAAGCATGTTGTTATTTATATAGCACCATAGGGGACTTTGGAGATTCAAAGACAAATAAATCATGACAGAGTCCCTCCCTGGGAGACTTTGTAATGTACAACTCAAACCCTCTGGGATGTTAAATGCCTCCTATGAGGCGCTAAGTACTATCAACTCCCACCGACTTTAATGGATATAAGGATGCTTAACACCTTGCAAGACACCACTTTCATAGTCCTTTCATCTCCAGCAGTGTTTCCACTTACCCAGTTTTAACATAATGAAGTAGCAAATTATAACTATACCAAAGAACAATACTCTGCAAGGGACAGATGGAGGACAGGGCCACCCAGATTTTCTTCTCTAACTTATACACTACAGAGGTTTACCGGGAGGAGGTAGACACCTCTGAGAGGCTGAACAGAAGAAAGTGGAGCAAGACACAAGTGAAAACATCACAACCAAGGCTGACCTTTACCAAGCACTGGTGCAAGACATTTCTATGCTCTAAACCGTTTTTACAGGGTTGTTTTGGTTTGTGTTTTTTTTTAAGTATTTTTATTGTAGTTGCTTTATGAATGTTAGCTGTGTCTTTAGTAATTGTAAAGCATCTACAGCACAAAAATTCTTTTCCAAACAGGCAAGAGATCCAGATTGAAGAGATACAAGGCTGTCCTAGATCATCAGACTATAAATCTGATTCAACTACTGCCTCCAAGCCCAATCTTTTAATTAAATTTTCTTCTTTTATATTTTTTTTCCCCATGGATCTGGTGGCAATGGGTTTGGCTTTTGTCTTTTTTTTTTTCTTTTTTAATCTTTAAATCTCCAGGTAATTTAAGATGCCTCCCCCATGTAATCCTTGCTCAAGGCATTACTACAATTTCATAAAAATTTCAACACATAGAAAGACAGGTCAATCCTTATAATGAAGCTTATCTTGTGGGAGCTGTACCGTTTAAGACACATAGAATATGTACTATTTATGTGCTCTATTTATTAACAGTTTTGATGACTAGTTGTGAAGGTTATTTGTGTTTGTCAGTGTTTTTGGTTTTTTGGTGGTTTTTTTGTTTGTTTGGGTTGTTTTTTTTTTTTAATCAGAATACCTGTAATTCTGTACAGACAGAAATAGATCATGATGCTCTTCTACCAAGTGGTACAGAACCAAACCTTCAAATCATCAAGCAGAAAAACAAGGTCAGTTGACTCTGTGCAGGAAGGAAAACAGCATTCACCTCTTTAGTACTTTTCATTTGAAAGACCTCAGAGTGTTTTGAAGAGATCAATGATAGTGAAGAGCCAGCGTCCACTGAAATCAATGAAGTTACCCTTTAAACTTCAAAGCTATCTGTGTCCATGCCTAAGTCTTACAAGCAGAGAGCTAGAAAAGTATAACCACTAGTTTTTTTGCCATCAATCCAAAACCCAGGAGAATCTCACTGTGAGCCAAGCACATAGGTGGAGAAGTGTATACGGTCCCTACAGCCTCCATGCCTCAAGAGCAGGATCCACCTCCACGTGTTTCCAGCCCTCAGCTGCAAAACTCCCTTCAGCACACACACACATCATACACACTACCCTGCTCTACAAGCAGTTGGAGGTGTGAAATACACTGTGACTTTCACGTCCAAGTAACTCTAAAAAGGAACAGGACAACTCTAATTTATGTCCACAGTTTCAAAAATAAATCCTGTAAGTACAACTGCTTCTAGTTCCAGAGACAGTAATATAAATATAGGTAGTCTCCTAAAAATAAACCTCTTCCCGGGTGGATAGAGACATGAAGAGTCAGAGGAGAGATATGAGCTTATTTACAGACCAGTGTGAAACAGCAGAAGGCTTTCCAGCCTCGTCATCCTCTGCTTCCCAGAGGACCCCTTAAACATATTACTGTTTTCACTGGGATTTCATTCCAATGGGGAAAAACAATCCATCAAATATATTCACTTACTCCACTCTAAAATGCTGCTTGGTTTTATGAGGTAATAATAAACATATTCATATTAAATTTTATTCCCGTGAAAGACAAACAGCAGCAGCACATATAAGAGCAGTTGCTCTGACTTAAGTTCCACATTTTCCCAATTCACTGACAAAACCAGATTTCCTTTCCACCTTGCATTTTATATAGGGCTAGATTTCAAACGAGGACTGCCTTTTGCAGATGTATTTTTGCTTCCTGCATAATTAGGGCACCCCCATTTGTGTGCCAGCCGTTGAGAAAGAAGAGCCAGGCTGAATACTTGCTCCTCTTTCTGCTTCTGTGTGGCTACAAATCAAAGACCTAGGGAATATTCCGATTTGCGCCCTAAATTCATTTACAAGGTTAAAAACCACAAGAAAGGCTCAAGGCTTCAAAAGCTGTACCCGAGTGCTCTGCATTAGCCATCACCTCTTCCATGCAATAACCTCAAATTGCTTTGACTACTTGCTACGTAGATCAAACTCGGGTCTCTGCTCGTATCTTGTTAAAGACAGCTCCCAGTCACTGGAACGGCTCAGAGAAAGCAGTGAGAGCACTGCTAACAACTCCTCCAGATAAAAAGCAAAAAGAAAAAAAGAACTGAAGAACACACCTCGAGTTATAAATGTGCTGTACAGGCTACTTGTAAAAGTCCAGCATTGCGAAAAACAGCCAGAGAAAACCGAGCATGTGTTTGTGTATATACATGTGTGTGTACCGTGCATACTTATAGATATATATATGGATGCATACCTATATATGGACAAAGGGGTGTGTGTATACATATATGGGGCACATATATATATATATAGGTATGCATATACACATACACCCCTATATATGCATGCACATATCCACATATCCATATATATACCTATAGATATGCAGGGTATGAACATGTCAGATTTCCAGACTATATGAAAGAAGTGCAAGGCTGCTAGGAATTGAGAGAGGCGATTTTTGGACATGCCCTTGTGTGGAAGGGGCTTTTTGCTTTGCCATCTGTATTTGTGAGATATCTGGCTTTCTATAGGCCATGGACTCACTGCATATTGTTCTGCCTGCCCAGACGGCATATGCTGTATGTCCAGCAGCAGGTTGCATTGCATCCGTGGCATGACTCTCTTCTGCTGCCAGCTGATTAAGATGATGTGAGTGACACGGTTGGTTCCAGGGGCCGAGTAACACTGGACACCTAAATAGAAATTAATTGTCCTTTCCATCGTAACTCCTGACAACTTCAAAGTCCCTAATGCACTTAATCTCTCTGCTGAGAATGGAAATACAATCCCAATTTTATAACAGATTTGCTCATGTTACATACCCAAATACAAGCCCTTATTGTGCATTTGTTCCTCAGTATGAGACAAACAACTGAGCAACAAACAGCTTTTTCCCACCTAAATGCCTCTGTATGCTTTGAGAGTGGCTCCAGCGCTGTTTCACAGCACCTGAACTGGGCAAAACGGTCATTGGTCTTAGAATAATAGAAATAATAACATTTTTATCTGATAGCACTTGAATTTGTTTCTATTACATACAGTAATAATATTGCATAATACAGGCAGTTGTATGCATGCTGTGCTCCTCTAAATAACCCAGTCTAAATTTCTAGGAAGAGGCATAATATATCCCATCTTTTTCCCCACAGAATTATCTCTTTGTCCGTAATATGCTTTCTAGCAGTTTTTATTTGGAAATAAAAATGCTTGTGAGGCATCATCTCATTTAATTAGGCCCTGAGAAAGGCAGATACGGCTTGAACACTGGCAGATAGTCATCTGTCTTCCAAATAAAAACTGCTTGCAGATATAGAAAAGCAGTTTAAGTGGCTTTGGCAAGACACATGAGGTAATGTTTACACTTCTTTGTACACAGATTTGTCCTTAGATTTATTTAGGATTTTTTTCAAGTCTAGGAGTTCTGCTATTGATTTGGATACTCATAGGGACCCTCTGCTGTGAGTAGGTTTAAAAAACACCATCCTGAAGGCTGTGCCATGGGTTACCAGTGTCCAAATACCACTGTCTGCACCTGCAACCACTTGTTGGGTGCTCCTTTTTGAGGTGGAGAAAGAAAGAGGTGCTTGCAGAGCACCCAGCTGCAAAGAGTCAAGTGGAGGCCCTTCTTGGCTTAAACCAATGCCAAGAATTGAAAGATATCAAACATCGACTCATTCTGTACACAAGAGGAAAATGCTGAGGAATTGGCAATTTCCTATCATCCTGTGTTGCTGGTCTAATCTGACAATAGGAGGTGCTTTCAAGCTTTCCAGGTAGCAGCTATTCTCATTTCTGAAACTATATAGTTCTACAATGGATTATCACAGCCACGATTTTCTGAAAAAGAAACAAATCAGAAAACATAAAAAGACACAAAGGTCAATAAAATCTCTTTTGGAGTATCCATCAAGTGGTGTTTACTGTCCTTAAAAGGTTATATTTCTCTAAGAGCATTACAGCAAATGGAAGCAGTTTGTGCTGTGATGCATGGGAAGAAACAGGGATGCTGCAAACAATCTGGAGAACAGCATTCCACCTTGGGCCATCCAGGGTAGGAGGACAATAAATCCTCCTTCAATCCCATTCACAAGTCTTTGCACATCAGACTAAATGTAACCGATGAGATTGCCAGGAGCACTGTCTTATAAACCTCATCTGCTGTCCAGCTTTTCAACACCCTCAGCAGGAGACTCTGAACACCCACCTGGGCATCAGCCAGTGACTCTCATTGTCCTAAATGATCCTTTAAATTTTGGTAGCTGAACCACAGGACAGGAAAAAGGATTAACCCCATGAATTAAATGCCGCAACTCTGAATGGTCAGGGCTTTTCTAAAACATACTTTGCAAAATCAAAACACAGGATCTCAAGACATCATTTGGTCTATGCCACCCCCACAAGCAGCAAAAACCTACTCTTTTCACTTAAAAACCCAAATGGAAGTAACTCTCATTTTAGAATGGAGTTGTCAATAATTAGCAACCCCCTTCTTGCCTTATTCTCTTCTAGAAGAAAAAAAATGCCTCAACTTCATAGAGAAAGTTACATCAAGATGACATGAATATGGAAATGTCAAAGTCAACATTTACGTACCACACTGTATCAGGTCAAAAAATGAGAAACAACTGTGCAATACCATGAAAACGATATATATGAAAACCATATTGTATTGGTTTGTTGTGGCTGTTGAAAGAGAGATGCAGTTCTCAGTGATGCATACAACTGTCCTGCCACAAACTTGCCTTGCTACTGACTCTTGACTTCCACAAGACTGTATCTGGGTTTGGCTTATTCTGCTCAGGGAAATCATCGTTTCTATTTAAACTGCTGAAGTGGAATTTTAAACTAAAAATAAGGTGGCACTTAGGCTCCTAATCCTCACCAACATTCATGGCTCCTTTGTATTCAGCTGAGTGTCTTTATTTCCCTTGACTTCAGTGGTGATTGCAGGCATTCAGCAGTCACTGGAGATGCTTTTTATGGTGCATTACTATTACGTTGAATCCATAACTCTTCAGAAGCCCAGTGCAAAACAAGAAGGCATGGGTGTAGTTTGTCCTAAATGACATTACAAAGAGATACAAGATGACTATAACTTGGCCCAAATAAAACTCCACACAACCCACATCTGGTTGTGTATCCACAGCCACCTCCCATGTAGCAGCAGCAAGGGGAGCAGGCAGCAGAGAAGTGGGACAGGATAATGAATACCTGGCTGCATCCCTTGAAAGAAGGGAGGATGAGTGAGTCCCTTGGGCATAGGCAACTCCTGGATTGGTGCAGCTACAGTCTAACCACAATAAACAGAGTCTAACCATAATAAACACAATTTCCAGAATCTCTGACAACTGAGCCCAAGGCATAGAAGCAAAATCCTTGCATCCTTGCATTTAAATTAGGCATGAAAATGCAAAAGTACAAATCTACTCTGCCATAATTCACTGCATAATACAACTGGATTCCCAAGCATCAATTGAAAACCAGACACTTCTAAGTCCAAAAAAAAGCCCAAAACATCTAAAAAACCTCTAAGGAGTAACTGAACCTGGATGACACAGAAATGGGGCTCCTTAGTACACAGAATAAAAAGGAAATATTAGCCTTATTTTGTGAAAAAGGAGAACTCCACCTCCTGTATTGCACTGAGCCACTGCTGCACATAATGTGGAGAGCTGTCAAGAGATTTAATTAGGATACAAAATCCAGCAATTTAAGAATTCTCTCTCCTTAGAACATTCTTAGGGATTTGCTCAGAATTAGAGGATGGTTTAAACATTAAAGGGTTTTTCCCTCCTTTAATGGGATCAGCTGCATAGTGGAAAATGAGACTTTATTTATCTAAATATCACATGAAAAACTGAATAATTTAATAAACTCTCTCAACTAAATCCAACTCAATATATTTACATGCCTGTTTTTCTTTTGCATATAAAATACTTAATCTGTATTTGACTTCCAATGTATAAACAATTCTTAGCTTTACAAACCTTAAAGACAAATAATTAGAATTCTGTATTAGAAATCAACTGTTATTTTTGCTAGCAATAAAAAGTCTTTGAGTTTATACTTATATTCAACTCTGAAACCTTATGATGATTATTGAGTTAGGCTACATCTCTTAGTGAATATTTCTTTCACCTCATTTAAAAGTTTTGTTTACCATTTCAAAATCAATCCTTCTCCATTTTAGATCAAAAATAGCACTGGGAATCAATAACAAATATCACCCAATTGATCATTAGGGACCTAGAGGCAACTGCGTTAAGCATTCAGTTAAATGCAGTTTTACAAAAAACTTTAACATTTTGAGGTTTGGAAAGTAATCATCAAGTACAGCAAAAAAAATCTAATACATCTATTTCCTTTTGATACTGCTTTTATCACCAGCACCAGATTCTGCCACCCTTGCACACATTTACCATCTCAATGGAATGATCCATTTAGTTTAGGTTAATTTAGTTCAATAAAGTCAGTGTAAACAATTCACCTAGTATTAAGAAAAGGACTGACATTGGAAATAAAAAAAAAAAAAGGATATTTTTTTTCTCTTTCTGACACATGAAAAATTGGGCGGGGGGGGAAACTGAGATCTAATCATTCAGAAGGACAGGCTGACTGAAAACAATCAGTCTATTTTGTTACCAAGAAATAATATTTTAAACATTTAAAAATACAACTCTACTTGGATTAGTAAAAGAAAAATAACAAATCTCTCACATCCAACACAAGTAGCTTTACTTAACTAATACTAAACCAGTTTTACAGTGCAGGCTCTCTGCATTTTACCAAAATTCAATTTGCATCCTTCACAAGTTTGTTCTGAATCGTGAATGAAAAGTAAGTTGATAAACAAAGTTGTTCAATATTTTCTAAGTTACTAAAGATGAAAAGTTGAAAGTATGAAAAAAAAAATCTGAAACTGTAGAATTACCTACATTTGTGTATAATGTATTATTCTCTTGCTGGCAAAAACTGCAAGGTTTGACACTCATCAGTAAATTCGGCAAATCATCGTGTCTTAAAGTTTACTAAATAATATCAAACCAAGCCCCACTCATAAAAAGATCAAAAAGTAAAAATGAAAACCAAAGACACTTCTCATGTTAATTACAGAGTATGGATGGACTGCGCGGTGTGATGACGTTTAGGGAGCATCTGCCCACCTTTGGTGCATCTCCTTTCCCCATGTAATTCTGTGGCCACACACAAGCTCAGCAAATGGAAAAGCTTAATTTGGGCACAGCTGCCAGCATGTACTCTGCTCACCAGTCACTCTTTCTTAGAAGGAAAGCACACATTTATATTAATATTTATTAAGGCCCTGTAATGGTGCCGGCCTATTTATGTGCTTCCACTTCAATCCATGGTTGCCTCACAAGAGCATGGTATGAAATAAATCAGTGCCCCATTTCCAATATCTACTTCCCTGACTGTAATATATGGCTGCACGTCGTGGTAAAATGCAAGTTAGGAGGTTTCCACCTTGAGTAGCTTTTCCCTTTCAGCTGCAAATAGCACGTAATGTGGAAGAGTGCATGTGGTTTCTCTCACTGCTTCCTTACAAGTCAAAGATGCTCCTTTGTATCAAGTAAGATCAAGTAAATCAGGAGAAAAGTAAGTGAGGGAAATAGAGCAGGTTGCAAAGATGCACTGTACAGAAAGTAGTAAAGCCCAATGGCACCTTGCAGGCTTGGGAATACGTTCAGCTGTGAGTTTTGATCACTGTTTTTCCAGCTAAGAACACTTTGGGATGTTCCTAACTCTTGGGTTCCTGCTGAGCCTTCACTCTGCATAGGGCCATGGTGGGGTGCAAGCTCTCCCTTCACAGCGGGATGCTGGAAGACAACTGGAAAGGCCAACATTCAGTAGTTTTCCTTCACCGTCTGCGAATGGCTTACAACAGAATGACAGGAGAAAACAGAGAAATGGGGTGATAAAGGGGCAATTCATCTTACTTGAAGGACATGTCTAAAAAAATATCAGATGCATCACTCTCTGAGTGTCTATATCTCCTAATTAACAACAAAGAGATTCCTGATGAGCCCAGATTCAGGTGTAAATGCTGTAAACTTCTGAAGTAGGATTCATCAATCTCACCCACAACACTTTCAGAAAACTGAGCTTCTTGGGTGCCTTTGAGTTTCCTCCACCCAGAGTTTTGCTATTAGTAGCAAGCCAACACATTTATGCCCAGTAGCACAACACACACTGTATTAGAGGGTGAACACTTTGGAAAACAGCACAGGTTTTTAACTATGGCATGAAGGAAGATTTCCAACAGCTTAGGTAAAAGCTGATGGTGTAACAACCATCCATATATTTCAAACCTTTCTGCTGGCTAACCTAAGCCACCAAACTTTGGAGTCTACCAAACACATGGTAGACACCCAAGAGCACCGTGCATTGCCTGCTCAGAAGTCTCATTTCTATAGGTTTCTCTGCAGGTGAGCAAAGTCAGGCTGCACTTGGGATGAGGGTCTGGGCCCCTCCACTGGCAATCTCTGCTTGCATTAGCTGGAATCTGAGAATTTAACACTTCCCAAGGACAAGACAACCCATGAAGACAATACACACATAGTAGGATCAAGATCCTTTTTATGCCATGAGCAAACTATAGTATCAGAGAGATGAAAAGCTGTGAATTAAACCATCTCAAGCATAGTCAAGTGTTAAGCACTGTCCTTCCTTTCAAAAAGGGGAAAAAAAGGAAAATTCTAATAAATATTTTCTTTAAAAAGAAAGCACTTGTATATAAGAGTATGAGGAGTGAGAACATAGCACCAGTTCTGGTATACAGATCTTTAAAAGACTGATGTTCTCAGAATACAAGTAAGGAGCTGACACTTTCCAAGCACTAGCACAGCAGTCTCAGGATGAACTGAAAATGAGACCATGTTATCAGTAGTTCACTACTGATGCCAGGTCTTCACAGTCTGCTTTTCATTTTCATTAAGCCTACTTCATTACCATGGCCTTGATGCAAATTAAAATAAAGTCATCAGTCTCTAGACAGATATACAATTTTTGTTAGAAAGGCGATGAACCCAGTTCCTGCTCCTGCAAACAATTATGCAGTAAGCAGTCTAATTTTCTACAGATGGCTTAATGAGGTTGCATACGCATAAAAAGTTACCCATAGGCATATTTGCTGTAGAAAGGCCATGGTTATCTCTTAGCTGCAGGGTCTTCCAGAGACCCAAGTGATTACCATTGTTGAAAACAACAAAAGCAATGCTATGAATTCATTGTTAGAACAAATATTTCATAATTGTGCTTTAATAGTTACACCTGGTGCTAATACTCTTAATGACGGAGCATCATTCAGGGGGAATACTTCCTGCACTGTGTGGTGACAGCATAGACACAGCCAACCCATGCCTCTATGGTGGCTACAAAGTTCAGAGAGAGCTCAGATACCAAGATGGCTACCAGGATTCAGCTCAGCTGCTGAGCTGCAACCACACAGGAGTAGCCAGAGCACTTTAAATCCTCTCCTTGTGACTGAGTGAAGGATGGAGGGAATTAGGTGGGACCGTGGAGGTCAACATTCACAACCAAGGACCTCATCACCTGTCCACATAATGCCAACCCCTTCATGGAGAGACCAAGTTGCAGTCTGCCTCTTCTCAGCTTCAAACACAACTCAAGGCTCTTGGCTGTATAAAGATTTGGCACTGAGGCAGTAGGGAGGTTTGGCTACCTCTGTGGGAACAATCACCCCAGGATGGTGGGCTGTGTCCAGGCAAAAGCAGTGCCAATGCAGTGGGGACACCAGATGCGTCTTTGCCACAGGAGTGGCAATAGCCCTCATGGGGGAAGCTTCAGCATGCCACTAATGACCCCAAATGCAGGGCATGCCCAGAAATGTGCCAGGGGCCAGTCAGGACATTATCCTGACAACCATTTACAGTCTTCCCATGACTGCAGTGGGATGTTTCCAGAAGCAAGTTCAGTGTTACCATTCCTATGTTTCCTCAGGTGTCTGAGCAGGTGTCTTTAGACTTTTTGAAGGCTGAGCACATTTTATCTGTTGTAGCCCTTCATTCTTTAGGACAGGTCAACTGTGATAATTTACACCTTTCCTATATAACTGTTTTTCCAAATTCTGACTGCAAATTGCATAGGAATGCATTTTCTCACCATCAATAAATGTTTTGCCTTGCTGCTCTTTCACATGAAGCCATATCTCACAGGGCACAAAACCCAGGAAATTTTATCGATGTCAGTCATATATCTTTTACTTGCTTCCACCACGGTGGGACCAGAATGACTGAATTGTCACAAGTTGGAGACAAGACAGCCCCAGGTACCCCTGGGCGAGGCTGAGAGGCTAGAAACTGTTCCTTGCAGTCTGCATGGAGCATGGACCCTGCAGCTACCCGGGAGCTGAGTAAGAAGTACATGGCACAGGAACCTTCAAAGAGATTTTGAAAGGAAACAGCTGGTGTTTCAAACTCCCCTGCGTGTTTCTGAAAAGTTGCATGAAGCATGCAAAAGGAAAGGAAATATTTGTCTTTGAAAAGAAAACAAAAAGTAGTTAAAATGTTGGAAGATGTGACATCATACAGGAAAGTAGATAGAAATATTTCTTAGAAAATGTATATAACCTAATATTTTTCTCATTTAGGACCCCTCTATTCCTATGCTTCCACATTAGACCAGGAACCAGGGAGAATCCCTACTTTGCTCAGATGCAGACCAAAGACCCCATAAGGGCAAAAGGGATGAAGTGGTGATTGTGAGCTGGAACACGCATGTAGGAAGGGATAACAAAACCCACTCAAAATCTTGGGGAACCCCACATCGAAGACAGTAGGGGTATAAGAAATGCTGCCATATTTATACCTGGATTACAGTTGTACCGCAAATACCTATAGAAATTGGAACGGGAAGAGACTGTTTGGACAACTCCAGTGTTAACAAAAATAGCAATGTAAAACATAAATCAAATTGAAAGTTGTTCTGTTATGTAGAACATAACAGATAGAGCCCCTGGCTCTGGACCCAGCACTGTTGTCAAAATAATTATCAATGAGCAGGGCAAAATCTATGGTCCATTACAGAGACGAGAAGAGACCTCTCCGGGACCATTACCAGCCCAGGGTTAGACCTCGTTAACCTTAGTTAAGCCAAGGGGGATTATATGCTGCAAACCAGATCTGAATTTGGCTTTAGATATACCACTTGTTTACACAAGTGGATCAAACAGCCCATTTCTGCTTCCAGACTGCCTCACTATCCACTCCATGCTTCCCTGGGAAAATTCTAATAAAATAGCCACACTATTCTGCATTGGCATAGCACTTTTGGATCCCAGTCAGACTGGTAAAAACCCAGGTCCCATGATTCTTTTCAGACAGCTCTGATCTCTCTTTGCAGGACATGCTGTGGAGTTTGGCCTCTTGGACCCTGCAAGAGCTGAGGAGCAGCCAGTTCCTCTCACCTGCTCCAGAAGCTTCAGAAACTGGAGTAAATGTTGTGCCCATGATGTGGCTGTTTATTGGAGCTCAGACTACACAGGTTGCATTTGATGAGTAAACTAAATGCAGGTGGGAAGTCAATGCTCTCTGCTGTTGAATAAATGATGCCTGGCAGGATTTTGGCTTGGGCTGAGTAGCTCTTTCCTAAACAATTTCCAAGCAGGGCAGCACAGGCCATGAACCATTCCCCATGAGTAATTTTCATGCAGCCACCCTGCTTGAGAGACTAACCCATGGCATCAGCATAGACCTGGACTTCCAGACTCACTGGAAGTCTCAATGTGCTAGAGAACAGTCTCAACTATATTCAACTTGTTGGTCCAGATGTACTCCCAAGCCTAAGTTCAGTAGCATTCTCAATAATATGATGATTAATAAGCTTTATGCTGTGTTGTGGGAACTACTTCTTCTTGCCACACCATGTGAGCACACGCCGAGCAATGCTGGCTTCTGGTGGTGGCTCTCCTTCCCCATTAAGAGATCACACACACAAACCTGTGCATGTTAGGATGGAGAGGGCAGCCTTGCATATAGCCCTTCTTGCGAGTAAGCCAAAGTCCTGCCCCCACCACGTCACAAACACAAACCCTGTGCCCTCTGGACCAGGTGAGACAAGACGAAGGCACAGAGGGGACAGGGAGGATGACCAGAACAGGAACAGTTCAGGTACAAGCCAGATCTGCACTTAAGCATCCTCCAGTCTCTATTGCTCGCCTCATTTCTAAGGGATAAAGTGACATATACCCACCCCTACGTGCTAAGCAAACAGGCAGTGACTCAGAGGGTAGTGCATGGGCCAGCCGAGACAATCAATCTGCCACAGCTGAGCAGCACGTCCAAGCCCTCTGTTGTCACTGGGGGATTCATAACAGTCGTGCTTTGGGAAGCAAAACAAACAAAACAGTGTGCTTCTGTACGCACCAGCTTAGGCAGCTCACCAAAATCCAAGCAGACAAGTGAGGACTGCTCCACCCGGAGGATTTAATTACCTGCCCCCAGTCCCCCACCCATCTGAAGGGTTTAGGGTTTTATTCTCACTAACTTGCAAATTTACTGCTCTGATTCGAAAGGAAAATTCACAATCTCAAATGTCAAGAAGTTATGTTCAATTTCCTCCTGGCATTTTGACCTTCACAACATGAGGGAAGTAACCCTTAAAGAGCCAGTGAAGAAGGACTGCAGAATATATTTATGCTGAAGGACTCCCGTAGGCCTGGCAGGACAAGGGTCCATGCTGGGGACCTCTCACCCATCTCAAACCCAAGAGACCCTCCTCATTTCAATGGACAAGCATAGAACAAATATCAACATTTTTAATAGCATTCACAAAAACAGTGATTAATCTAACCAAGTCCAGCTTAGATTCCACTATGGAAACTCAAAAACATTTCTAATTTAAATTATCTTTTAAATTCACTGTATTGAACCAGGAATTCGGTTCTCAGTTTTCCTATTTTCAGTGAATCAGCATCTCATGCTGAGCAGGGTCATAACATGATTCAGTGAGGAGCATTTTGATGTTCCAGGGTGAATTTTGGCTGGTTAGCCATTTAGAGCTGAAATTTCCAGAATTAAATCAATCACTGAGTTTCATTTTGGGCAGTGCTGAAAATGTCACCCAAGCTGAAAGGGAGTTCATAGTCATTAAATACTACTTCGATTTCTGGAAAGAAAGGAAGAGGGGGCATTTCAACATGTTATTCATAGAGAGTTAGCAACAAAAATACAAAAAATGTGAAAATCTCATCTGTCACGTCAATTATGAATACACACTAAAATGATGAGGACAATTCAGTGCATTTTCATCTGACAGTGTGTTTTGTTTGACTGGTAGAAGGTAGGAACCAACTCGTACAGCAGTCTCTCCATAGTGGTCTGATTCCAATCCAGCCTTTGTATATTATTCTCCACATACAATATCTGGCTTCCATGAAATTAATTCCGTCCATCCACAGGCTTTGCAAGGGACAGGTGCCCATGTACTAAAAGCCACTATCACAACCTGCATCCTTGCTGGCAGTCTCAGCTGCAAGGCTGAGGAAGCAAATATGCAGGAAGATGAGCCTGTCTCCCACTCCGTTTGCTCCTAAGTGGCTCAGTCAGGGCCTGGAAAATATGTCCATACATCTTGAGGAAGAATGTGAAACTGCAGACATTGCACACTGACAACTTTCAGCAAGTCAGTTCCAAACTATTTGGGGATTTCCATACAGATAGCATGAGCTTCTCCACTCAGTGTTGTGCAAAGTTATTCCAACAACTGTCACCACCTTTGCGTGCTCAGCCACACCAACTATTCACCCTTCCTTGCTGGTACTGACACATAGGACATGCTACACGGACACAGAATCTTACTGCCAAGGAAAACCCCTCCTTCCTGTTTAGAGCAGCATTGCTGCTGTTGCTGTACAGAGAAAGGGAGGCGAAACGCAACTCCTGCAATCTGTGGCATTGATTTCTGTTGGTTTCCACCCATTGCAAGAGATCAATGAGGTGTAAGAGCAGAAGAAAGATGGCCCTCACTGGCATCAAGTTTTACAAGCATCCTCCCACCGCTTCAGCCAGCTTGCACATTTCGAAGCATTATGAAGTTTAAATGCCATGGGATAGATCTGTCTGGCAATAAATTCAGCCAAAGGCAATCTCTTAAAAAGCCATCATTATGTAAGGGTGTGCTTGCTCATTATAATGAAGGATGGAAAATACAGTATGCGTCACATAGTGTAATTCAAAATTGATTTCCTATCATGACACATTTTACAGAGGCTATTCTGCACAGTGCCTTTGCCATGGTCTAAACTGGGACTGTTTTCCCACTTCTCTTCCCTTTCATCTTCTCCTGTCTGCCCAGTGCAGGAGACTCTTTCAAGGCAATGCCTTCATCTTTGCTACACATCAAAAGCAAAGCAAGGGAGGAGTGCTGCTCCTATCCTGGCAGCTCTCCATCACATTTTAAAACTCTTCCCTTGAACCAGAAAAGCACATCACTCATTTTATTTTCCTACTCGTCAAAGACGAGCTGGTTGCTAACAGCAAAAAGAGACACTTGTGAAACATGCCAGCTCCTGGTCTCATCCTGCCAGGAGCTCCGTCATCTCAGTTCCCACTGAAGCTCTGCTTCCTACAAGAATCTGGACCATGCAGGATTGGCCTCTCCTAGAGACTCAGATGGTGCTAGAATTATGTTCCTACTTTGATGACTGTATAGAAACCCTGTCACAACACCCTCAATTTTTCAGCTGAGCTTTTACTTCTGTTTATTTAGATATTACCTCTTTAGCCACTTCAAATTTGTAATCTTTTTTGTGGTAGTGCTTCTAAATAGCTCTTATATCCCAAAAATCGCTTTGCCACCAGCACCGCCTGACAAACTTGTCTGCAAACTCAACAGAGATGTCAAAGGCTATGGTGTAAACTACACTTCCCACCTTTGATCTTCTGTTGGGTGGTGCCCTTGACATGACTGGTACCGTACCTGTACCCCTTCACAGGCTTTTCAAGTTGGTGTTACATGCACACACAGCCAGGTTCACACCTACATGAAAAGCTAGCTTCAGACAGGGTCAGAAAGGGAAACACCCAAGAGACTGCAGTCCTTGTGGAAATAAAATACAATGTTCTCCACATGAAAAGCTACTTCAATAGGGTGACCTGCCATAGCACCATGCTCGGACTCACAGCATAAAGCAAACAGACGATGGGGCACAGGAGCCTTGGGTGGCTCAAAGCTCTCTCTTCTCACCCCAGATCCCACCACCCTGGGGCTGGAAAGGCCATGAGCATAATTCAATGACAATTTTTCAATGTTACAGACATTTCTCTAACCTTACCAGAAAGAGTAACTCTTCTCCATAACTCTCCTTACTAAATCCATGTGCCTTACATCCCCTTGCCTCCTCTCCAACACACTTCACACCCTTCTCACAGGACCCTGGGGAGACAGCTGGGTTCCCAGGTAGAGAAGAGCTGCCCCAGAAAGGCTCAGGCACTCCTTGCTAAGGGCCACCACTCCACGCACTGGCAATGGGGCTGCCAGGGCAGGAGTAAGAACCTCATATGGACACTTATTTGTGCTTCACATGGTATAAAGAAGCTGCAATTCCCCACCTTCAAAACTTGTAGAAATCATTAAAAGACTATTAAATGCCTGGGGTCCAATGAAAATTGGACTTTCTATTATTTCTATTTTTAGAAATAATAATTGAACTACTATTATTTCTATTCTCTAAGATGGAAAGCTCACAAACTCAGCATTTGGACCAGAGCAGCTCAGGAAAACAAAGCGACCTGAGAACCACACAAAGCCCATTGGGGTTCAGCTCTTGAAATCCTGCCATATTCTTGAGCTACAGCACCATACTTGGTCCCTTTTGTCTTCCCAAAATAGCAGCTAGCAGGGCTGGAGAAGAATCCATTCCCAAGTAAATCTCATGCAAATTGGAGCCACACAAAAGAGGCTATTAAGCTGCAATGGACATCGGCAGCACCACTCTCGGACCTGCACGATATGTTTCAAAAGAGACTGATATTAATTAAAAATGGGTCTCAGTTTATTTATGTTTCTTTTCACTGTGCTTTGTTATTTTAATCACTGAAATACTGGACACTTGCAACCCATTCCATTGTACAGTTTTATTCATAATTAATACATGCACATAATCTTTATTAAGTTACATAAAAAATAATTACTGAGTTTTACCACCAATATAAAGCAACAAATTAGGCATTGTCTGTAGTTTCAATTTGTCCAAATATTTACAAATATTTGAAATTAAACAGCACAGATGTTAATCAGATAGAAGTAGGTCTGCAGTACCTTTGCATGAAATAATTAAAAATTCACATTTATGTAACACTTTCCATCTCCAAGGAATCCCAGAACCTATTAAGAAGTACATCAGAACAGACATATTTTGTAATATTTTGCCTTCCTGCGACAACTTCCTTCCACAGATTTCAAATCATTTCACAAACACTAATCAAGCCTTCAACACCCTGTGAGGCTGCTACAAAGTGAAGGGGATCAGCTCTGCAGAGGACATGCAGCCCTGAGGATGGGGTGAACCCAGCATATCAGAGTAAAGGCTGCCTTGGTACTGACTGCCTCAATTCAGCCAAGGTCTATATTTAATAAAATACTTAATCATATATTTAAGTGTGCTTTAATGGATGTAAGCGTGGCCTCAAACATCTTGCTGAATGTGACTGTGTGGTGAGTAAGGACCTGCAAAAAGTGTGGTGTCGAGGAGAGTGTGATCACTACTGGCCCATAAAGGCAGCTCGTCCCTGCCATTTATTTGTCATAATTACCTCAGGTTAGACATGAAAGAACCTAATAAGTTATTTTAGTTGCATTATACATGTGATGAAAATAACTAAACACCCTCAGACACATCACTGTTTTACCTTTAACAGGTCTCATAACTCATCTTTCTTTCCCTGTATGCTTTCCAGTTTTCCAACTGACAAATTTTCCATCTGACATTTTCTAGAAGAGACTACATTTTAAACCAAGAATAGTTCTCCAAAAGTTTCTATGCTGAATCTTCTTACTTGAGTAGCACCCCATGTAATGGAGAGGTACCCTGGGTGAAGCAAGGGGAGAACCTCCTACCCAAGTGCTCTCTAAAGGAAGCAACGGGTTGTTCCCAACCTGAGCGTTTGCTGCGTTGAGCTAAGCCTACTGAGCATGGCAACCTACATGGACAACTTTGGCAGCTTGCCGTGGCAATCTCTCTTTTAGGCATCCAGAAGAACTGACTAAATATACTTCACTTGAATGTCTTAAAACTTCCTGTATCTGTAATAACAATTTTGTTCAAAAGAATGTGCTTTGGGGATCATGGAAAAAACACTGGTATACAGAAAAATACTTTCATATAAACTGTTCATTACAACACCCAAATACTTCAAAGCTCTGTTCATAAGCCTGAAAATGATATTGATTTGTGGATAACACAGGCACCATTGAATTTCTCTTTCGGAGGCATTAACGTAACATTGGGCTTTTTCATCATCATGTTGCAGAGGACACAGGATTCTGCCTAAGGCTATAGCTGGAACACACTTCCCCCCCCCTGTATTAGCACTAAAGGAACACATTAAGAGGTTTAGGAGACTGCAGCAGACTGAAAAATGATCATCCTTGTCTTTTAAGAAAATGAGAGCAGGGCTTGGGAAGAAATGCCCGATAAAAGTCCATAAATGTCCATCAAGTGCTAAGCCAAGGACCATAAAACCTTCCTCCTTTTTTTCTAAGCTTTGTACTGACAGCAAACCATGTTATGAAGTATAATGATTTCACTCTAAGGTTTTCTTTGTTTTTCACTTTTTCTTAACAAAAGATGGAAGTCTGTGGTTAATTCTTCACCCACAACCAGACTTAAGTGAATTTAGAAGAGGAACAATGATATTCTGTATTTTTGCCGCCTATTATTAACTGCTGGTTTCCAGTTTTGTTTAAATGCCAGTTATCAGGATTCAATTTACCCCCTCCAAGGGGAATGTCTGGTATCATTCTGAGAATAATAACTGCAATATATTATGTTAATTGAGCACTAATAAGCTTCACTAATAAGCTTGGTGCTTTTGCTTCCAAACAGGAATGGAAATGTCATTTTTTAAAATGAGTGCATTAAGCACCTGTCTCTACCTGCATCACCTCATTTCAGAATCCAAGAACATGAGGCAGCAGCACAGGTTTCCTGGGGATTACAGAGACCATAAGGAAAACCCAAAAGATCTAACTTCTGTTAACACGCTCTTCTTTAAAACCCACGCCCGGTTTGGGAACCCAAGAAATACCACATGAAGAGCGCATTTCATCGAGATGGCCTCCCTTGTCAGCAGCCTCCAATGAACTTTAAGTAATGAACTTTAAAGCTGTTGTCCCACATATCATCAATCTTGAAGACAAGGAGTCTCCAGCAGTGAATTTCTTTTCTGTTTAACTCTCAATAGAACCGTATTTCATGCAATTAATGTCAGACGCTCCTTGTGCATTTTGATCATTTCATTTACTTACAGCGTAAGAAATGATCACAGCCACAAATCTAAGACTTCTTTTATACTCACTAAAAATTTGGCAGTAAGCTTGCAAGGTTATGCAGGCTTGGGAAGACTCTCAGGGATAAAAGAGGATTATACTAGTTATACTAATTAATATTTTGTTACTAGGCAAATGAGGGACAATGACCTTTAAAGATGAGCAAGAAGAATGTGTCCAAAAGAAATGAGTATATGGAATTACATGTATTTCTATCAGTATAGATTTTGAACGTAAGACATCATGGTCAACTTGTCTTTCCCATTTTTGCAGGATAAAAATAAATAGGAAAGTTTTAACACTTCAGTTTGAAACTTTGCAAAAGAATTTAAAAAAAACCAACCAAACAAACAAACAAAAACCCCACAACCTCACAATCTTGATTATTTGCACTGTTTTAATAAAGACAATGATACCTGAAGGGGCTGCCTTACTCCTACTGCTGACTGCACTTCTCAGTACCAAGCAGAAGACCCAGGGAAGGCACAGTCCCATGTGGACACTGGGATCCCAGCTGCAGGGCCATCTGGGGACAGCTGCTGGAGGTCTGGAGGGCTGACAGACTCAAGCCTCCCACCACATCTCCCTGGGTGCCCAGCCTGCTGCTTGACCAGCTGCTGAGGATGAGCAGACTCATGCCACACCCCCAAGCTCTTTCAATTTTGAATTTTCCATCTACAGATATCTTTTATTGGTGTAAGGCCAGATTCCAGAAGCACACAGAAACACCTCTGCTACTGCTTATCCATGCAGACCTATTTCCAAAACCTGCCTTCCTCCTTCCTCTACCACCATTAGGCTTACATGCAGCTCTTCTGCAAAATCCTCTTCCTCTGTCACGGCACTAAGATCTTAAACTGTCACCAGAAACCTGTCTGAGAATGACCTGCCCATGTTGCTTGTCCACAGTGAAAATACACTTTTCCTGGCATTTTCTTACCACATCACTTGAGACAGTTTCCAAGAAGTTTCCTGTTCTAACAGCAGACATTAAGTAAACTAGCCTACAGTTTTCTGGTTCATCTCTTGAACTGTTTAAAAATAAAAAAATAGCTTGTCTGGTACTTCACAGTCCTCAGAAACCCTTCTGGGGAAAAAGCTCTTTCAAACAGGTCCTTTCATTGTTCATCAACACCCTTGCATATTCATGTCAAACAGTGAAAGGAGGTTTCCTGTCCAGACCTGGTGGACATTATTTAAAAAGACAAAAGCAAAAATCTTACTATGCCCATAATACAACTTTTAGAAAATTGGAAACATTACATCTTTCCCCATGGAGAGCCTAGGCCAAAACTTCTGCTGGTATAAACTGACCCACCTCTATTAATTTAGGAGTTCTTTGATAGTGTTACTATCAAAAAAGGTCTCATTTTTTTCCTTTGTTGTTCTTCCTCTTATATTTTAGATATCAGCACATTATTTTAAAGAAAATATTTTATGTTAGATTAACACCAAGACTCTGGCAGAGGCCATAAACCCAGAGGTTTCAAATACATGATAAATCCAAGTGTCTCCCCAAGTGTCCCAGACTAATGGGCACCATCCCACAGGAATTTGCATATTGAATCACCGCAGGTCCCAAATCACACATACTCAAGACCTTGTAAGTTACTCTGGATCCTTAGCCTTTCCCTCACACAAATTTCACAAAACTTGTGAGTTTTCCTAGTCTTTCCCTCACACAAGTTTCACAAAACCCGACAACATCGACTTGTTTTGAAGCTATTTCAGATGTACATTAGGAGGACAGTCTAAAGGACCAGACCTGACACATTAATGCTGATGTTCTTTACTAAACACCATCAGCTCTGTGGGCAAGAGGCCCAACAGAGGGGTTGGATGCTTTACAAAGATATTTCTAACATTTGAGAAAGGCTATAAGGACTTTGGTTAGTGGTCTTTTTCAGTTACCTGATGACTAACACAATTTTATATGATACTAATAACATGCCAGATTTGCTGCTCATAAGCAGCACCAACCGAGCAACAGATGCTGAGCAGGTCCACCCTACACTCCCTTGAAATGTCAGACCCAGACACATCTGAAGCATCATAGCTCTTTATTGCTTCAGAAACAGTTTTATGTTGCTTCAATCAGAGTGGGGCAGGTAGGACAGCGATGAACCCACAAGCATCAAAGCATGTTCATCATCTTCACACTGAAGTGAAGAACATGCTTAAAAGCTTTGCTGAACCAAGTCTGTAGTGATCAGCCCAATCTAAATTTGGAAAGCGCCCACCTCGTGCGAGGGGGAGTCTGGTGTTAACTGTGAAGAAAAGCGCATGAGAAATCTCCTCAGAATCCTCCCTTGCTCCATCCAGTAAAGCCATGCTCATGCAACATTCCAGCAAAGAAAGGGTGTTTTCTGCTGAGCTGGGCCTGTACAGTAGCATCTCATAAGCAGGAATACACCTTCCTTCTCTAATGCATAAATGTAACTGCTCGTTCCTTGTCAAGAGTATACCAGGCTCTGGGACTGATGCATCTTCTTTTAAACATCATGCCCGATCTTTAACACCTCTTATCTCGTAGCCAGATATTAAAGATACAAACTGCCATGAAAATAACCGAATTTATTATATACCACACTCATTTGAAAACACCATTGATTTTTAAAAACTGCAAGGGGAAGCAATTAGATTTAGTAGGTAGCAAAGCTTCTAACTGTGTAGAGTCCTTCTTTTCAACACTCCCTATATAGAACGTTGCCGAAAAATTAAATAAAAAACCTGTTTCTTCTTACCAGCCACAAAAAATATATAAAACAAAATCAACATTCACCAAATGCATGAAATTAAATACATGCTTGCTGGCATGTGCTGTGAGGGTGTCACTCAGGAGAGCATTTAAACGCATATGCTTGTATTTCATGAGTTATATAAGACTTAGGAGATGGTTTAACGTCAAGGATGTGTTTCTGTGCTTTGCTGCAGGGGGGAGATGTGGTAAACCAAGGTCTCGGGAGCTGAAGCAGCCTGGGAACACTGGGCTCAGCAGCGAGGAAAGCCAAGCGTGCCTTGCCCCTGCAGAGCTGCTTGGCATTTTTCATGGCCAGTCCCCCATGTTTCATATAAAACATACACATTATTGCACTTTGGATGTGCTTGCCAGAAACGTCAACTGCAGCCATGTGGTGGTTCTTTCTCTACAAGGAAGCACAGCTGGTACCTCCATGTCTCACAATAATTCTTACCCCTTTAAATCAAGTTGACTAAAGTACATAAATCCCTCTTTTTTTTCCGTGCCTGTGGACAGGTTAGCAGCTGTTTTCAACATTCAGGCTGAAACCGTAAATGATGAGACAAACTTGGACCTCTGGAGGTTTATGTGCAGCTTGATGTGAGAAAAGAGCTACCTTCACCCACGCCTGCACTGCTGCCCCAACGCAGGCAACTGAGACACTGGACTGCAGGTGGGAGAAGGCGGAGGATGCCCAAACCTCAGGGGAGTGATGTGCCACATAGGGCAATACCCCACCTCCCCTGCACCCATTCCTAATTTTTGGGTTGTCTCCTTGAATGTCTATGAATAGAAAGTGTCTCCAGTTTCAGCTTTGAAATTAAGTGAAAAATTATTAATTTTTTTTAAAAGGATGATCCATGTAAGTAAAAAAATTAAACGCCTGGATGATTATTTCAGTCTGCTGTCTAGTCAGCTTCTGCTGCATGATCCCAGCATAACAAAAACTTCACACTGGCTGGATCTCTCCACCTCCCATTCCAGGTGATTCTTTTTACTCAGGTGTATAAAATTATGATTCACAGAGCAGTTGCACCTGAAGACCCAGACAGGTATCAGAAGGCAGCATGCACATCACTCTGCAAACACACAGTAAAAGCCTGAAAAGAGCCTGCAACTGTAAATACACACAGACAGAGAAAGGCATGACTGGAGGGGGCAGGCAGAGCTGGCCACTCAGAGGTGTGGGGGCACAGGAGGACTGAGGCATCCGCCTCCTGCCTCCAGATGGAAACATCTCCCTCACCCCTCTTGATTTTTTCATCTCAGTGATTTTTCTAAGAGTTTTGTCCTACTAAAAGTTGTTTGATCTGGATGCCTAGAGAACGAAGGCCCTACACGGGCACCAGAGAGATGGTCCTTGCCAACCCCAGCAGGGGACCAGCAGGACCATCTTTGCAGCTATTATTTACAGACTGGTGATGAAGTGGGGGGATGTCTTCCTCTCATTAAGAGGCAGAAAGAGTGAGACCACCACTGTACTCCTTCCACACACACATGGCACTGGGCAACTACTGAATGAGACAATGCTCCCTCATTAGGGAGAGGGGCAACAAATGCGTCTGTCATCCTTCTGTTACTATTTCCAATGAACTCAATTAAGTTAATTAATTTTTTCAGTGTAACAAAAATCAGAAGGAAGAGGCTGGAACACTACATGACAATAAAAATAAAACATCGCTCCTCCTTCTCCAACCCAGATCTCAAGATTGTTTGCTTTCAAATTAAAATAATTTTCAAAACATTAGCTTACTTGAAGAAAATCACTAAGTGCTTTTTCTCTGTGGCTGCTTAATTTGAGAAGTCACACCCACTCTTCTCCCTGCAACCAAGTATGATTAATGCAAAGCAACATAGACATACTTTCCTAAAAGAGGAATTGCTGTCACACTTCTATAATCTCAATTATGGATACTTCAAAAAATACAATGAGTTTACATTTAATCACTATAAAAGTTTAAAGGAAAGGTTACGTTACGTGCTTTGGATATACAAGAGTAAGGGCATATAATTTTCCTTGGGATTCAATCTTCTTTTGAGAGAATCTGGTAGGTAATTTACATATAAAGACATAATTTCATAATTGACTATTTCTGGTTTGTCTCCTGATGGAGCCTTTAAAATCAAATAGGATGCTAATTCATCATGAATTTTGTGCATGTGCCTTTATATTTTGTCTACCATACACATTTCTAGAAAGTGAAAACAGGAGAAAAGCTTTCCATTTTTTGCAATGGAGTTAGAGATTAGAGTTAGAAAAGAGAAAGACAAACAGTAATAAGGCAGATACATGATAAATCTTTAAATATGATTCATTTAAATTATTTCCATTTCATTTCTGCTTTATCCTTTTTTATGTTAATGATTTGATGATTGCACCTAGCAAAAGCACACTAAACATTTTTTTCCTTTTGAAGAAATGACAGTATGAGTGAACTTCAGTGCATGAAAAACATGCTGTCTAGAAAAAAAATTCTATCATCTTTTATTGATGCATTAAAAAGAATCACGACAACAGGAGAGGATGCCTTCTGTTTGTAAACTGGTTTTAGGTTTCTTACTAATAAAATCATGGATGCATCTGGAACTTTAACATCAAGTTCAATCAAATACAAGCACACCTAAGAAGTATTGGCCAAAAAGCACATGTATTATATGCACAGTGACAACATGAGATCGCTTTCCAGATCAGAGTTTCACTGTTCCATTTCACTGTATTAGACCCAGGCTGAAAAGATTCAATGCTTCAAGAAACTTTTCAAGCTGGTCAGAAGTTGCATAAGATTTAATTTCTTAATGCAGAAACCAAGTGACCTCACCTAGACAGAAGGCCTCCTGCCACCTTCTAACCACTAGAAAAATAGCATCAGTTCTACTCTGTTGCATGTGCTCAAAGTCAACAGTGTCATCATCTGTGATACTACACCTTCTGCTTTTCCCCCTCTAACAGCAAACCATCCAGGAACCTAATACTCTTGTTGAGACACAGTTAACTGGAATTACCCTCCATCTGGCTTCAATGCAGTCAGCTGCAGTAAGAGTGAAGATGTTTTATATCTTTTTGTTCCAGATCTCTCATAATGGTCACTGAATTAGTTTTTGTAAGAATTCTACAATGCAGTTAAGCAGCATTATTGCATTGTTTCAGATGTAGAAAAAGGCATGTAAAAAGCCTGTATTGTTTAGAAGTGGCTTCGGTTTTGATGCTTAGACGCTCTGAAGTGCCTCTGGAGACTCCAGAGAATTTATACAGGTCACCTAAGTTGCTCATTGAAGTACTCAGATCAAATGCCTAAAATTGGGATGCAAGTATTCCCTGTTGGAGATTGAGTTTCAAAGGTATTGCCTAGCATTGTAGAAGTTTACCCAGGTGACACCAACAAATAAATTAGGAAAAGCAGACAGTGTTTACATGGGCACATCTAAACCGTGGTGTCTGGGAAATTTTCCCAGCTCTTACCCTGGTTGTATACTCTGGCCACATCCCAACTTAACGTCAGGGCAAGTGCTAAGTCACACTGTCTCTTCTCCAGGTCCTGTTTTCAAATGGAGGAAAACCTTGGTAACTCAGGAAACCCAAGTCATGTTCTACCACATTGAATGACCAGGACTTCAGCGCAGCCCTGCCTCCTTTGGCGCCAATGAAATCATTTGGCATTCCAGAATCCAGACCGGAAAGCCGAAAAAACTCAGGACCCATGTCTTTTATGGCCCAACCACCTCTGCCCAGTCATTTTGCAACGTTATCCTCTAGAATGCACATTATTATTTTTTAATTATTAATACCCGTCACCTTTATTTAAGGATAAAACTTTTGGGGCATGGTGAAGATTGCAGCTCCTCCTCTTTACACACAGAAGCTCCCAAGCAATCTCTTCAAATGACCCTGCCCTGTGCCAGCAACAGCCTGGCTGCTGAGGCTGGCACTGGTTCTTAGGCATTTTTGTTTCCAGTGTCAACGGGGGATGAGACTAGTGCCAAGGTGCCTGAGTCATGTAGGAAATGGTCCATAACAAGTCCCTAAAACTGCCCGTTACAAGGTCAGCCATTTGTCTCACTGTTCAATGCTTTCCTGACAATTGATGCTCCCATCCATAGTGTGTCTGGTAATAAGCAAAGCATCCTGCTAGGAGCCCTTGTGTGTCGTCTACTTACAGCCTGATCCTCATTCACAAAAGCTTTCCTGCATGTAAGCTTAATGGATAAAGCAATCAATCCAAACAAAATCAGATGCTTTCCAACTTTTTTCCTTCAGGAAGTAGAGTCTGAATCTCAGGTTCTTGTCTGAGGTGCTCCCTAAGTACAAAATAACTAAAGGCAATATGGATAGTTACAATCTACCACAGTACTTCTAATACAATTATGACATGTGAGTTATTTCCTCAGTTTATTTCCTGCCACAAAAGAATCTCACCAGTGAAAATCAATGGGGTGCTGTGGTGCTGCAGAGCATCAGAAGAACATGGGAATCCAGGATTTCAGGTGAGGGAACTCACTTTATACCAAACTGGTGAAGCACGGGTCAAGAATTCAGAGCTAGAGCTGAACTGCCTTTCGTTATCTGTTAAGAAAGATGAAGCTGAATAGCTACATGCACTTGCTTTCTATATAGGTTCTCATTAGGCTTTCATGCCACCAGTAAAAATAGAAAAGGAGCTGAAAGACAGGCTTTTGTTGGAGGTTCTGGATTGTTTTGATCTACCTGTTGCAGAGAAGTACAGTAGGTTCCTAGTTATTTGTATTTTAACGTTATATTTCTCCATGAACATATTCCCCACATAGGAAAAAACAGTGAAAAGATGAGATGAGCTACAGCAATTCATGAATTCCAGGTTCTCAAATGCCTGAAAGAGCACCACCACAACAGTGTGTGACTAAGAACTGGTTTTTTTTCATATTGCTCTGTAAGCACCCAGTACCTCATCAAAATCTGTGACAAAGCTCTGGGGAGACCTTACAGCAGCCTTCCAATATCTGAAGGGAGTCTGCAAGAAAGCTGGAGAGGGACTTGGGCATGCAGTGATAGGATAAGGGGTAATGGCTTCAAACTGGAAGAGGGTAGATTTAAATTAGATATGAGGAAGAAATTCTTTAGTGTGAGGGTGGTGAGACACTGGAACAGGCTGCCCAGAGAAGCTGTGGATGTCCCATCCCCAGAAGTGCTTAAGGCCAGGTTGGATGGGGCTTTGAGCAACCTGGTCTAGTGGGACGTGCCCCTGTTCCACGCATGGAACTCAACGGTCTCTTTAAGGTCCCTTCCAACCCAAACCATTCTGTGCTCTATGAAGCCATTTCATATTTTTTCACTCAAAAGACTCTTACTCCACAGTTTTCAGCCTGCTTTACTCAGCAACATCCATCAATGTTACAATCACCAGGGGACACTGAGAAGTTCAATTTTCTGCCTCATGCAAAATCATGAACACGTACAGAATCCTGCACCGAGGACCAGTGCGATGCCTCACAGACAGACATACCCCAGGACTCAGCTCCCCTCTGGTGCCCACTACATCGCTGCACCTCTGCATGCTCTTTGGCAAGCTCTTTCATCCCTCTGCATCTACCCTTAAAGCTTTTGTTTACTGCCTCCACTTGGTCTAGAAGTTTTTCAAGACAGAAAGGGTTTATTCCAGAATAGTACTGCACCCTCAATATCAAAAATGATGAAGAGAGATTTTCCAGTTATAATACACGGTTCTCTGTATTTTAATGTTTTTCTTTGCTAAGATTTAGACACTATTATGAATTACATGCTGGACGAGTCTGAAAAACTTAGCAGAAAATCTGCTACCGCAATGGAGATTATCCCACAACTGGCATTATCCCCATCACAAATGTGAGAGCCCAGCAGGGCAACCAAGGGGGTGGGAACTTCATTTTGTGGAAAGCACAAGAGTTATAATTTTACTGATTTATGGGACACCAATTGCCTTGCAAGGCAGTAATGATTTCCCACAGAGGTCATCACAGACACTGTTTATCAGTCTGCTTTAAGCAATTCCCATTAATAAATAGATGGCTACAATGTTTATTAAGAAAACCATGGGCCACATAACAGAGCCATAACATTACAATTTCAGTTGTGCTGGATGGCCTACGAATACAGGGAAGTCGATGAAGCAGATATCCCCAAGAGAGGAATAATAATTAAATAAAAGAGAGAGAGATACACACAGATAGATTGGCACAGTTAGTGTGCTCTGCACTGCTTGAATTACTTCCACGTGACCACACTTTATACTTAACCTTTCTATACATTGATCTCTGAGCCTAGATTTTACCTCCTTATCTTCTCTTTGTCCATCTAGCACATAAGAAAGATTTATAGCGTGTTACATAGGGTGAACCTGTGAAAAAGCAGTTACCATGGCAACCCAGTATTTCTTTTCTGTATAAGCTTGAAGTACCGAAGCAGAGGAAGACCAGAACTCCACACCAACTTCAAAGTTGCTCTTTGTTCCTATTACAATGTTTTAAAGCAAAATATTTTACAGTCATCAAGCAAACATACTAAATATGTCTTTTAAAACCCTTTAAGAAAACACAGCCCTCATGGTCAGTCATTGCAAAGCAGTGCTACAGACGTAGTTTGTCACACATTTAACATGTTTTCACAAAAGAAATATCTTAAGAGATGCCCTGACCATGCACACCTGTGAAGAAGCACGTGAAAGTGCAATTTATCACTGCATGCCAGCACATGGAATTCAGTTTTGCAGGTCAATTTTACACTATTAAGATACTTCACGGTGAGATTCCTACACATCTCTCTACCGGATCACAAACCTTGACCCACAAAGATGGATCATAGTTGTATTCTCTAAAGGTATAAAAACAGAGGCCATATTTCAGTGAACTAGCTCTATGCCTTTGCCCTGTCATTTATCACAGACTACTTTATGCTCATGCATAGAGGCTCTACTGCCCCTAAGTTTATTATTTCCCAGCAAATTACATCTTAATTCAGGGCACCCTCCCCTTTGTATTGACATCAGGCAGCTTTACTTCAGAAGTCACCAGCAGATACCTTGGGGTCAGGCTGTTTGACACAAACCCTCGAGCCCCTTCATACCTCTACAATTAACCATTGGCTACACACAGGGAAAAGGGGAGCAGAACTAGAGAATTTGCACTGTGGAGCACAGACTGGCCGCTCTCTATAAGCAAGACTTTTCTACCTAGGGTGGGCAGAATCTGTGGCCCACACACTGCACAAAGCCCAACAGATCCAACACAAACAGATGTGCACCAAGGTGGCCTAAACATCTGCTTGGACGATTTGTCCAGACCTTTTGATATAGAGTACTTCTTGAGGGGTAAAAAAAAAAAGGACAGTAAGAAAACAGTACATTTCCAGGGAAACCCAGATAAATGGTAGTCCTCCAAACAGTTAAACAGTAACCTCTTTTTCTTTTTCTGTGTTTTTGTTGTTGTTTTTTTTTTTCATATGAGAAATACTGGCATAAATAGTTTTGTCTACCGGATATACCACTTACCTTGGAGTACAGAGACCCGCATTTATAATTTTTACTGGGGAACTTAGGAGCTTGGTGTCCTTCATCAACATGACCCTGGCACCTCCATTTCTCCATGAAGGATTACCATACAGCAGCAACATTTTGCCAGCTGAGTATTTGAGCAGCTCAGGTAGGACAGGCCTAAGCAGCCATCCCAACTGCTTGATACGCTTCTATTATTTTTAATTTTCCCTACTGCAGTATATCTTCCACATGGCCAAAGCCCTTGACAATGACCATCACTGCTCAGCTCCCACATCTCCACAATGGGACACGAGACCAGCTCCCGTGTACACTGCACTTGTCCTGAACTCCCTTCCAAGTGAAATCACTAAGTCTTTTTTTATTATTAGTAAGGGCTGAATTTCCTGTAGTGCTCGTAGCATGGAAACGCAAGCTCTGTTTCACAACATTAAAAACACATTTTCCAATCAGAATGGGGTAGAAAGAGAGGAAGAGGGGTAGTGGGATACACTTGCATCCCCCTAAAGACAGATGAGCCTCAGAAAAACACAAATATGGGGGCACCATCATCTTAGGTAAAAAAAAAAACAAACTGTGTTTTTTGGGGGCTACAATATAAATTGGATGGATATAGCAAATACTTGGTTTGCTATGTAAACTGTGAGGTGATTGACTGTTTTTTCACCTGCTGAAGTGCTCCTGCTGCAGTGTGCTCCAGCATTTTGTGTACAGATGGGAACCAAAGCTCAGGCACTTTCTTCTCCAGTTATTGAGGGAGCCTAATAGTGTTCCCAGTGAACCCGGCAGTAATGTGGTGATATTAAGTGGAGGCCCACAGCTGATCTCACTAAGACTGGTATCAGAGCAGAGCCATTCCTTTTTACTGCAGAACTCCATTTTAATTTTATTTAGGGAGGCAGCATGATCTCATAGGCAAGGCATCAGGAGATCTGGGTTGTGTTCCCCGCCATGCCATGTGATCACAGGCAAAACATGGAAGTGTTCTGTGCTTTCCTTTTTTTTAAATCATCTGCCACATGCTGAAAATTATCATTATTTACTGCTACAGAGTGCTCCGTGATCAATGAATGATAAAGCCTAAAGAAATGCTCAGTGTTACCAATGAAGTGTGCGATTTTTATATGACTAGAATGATATAAATCAGGACTAACCCCAGTGTCATCGATGTAATGCAAAATCAAGCCTCAAGATGATCTGAATTGCTAGTAAAGTTCCTGGGAACAACATACGACTCAGTGAAAGCACAGTTTAGTACCCAGCACATGAATGATGTAATGGCATAATAGACTTTGACGTGGAAGACAAAGTGCCATACAACAACAAAAAAAAAGCAACTTCATCTTGTTTTGTTCATATTGTGTCAATTTTCCTTTCCTTTTATGATTACATTTTCTTGCAGACATACTGTACCTCTTTCTGCTCTTGCTAAGCTTTGTCTTGGTCTTACAGCCTCCTCCCTTCCTCCCGTTTCTAAATTCATGCTGTGCATAAAATTGTCTCTTAGAGTAAGATTTACTCTTTTTGGCCCAGCGCTCTGCTCCATTGTAGGCCACCAGTTCTAAAGCAGAGAGATTTAGCATGTGTTTCATAAAATATTTCAACTGTTAGTTTTATTCTTTTTAATTTATTTTATTTTTCCTTTCTATGGAACTTCTTCAATACCACAGGATTGGTACCTGGGCTCTAAAAACAGTTGATTGAATAATGTGGTACCCCATCATGCTCAAGATAGTACACATAAATGAAAATTCTCTATCAAGTTTGTTCCTCATTAGTCTGAATTCTATAAGAAAGTCAGAAACGAAATGAGAATTGTTGGCTGTACCTTGAATCTAATTTAATCTTCAGAGTAGCATCCCACCAAACATTTAACTATCAAACATTCAGAGATCTCAGATATTTAAGCCAAGTCTATCATAAGAAATGCTTACAGCAACGAATAAACTTCATAACTCTAGGGGAAATCAGTTTTTAAAAAGAAAGAAGCCACTGCTTAGAACCAATATTGTTAGTAGGACAGGAAACAAGGTAGTATGAGGTGCATCTCTGGGCCTCTGGTCACCGGTAGGTACCCACTCTTCCCCCAGGACACAAGAAACTTGAAATGGAGGAAATATTAGGTAAAAGACATTATGGCAAACCTGACCAATTACGATTCTTAAACATCTCAAGCCATGCTGACTGTTGCAAACATGCTGGAAATTGTTATTATAAGGATTAGAGTTATGATATGGGGACTCCAGTTGCATTTCTTTATTTTCATTAAATGCAAAAGGCTTTTTGAAAGCCACAGTTTTCTGTTAAAACTTGATGGCAAGGTGGATACTTCAAAAACTGTAGGCTAGCTCAGTTCTATTCTGTATTTCACTTAAGATCTGTAGAGCTTTGTAGGATTAAAGAAAGGTCTTCCTGTCTTTCTGGAGAGGGAAAGATAATTGAGAGCTACAGAACAGGCACATCTTCCACTGCCCATAACCTCCAACAGGACGGTGATATGTGATCTCTGCAAGAGAACTGCCAGGTCCACAGCAGGAATCAGCACAAGCTCTACAAGTCAGACCACTCAAATGCATTAATAGACTCACCTTAGAGACACACACACACACACCCCACCGCCAAAAACACAGGTCTTTGACTCTTGGGTGTCAAGAGTCAAACCCCTTTGTGAAAAGGGGTTTAAAATCCTGCTGGCTTTCTATTTTGGGTAGCAAGTTCATTCACCCAGATGGAAGGAATGAGCTCCTAGAAGGAGCTGCTTATATAGCTAGGTAGCACTAGTGACAACAAATATAAAACACTTTAAAATATTGCAAGTGAAGTTGTTCTGCTTGAATTTGAAAAATAATCAAAAGCATTTCCAGCTTGCCATTGCCAAGTCAAATTTGACCTCTAACAAAAAATCAAACTCTTAATAAAAGCAGAAAGCGTAGGTATGTTCCCATAACCCAAAAATGATTGAGCTGTTACAGCTCAGCAATTTACTGCCCATCCATTGAGTTGCAATAACTATATGTGCACTTTAAGCTCACTTCAGTACTGAAATAAAATACATTTGCTGAAAACATGCTTCAGGGGATATCTGTAGCTGTTTCACAAAGGTTTAAACCCACCATGTTAGTGATTGGTGTAAACTAAGAGCACACTAATAGTAGATTAACATGTTTTGCCTGATAAACTAGAATTTGTTAAACCACAGCTACTTGACCGCTTCCAACCAAGCAAATTCACCATTGCACCATTAGCTGAAAGTCTAGGTGCTCACAGTGATACCCGCTCAAATTAAACCTGCTGCTGACTCAGAAAGAAACAGTTGAGATTGACAGTCATAGATAGATCCAAAGCTTTTGAGATAGCTGCCCTACAGGATATGTAGCATAATCAGACATTGAAGCCAATAGAATTATAGGATCATGTCAATCATGGTTCTTTAGGTTTCTTTAAAACACATATATCTGATCATTTGAAAACAAAACATGTTTCCACTATATTTTTAGAAATGGTCCACTTTGTGGGGGCTTCTTAATGCCCCTGTATGTACACAATTAATGTACACGTTAATCATTTCTGAATCACTCCCTGGAATACTATACATATGATAAATATTTAATTCCTTGCACTGGCATTACAGGTTAAACACTTTTGTACTCTTAGCACATTATCAAAGCCACAAACAGTGGGGAACAGATGAAAATAATCAATTATTTTTGATCATTCTCAGCCACATCCACTGCAAGGGTAAATCTGCCAAGTAAAACATCACAATGCAAGAAGATGACAAAGTACTCGAGAAACTTGTTCATTTGGCATTACATGACAGTGGTGACATGTGCCTCTTCCTGTCTACAAGGAGAAAGAGCTTCCAACAGGTTTTAGAAAACTTTTCTATGGTCATAAAGGATGTAAGTGGAGAAGCATGGACACTGGAAGAGACATCCATTCTTTCAACACCAATAACCTCAAGGGAAATAATTAATCCATGAGCATTTGCCCAATTATCACTGTACATTTGAAGTATAATTATGACCTTTTCCAGTGAATTCACAGGGAAAAAGTCAGAAGCAGGCAAGAGAAGCCCACCACACAGGCAGGGATGAAAGATATGGGGACAGCTGGGTTTCCCAGCAAAGGTCCAGGAGGTCTGGCCGCAAGCCTCTGCTTCTGCTGCTGTGCAGAGAACCCATTCCTAGGAGGGAAGTGTTTACAGAAATGTAGTCCCAAAGAACTTGTAATCCACTCCCTTCCAGCTCTCTCATCACAAGTTTGTACTGGCTGAAAAGTCACAGACACCAACTTCCTTCAAAATCTCATGGTGTCCCAGGGTCCCACCACCACCACCCTGCCACCCGGTGCCAATTTTGTCTTCCAGGTCTTTTCAGTCCAGGGATCCAGAGCTGTATTCATAGCAATTTTTCCATCATTGTTAATTTTCAGATTATCCAACAGCATTTGATCAAGACAGAGAGAAGAAACTAATAATATAGCACAGCACTTAGGAACACTAATTGCAAATTACTCTTAAATAATACATCAGCCCTCTCTTAATTATGGCATCTCTCACTCTTGTCAGAAAAGTGCAGCATCTGCTAATGTATTTTTCCAATTATCAGTATGAAGTTGCAAGGAAAAGGTAGAGAAGTGGCTCCTTTGTATCTTGACCTGCTCAGTCCAAGTTTCCCTGAATGTCCATAGAGCTTTTTTTTTTTTCTTTCTGACTTAAAAAAAATTATTGTTAAGATATATTTCTTGTACCAAGGGCTCACTCACTAACAACCCTTTCTGAAGGGAAGGGCACAAAGAACCTGGTTTGTCTGAATAAGTAATTAAATCTTGCATTTCCCATTCATTGCCAAAGACTTTCAAACAAATAATAAAAACTGTAAATTCTGGAAATTTCATCTTTCTATTTGCTTTACTCTACCAAAATTCTTGCTGCCATTTTCTCCATTTAATCTGTTATTTTCTTTAGTACTTGTATGAGGGTCTGAAAGAGGCTGAAGCATGTGCTGCCATCTCAGTTCTCTACATGCCTATCACCAGACTTTTCAAAAGGCATCCATGATTCTTAAATCTTTAATGTCCTCTTGTCAAATATGAGAATGGCTACAACAAACCCTCAGCAGCAGTGAGCCCTAAACATTTGCACCAGTTTCTGGCTCAGCACAGAAAATCAAGCACACGACACATTAGCTTCTGCACCCAAAGCAAACAGACGCCTCTTAAAAATGGTAAGGAAAATTATTTTCCCAGCACCATCCACTTTGTCAGTGGTGGAGCTGGAATCTGAGCTCAGCTCTTCTTGATTTAATCCCCTGGATGTTACTGCTTCTTGGGAGCACTGCAGTCTAAGACCTCTAATTCAAATTTTTAAATAACTTGGAACATTGGCAACTAGACCTGTTCACTTTATTCTATTTTCTAATATTTCCATTAGGCTCCAAATAAATCATGTTTTAGTGGATAGACCTGACATGCAAATAAAAGTGCAGCACAGCTCCAGACCAACTGCTACCTATAAGCAACACAGTGTTGCTATGGGATTTTCAGGCGGCTGTGTTTAGCCGGTCAGCTGTCTCACCTGTAGCCCCATGACACTGTCACCACACTAATAATCTAAATGAGACACCCTTCTCGCTCCTTCCAATTAATCACATATCTTTATCTGACAGGTGCAGGCTTGAGATTATTGCTCTGAGTGACCAGTCTTCCTCACCTCAAAGAAAGCCAACAATTAATAATCAAAGGAAAAGAAAAGAACAACCTCAATCTCAGTGAAAATCAGCACAGGTCTTTAAAGAGATTTTTCCGCCTGTACTCCCCAGGACATGCATCCTCTTACTGACAAAACCCAAACATGGGCTTTTAGGTTCTCAGATATGTTGGCCTGTGAATCTCCTTGCCCTAATATAACCTAGAGCTGAACAAAGGATAATTTATTTTCTGCTCTTTGAGTTCATCATTGGACTGAAAACCTTTTCAAATTTTATAGGAACACCAGTACAGTCAAAATATTTAAAGGTAGAAAAAGTGAGAGGTTTGATGGAGATCTTCTGTCTTCTTTTCAGAAGCAATCAGGGTCTACACTGGTTGACAAATCTTTCCTTTAGAAAGCATCCCTGAGACTGGTACACTAACAGAAAATATTTCAGCTTCAATGCACAGTGTGTGGACTCTGACAATTTTTTCTGACCATCCCTGCCAGAGTTGCAGCCCCAACAAAGCCACTCTTCCTTGGCATCCTCCAATTTCCCTGGCAGAGGGAGCCTCTTCTTGTGTTTCCTCAGTGAACACGAAATAGGAAACAGCTCTAATGGTGAAACAGCCTTCATAGATAATTAAATAGCAAATCTGGCAGATTTTCAGACACGCTACTACCTGCCTATGAATACAAAGCCATTTTTCTCAACAATCAGCTAAAGCACAGGGACCCCTGCCTGGGTTTAGGTTAGTCTCCTGGAAGACTTTAAACAAATGTTTATTATAGATCATTATTACACTGCTCAGTTAGTCTTGTCCACGAGACATGACACCCACATCAATATTTGATGGCTCAAGTCAAAACCCCAGCCCTTCCCCAGCATACTTCTACTAGGTTTTTCATCTAAGCAGTGCCCAGCCCATTTCTGGGTATTTTCACTGGCAACCCCATAGATACAGGTATTAACAGCCAGGCTATTAGCTGGGGCTGCTCGACTGCATTCATAGCTGCTTCCACAGGATTTCCACTTGTTCCAGGCAACATTTCTTAACACTGACAGACCTAGCATGGGGTCTATTAACCCCACAGTATCCAGGCAGGTAAAAATGAACAACTTTCCTCTCTTCCCAGCAGCTGTAACAGCTGAAGCATTAAGAACGTACTGAGGGCAATGCTCTTTTTAACAACACTTGGCACAATTACACTTTATTAATTCCGAGCTGTTATTTTACAGCTTCATTTGTTTCTGACAATTTTATGTTTTGAAGGGTAGATAAAGCATGAAGAAATAACAATTTAAGTGGAGCTCAGCAGATGGAGAGTGAGTACCTCTTATTCTCTCCTTCACTGGTAAAAACAGAAGTTTTCTACCTCAAAGGGATCCCTTGCCAAAAAGAGGAAAAAAGAAACACCTCGGCAGTTACCAGAGCATTTGAACCATCACAGATGAGTATTTTTCTTTGCAATGCCACATGGAGTGATGAAGCTGGGAGGAAGACAGGCACCTCAGCAGCACCACGAATGGTCATGGGTAGTCAGCAAAGCAAACTGCATCTTCTGGAGACCCAGACTCCGAGCCAAATTGGCATGTTTCATCCTCTTCTTCTTTCATATTACTCTGGATATAACAGAGGGAAAGCTGCAGGAAAACGTGACCCTAACATGCCAAGTTGCCACTAAGTATGTGAGCTGGTTGTGTGTCTAGTTTTCTGTGCATGGCTCTTCTCCACCCCACATATCTGGCAGCAACTTATCTCTGCACCAAGGAATAGGACAAAACCCACTCTCCTTCAGGCATTAAGCATAAGAAGCAAACACACACTCAGGTTTCATGACTAAACCCTGGCACAGGCAGACTGCACTGCAATTAAAAGATCATACAGGATCATGAAAGGTAAAAGATAAAGACCTGTTTGTAAGGGAAGTGTCACAGGTCACAGGAAGGTATGTTGCTGTCCAAGCTGGAGAAGGAGCATGAATCAGCAGTTCAAAGCACAAGAAACAAAAAAGATTAAAAAATCACCTCACTCTGAAATGGCCCAAAGAAGGAAACATCTTGCTGCTAATGGGGGATAGCAATGGTTTGCAACTAAAGCGTACCATCAGGGGAGAGCTGGAGTAGCCCCATCACAGTCATTGTCATTACGGAGTGTTGGATCTACAAGTCCTGGTGGAAACCCCCATATAGGAAGTCTTACAGCACACGGTGGTGAGATAGGCAACACAGCAAGCAATAACCACCCTGGGGCCAGATACAGAAGATACAGAAGGGATGGCAAACCCAACAGTCCCCTACTCACCACCTCCCTAAAAACAGAGAAGCAGAAGCTGAACATGGTGCAGGATCCTGCCCAAGGGATTTTTGTTTTTCACTCAGCTCTTCAGCTCACTGCAAAAAGTCCTCACATACCAGAGTAATGAGAGCAGTATAGAAATGCCTCCAGAGGTAGATTAGATTAGAGACAGCCAAACAAGAACGCCGCAGCTAAAGGGATAATCAGAGCTCCCCTCTGACTGGGAAAGGGCAAGTCTTGGCACTTCTCTCTCTTGTCAAATTGCTTCTAAAAATAAACTCGGGAGCCAGATCCAGGCCTGATGGCATGACAAGAGTTAAATTGCAGCACTGGGGCCTTTCATGCCTCCTGCAGCTACAGAATTGATCTGCTCAGAAGACAGGTATACCCATCCATAACTATTCTATGGCATCCTCTGCTACAGGCAGTGGTCAGATCCTGCCCAGGACGCTGCATTAGCTCAAACTACCACCCTCCATTTTGGAGCCCACCTTAATTTGTCCTGGGGAGGGCCAACTATTTCTTTTTTCCACTCCAGTTTCCATTAGAACAAGGCAGCATAAGCTCAATACATCTCATATGGAGCTCATTATTCCATGCTTTAAAAACCTATCCTTTCTTGTACTACCACCTTGGTAACATCCTAGAAAGGCAGGACTCAAACTTCCCTGTAAGCTGAGGCCAGGGGAGTGCAAAAAACTTGTTTTACTACCCTTCAAATGAATGTTGCAAACACATTTTTCCTATCTATGCAAGAGCACAAGAAAAATCAATGTTACAGCTAATACACTCTTTCATGGGACCAGAGTAATCAGTAGTAGATGTCTGTTCTGCAAAATAATACTTGGCAAACCCACAATGCTTTAGGGTCAACAGAGAGATGTCATTCCTTCCTACATAAAATCATTAGCACTGACGCCACAGATATGCTACTTGTAATGCTAGGTAAATACCCCTGAAAGATTAATAATATTTTCATTGAACTCTCAATTTAAAGGAATATAGAAGCACCATTTCATCCCTAAGCTGATAATAGGGTCCACGTGTGAAAACAATAAAATAATAAAAGTGACATAAAAGGATTTCAATGGAAAAAGCTTTACCCAAGGAAAAGTTTCTACATCAAAGCAGGCAGATAATCTGACAATATTTTCTTCTACAAAACTGGATAAAGTTACTTAATGATTTAAACAAGATACAGTATTATAATTTTTATTAGTCCCTATGGAGCTATAACTAAGATGCAGGGAAAAATTTCCTACCTTATCCTAGTCAGAAATCTAAAGTAAGTGTTATTTTTTTCTGTTTTGCAGGATCACGACCAAAAATGCAAATAAATAATTGATTTTCAAAAATCACAACTGTGAACATTAGTGAGTTTGGTGTGAAAGCACTCAGGAGTTAAAGTATGTAAGCATCCAAGCAGTTTTCCAAATCAATGGGAGTAGGAGCCTCCATCCTCCTTCATGTTCCTTGTGCTGCTGTTGTGTTCCTTGACCAGCATCTCATACCAAGGGTATTGCTAAGGGATGAAGAATATCAGGCGAGTAAGATAATTCCCTGTCAGGGTGCATCTGGACTCATGAAATCAGGATGGAGCTTTCTAACTAGAAGAGTTTCAAGCTGACCACCTCTCCTAACAGCAACTAAGCACTAACTGAATTCTTCTATTCCAAGAGGCAGCAGAGAAAACTAATGGACTTTCACTGCCTGCTTAAACAAGTGATATACATGGCTATTAAGGGATAAGTATCAGTAATAATATATGCAATAAGCAGCTCAATTGCTATCAAGTGAGAGGTACTCCTTGTCTCTCAGTTGGGCTGTTGGATTTTCTCCACTGTGTCTGATGCTTATGCCAGCAGCAGAGATGCAAGAGCAGTACAGGTATTGCCATTTTAATAACAGCAAACTATGCAGTAATTTGGTAAAAAGTGAAGAAACTACTGACAAAACTGACCATGAATTTGCTATCAGTTTGGTTACGTTCTCAGCAGGTTTTCCTCTCTCCCATTTCACTCACTCACTCAATTCTTGCCCACAGTCAGTATTTTGTTCAGCGGAGGAGTACCTATGCGCATGGCATCTGAGGACAACCTGGCCTTGAAGTTTAGCCCGTCAACCTGGAGTTGAAGGGTCTCCCCTTCAACCCTGGAGTTTTCCAGGTCTCCCAGACAATTTAAATAAGGATCTCCAGGTAAAACGTCTGTTAAGAAAAGAGGTAAGACAGTAGTAACTCAACAGGAACAGAAATTGGTGTATTAGGACCACAAACATATTTGCAAAGGGAACATGCTTTCACATAATCCCTGCAGAATTGTAAAGATCTTGCTGGTTCTTTAAGCATAGATGATACAGCTCTCCCTTGGCTCTCTCTATATACATAATCCTGGTCGTAATTACATGCATATGTTAGATATTATTTATAATTCAATGACAAGAGATGGATTTCATTTTTGTTTGGTCACTGCTGCTCTGTATGTTTATGCTGCATAAAGGACAGATTTACTGTGCCAATCAAAATCTGGTATCTGAGATCCCTATGGTCAAAAACACTTCATTTTTTTTTTAATCCATCAAAAGCTTTCTCTATATCCAGAGTGCTAAAAATTCCTTCTTCTGCTTCTTTTTCTTTCCTGTCTGTCTAACTTCTTGATCCTAATACTTATACTATGCTTATCACTTAAGTATCCTAGTAGCAAAGGAGCCAGGGAAAATTATAGAAAAAGTGCTCTACTTCAGAGCTCAAACACACTTACAGATCACTTAGGGGTCTTCTACACAAGATTCAGTTTCTCACACTAAAAACCAGGTTTCAGGTTTCACTCTTTCTCCTGTAGCATTAGGGTGACAGCACTGAATGAGAAGTGCAGGAAAGCCTCTGGATTTGATTTAGAAGCACTGCAAAATGTTTATTTGTGAGCAGCACATCAGGAAAGCCCCTCTCTGTCCTCTCAGTATTTGGGCCATCAAGGCCAGTACACAACTGGGAACTTTGTATGTCTAAAAAGACAGCTAAGACACGAGGCCACAGAAATGTCTTCAGGTATCAGAGTTAGGAGGAAGAAGAGGCATTTGTCTGTAGATTCATGGAAGAGTTTAGAGTGAACACATCAGCAGACATCTGCTTAAACTGTCCTACTTTCTCTAACAGGCAGCTTGGGGACAGCACAATCTCCTGAGACACTCATAACGCAGTCCCTCTTGTCTAATAACAATGCAGGTTTGCATTGGTTTATAGTATTATGCTGTTCATAGCACAACCAGCTATAAAACCAGAACCAACCTGCTGAAGAGATACTTGAGACAGAAAAATACGTCAAAGATTTACAGCTGGGTTTGCTTTCTTCCCCTTTTGCTACTGAGCAACCTATTGACACTGCTTCTACTTTGAGTTTTTAATCCATCAAAAGCTTTTTCTATATCCAGAGTGCTAAAAATTCCTTCTTCTGCTTCTTTTTCTTTCCTGTCTGTAAGGTCATGATGCAGAAATCAAAAATACTGGGAGGTTTATTTCACTGAATTTCACTGAATTTTTTGGAGTTGGA